>OX375870.1:8290029-8477463 GCA_947359475.1 Heligmosomoides polygyrus bakeri
AGACGTGCCGAGCACGTCGGCAACCGTGCATGGCGAGCCGTAGACGTGCCGAGCACGTCGGCAACCGTGCATGGCGAGCCGTAGACGTGCCAAACACGTCGGCAACCGTGCATGGCGAGCCGTAGACGTGCCGAGCACGTCGGCAACCGTGCATGGCGAGCCGTAGACGTGCCGAGCACGTCGGCAACCGTGCATGGCGAGCCGTAGACGTGCCGAGCACGTCGGCAACCGTGCATGGCGAGCCGTAGACGTGCCGAGCACGTCGGCAACCGTGCATGGCGAGCCGTAGACGTGCCGAGCACGTCGGCAACCGTGCATGGCGAGCCGTAGACGTGCCGAGCACGTCGGCAACCGTGCATGGCGAGCCGTAGACGTGCCGAGCACGTCGGCAACCGTGCATGGCGAGCCGTAGACGTGCCGAGCACGTCGGCAACCGTGCATGGCGAGCCGGAGACGTGCCGAACACGTCGGCAACCGTGCATGGCGAGCCGTAGACGTGCCAAACACGTCGGCAACCGTGCATGGCGAGCCGGAGACGTGCCGAACACGTCGGCAACCGTGCATGGCGAGCCGTAGACGTGCCAAACACGTCGGCAACCATGCATGGCGAGCCGTAGACGTGCCGAGCACGTCGGCAACCGTGCATGGCGAGCCGTAGACGTGCCGAGCACGTCGGCAACCGTGCATGGCGAGCCGGAGAGGTACCGAGCACGTCGGCAACCGTGCATGGCGAGCCGTAGACGTGCCGAGCACGTCGGCAACCGTGCATGGCGAGCCGTAGAGGTACCGAGCACGTCGGCAACCGTGCATGGCGAGCCGTAGACGTGCCAAACACGTCGGCAACCGTGCATGGCGAGCCGGAGACGTGCCGAACACGTCGGCAACCGTGCATGGCGAGCCGTAGACGTGCCGAGCACGTCGGCAACCGTGCATGGCGAGCCGTAGACGTGCCGAGCACGTCGGCAACCGTGCATGGCGAGCCGTAGACGTGCCGAGCACGTCGGCAACCGTGCATGGCGAGCCGGAGAGGTACCGAGCACGTCGGCAACCGTGCATGGCGAGCCGTAGACGTGCCGAGCACGTCGGCAACCGTGCATGGCGAGCCGTAGAGGTACCGAGCACGTCGGCAACCGTGCATGGCGAGCCGTAGACGTGCCAAACACGTCGGCAACCGTGCATGGCGAGCCGGAGACGTGCCGAACACGTCGGCAACCGTGCATGGCGAGCCGTAGACGTGCCAAACACGTCGGCAACCATGCATGGCGAGCCGCAGACGTGCCGAACACGTCGGCGGCACGAAACTTCAGCCCTGGGGGTAATCGAGGTCGCTGAACACGAATCTGAAGTCGACCAATCGATATCGATCGATATTATCGATTTTTTGAGGATGGCGTTCAAGCGGCGCGAAACTTCGACCCTGGGGGTAATCGATGTCGCTGAACACGAATCTGAAGTCGACCAATCGATATCGATCGATATTATCGATTTTTTGAGGATGGCGTTCAAGCGGCGCGAAACTTCGGCCCTGGGGGTAATCGAGGTCGCTAAACACGAATCTGAAGTCGACCAATCGATATCGATCGATATTATCGATTTTTTGAGGATGGCGCTCAGTGGCGCGAAACTTCGGCCCTGGGGGTAATCGAGGTCGCTGAACACGAATCTGAAGTCGACCAATCGATATCGATCGATATTATCGATTTTTTGAGGATGGCGTTCAAGCGGCGCGAAACTTCGACCCTGGGGGTAATCGATGTCGCTGAACACGAATCTGAAGTCGACCAATCGATATCGATCGATATTATCGATTTTTTGAGGATGGCGTTCAAGCGGCGCGAAACTTCGGCCCTGGGGGTAATCGAGGTCGCTAAACACGAATCTGAAGTCGACCAATCGATATCGATCGATATTATCGATTTTTTGAGGATGGCGCTCAGTGGCGCGAAACTTCGGCCCTGGGGGTAATCGAGGTCACTGAACACGAATCTGAAGTCGACCAATCGATATCGATCGATATTACCGATTTTTTGAGGATGGCGTTCAAGCGGCACGAAACTTCAGCCCTGGGGGTAATCGAGGTCGCTGAACACGAATATGAAGTCGACCAATCGATATCGATCGATATTATCGATTTTTCGAGGATGGCGTTCAAGCGGCGCGAAACTTCGACTCTGGGGGTAATCGAGGTCGCTGAACACGAACATGAAGTTTGTTTCGAGGTATGAAGGTCTAAAAGTTGGGAAAAGAAGATGGTCGGAGTGTTCTCTTCTCGGGGTTTGGGGGCGAAGCCCCCAACCAGTCGGAGGCGGCCGCTAGGCCGCTGAACGACTGGTAGTGGTAGATTGCACTTCTTCGCATCTCAAAGTCGAAGGTTGGAAAATCACATTGGAGAAGACCACGTTGAAGAAGAAAGCGATTCTATTAACGTAGGCAGCTTTAATCACCCATATCTGCAGACAACCGTAATTTAACAGACAACCTACCGCAGACAACCGTAATTTTAAAAATAGATATTATTTCTGTAATTGGCACCCCAAATATCCACCTGGGCGATATTTGAGCGAATCTTTTCTTTCGACCTCTCCTCGACCTTTGGAGTCGTGAAAGGCAGCAGTGGCAGTTATTCTGCGTATACTCCTTTACTTACACATAGCCCTCGTAACTTTCTGTAGTCTATTGTTTCACCGAAAATGGTTATCATATTGGTGATCTGCATCCCAAATAACCCTAGAGATGGATTTCAGACGAGTGAGTGCAAGCGCTCCTATCTGCACTGCCCCTGACTCGTCTCCCTTAAGCCCAGTTTATACTTACGCCGCCACGCGGCGCGGCACCACGATCGCCATAGATATCGATCCTTCGCGCCGCCTGATCGATATCTATTCCGAACATGGTGCCGCGCCGCAAAGCGGCGTTAAGTGAATACGAGAGTGGTGAGGAAGAAATACCCAGCACGGCGACCAACCACACGAGTTGGATAAAATACGTTGTGTTTGGTAACACATAGTAGAGGAACTAGTGAAAGTTGAGAAAAAAATAAATAAAAAGAAGTCTATGTAGAAATTCGAAGAAGGATGGGCATGTCTTGCTGATGGGTCAAATCAATACTTGTCGATCGTGTTTGCAAATGAGGTAACAGCGAGAAACACTTCCAAAACTGATTGATAACATGCCAAAGTGGTCATATGGGGACAGCATCCAACAGGACCTTCCTCAGCGAGACAGGCCTGGTTTAGTAGACGCGCGACATCACTCCACACGACAAAACCAGCTTCTTCCACATCTGACAAAGGCTGAAAGCAGGTTTAAAAAGCGAATACGGTATCCTACAGAAGTCAAAATGTACTCTTCATTTGTAAGAATGGGATCAGACCACCTAGCAAATCCCCTAACCCCCTCCGGAATCGAACCCTCGACCCCCTCGCGTAAGTTCGCATCGCTATCCACTCGGCCTTCCAGTTGCTGCCAACGTCAATGCAAATGAATTACTTGAATGTATCCTAAAACTTCGTCTAGAAAACGTCTTAAGTTATCATATTACTGTAATCAAACTTTAATTTGGACTCCAAACCTTTTTTAGGTTAAGTTCTAAGCACGACAGGGCCATTCCAGGTGTCGCTTATGCCTTATCAGCCATCTCTGAAGTGATACCATTTTTTGCCGTTTTCGAACCAACCAGTGGCCCATAGCAAAAACGAAACACAGTTCTGTGATCCTCGTCCATGTCCTTCAAGACAATATAGGTCTCGTTCAGAATTTTTGGGGGAAGTTCATGGACTTTCCTTGACAGAGACCTGGACCATATCGAAAGCAGGATGAAAACGTGATCAGCCTCGCCCAGCGGGAAATCGAGAGGACGATGTTACGACTTACGCAAGAGGCCTAGGAGTTTCGAGCTTCATCGACGTTCGAAGATCAGAGGCACGGCCGTATAAGCCAAGTGGTCGAAAATTAGGTGGGCCGGTCGCGTGATGCACCCGCTGGACAAGAGCAGTCAGCGACTGGATTCCCCAGAAAATGAAGAGAAAAAAACACTAGGACGCCTACAAACGCGTTGGCCGAGCTTCTTTGTAAAAGCCCTGAACAAACGTTTTGGCCGATCATTGTGCATTTCGAGCAAAGACGATCCAATGGAGCAGTCTGGCACGTGGCAGGTACGAAAAGATACGTTGCTGACGTTCGCTCGAGCAAGAGAACGACAGGTGACAAAGGTGATATTCAACGACAGCTGGAACCAGTAGGATGTCATCAGGAGTCATTCTGTGCACATGAATGATTTGATGAGTTTTATTATCACGTAAGCGAACAAAAGCGAATAGAAGGAAAATTACAATTGCACTGAACACTTCCAAGCTAATTAGAAGAAAATCTAGTCATGAAACGGCATAGAACCGGAGCGACGGCGTAGATGCTACGTCTTCCGTTGGATACTGTCATCGAATTTTCACTGGATCTGTACGAGCGCAGGGTGCAACGGGGGAGGGGCAGTCAACCACAGATATCGGTGAGTCGCGCAAGGAGCAGCTGATTGGTTGGCCCTCTCCTGCACCCGCCCAGGGAGAATTCGCTAATAGTTACTCTGGCGCCGCCAGGTGCTTTTGCCTTCATTTACATGGAGTACGAAATCGCAGATAGTTCCCTTTTCTAGTCATAAACAGTGGTATGTACATTACTTACAGTAACTGACATTTAAGCTAGACAAAGCAACGATTACCCGCATTCTGGACGGGAAAGTACAGACAGTGATTCATCTCTTGGTGACTAGAGGCAGGTGTTCATAGAATGCTTATGTTGAACGTATGGTTTCTAAGAAAATCGAAAACAATAGCAAAACGATAAGTCAAGGATTTCGCGCTAACATTGTTGCAAACGGTGTCTGCCTGCCATACATAGTTGCGCTTTCCTCCAAGAAATTTTATCGAACGAATGAAATAACAATTGAATTCGATATCGAGAATTTTCAAGCGGATGAACGAACGAGCTTATTTGCTCATTAATTTTTTGAATAATCGAAGATCGAATAAGCCCCATTTTTCGTTTGTCCTATTATTCAGATAGCCGAACAATTTTTTTCTAATCAGGTTCTGTGCTTGAAGATTACTGAAGTTGAAGTTTGTTCGATTTCGAATAAAATTATTCAATTTTCGAATAAAGTTCAAAGTGTTATTTGGTTTTCAAATAACACTCAAGTATGGTTTTCTTTCGGTGTTTATATTCGAACGAATATTCTAAAATCAATATCAATATCGCCTATATGACCACTCGAATAAATGTTCGAATAAATTATTCGATCGATTATTATCACACTATATAATAACGCGCTAAGCTGTTACAGGATGTTTTGTTGCGATCAAAACTCTTGCGCCAGGCGGGACTCGAACCCGCATCTTCTGCTTTCCGGGCAGCGATGTTCGCCTTACACCACCGGCGCTGTTTGATCGCACGTAACATCCGCGATATCCTCGAGGTCTGTCAGCACCCACCCGTGATACGGGGGTGGGCCGGCCGCTGATATCAGCATGGAACCGGTTAAGCTGAAGACCTTACTAGTAACAATGCTTTAACACATTTGATTAAGCCTAGAGCGGCTGGTAGAGAGGCCTTACAAGGCGAACATCGCTGCCCGGAAAGCAGAAGATGCGGGTTCGAGTCCCGCCTGGCGCAAGAGTTTTGATCGCAACAAAACATCCTGTAACAGCATATAGCCTCTCTACCAGCCGCTCTAGGCTTAATCAAATGTGTTAACGCGCTAAGCGATGAGTCATGACATCGATCGGCGCCGCCTCAGAAATTAGCCATAAAATAGGGAGAAAATCGAGGGGAGAATGAGGGAAAATGGGAGAAAAATTACGAAACGAAAATAGCGAAAATACCCAGACGTCTTCTCGCTGTCTGGAAACTTCGGCCCTGGGGCAATCAAGGTCGCTGAAAACGAATCTAAAGTTTGTTTTTGAAGTATCGATCGCCACTAATCGATATTGATCAAGCTATCTATTTTTTGTGGATGTCGTCCAGGTGGTCCGGAACTATAGCTCTGGGGTAGTCGAGGTCGATCAACACGAATCTGAAGTTCGTTTTCGTAGTATTGATCACCGTCAATGGATACTGATCAACGCTAGGGGATTCGGAAGACGTTGGAAATACGTCGCATGACGTCCTGGGACTCAGAAGACGTGCCAAAGACGTCGCTCAACGTGTTTGGAGATTCAGGTGGACGTGCCGAAGACGTCGTCCAATGTGCCTGGGGATTCAGAAAGTGTGCCGAAGACGTTGTCCGGTAAGGGTGGATCATTGAGGAGAACCAGTTCCAGTATTTGGCGACCGTTTCACTAAGGGAGGACCAGTAGTAAGGAACCAATAGATCGCCCTATCGGAAAAGGTATAAAAATATATGTACTGTACATACTGCGAGCCTTTTGTACTTCTAAGTAAGGAAAAAAGCTGTACAAGTAGAGCAGCTAGCTCGATGTGATTGTCCTCAGCTTACAAGGGAAGGGTCTGAAGCGTATGTCTGAACGGAGGGAGTGAGTCATATAGGAGGAATTCCCACCCATCAATTAGTATAAGAATGTGTTTATTTTTTGCCAAGTCGCCAAACCCAAGGAGCAGGGGGTCACAACGGGATACGGCGCAGCACGCGTTTGGGGGTCTTGTACGCCCACGATGCGTCTGCAGCCAGTGGCTCGGAGAGCAGTGGGTAGAGGGTTGACTCGTGCGAGGGAGGTCACGGGTTTGGCTCTTCTGCGTTGCTGCACTCTTGCATTTCAACTGATTGGTAAAGATTTGGGAATTCTGACACCTATACCATTTTTAGACGTTTTCTGCGCATTTTTCCAGCGGTACGTTGTGGTATTCAACATGGTGATGTATAAATGTTCAACACCAATGATACACAGGTACAAAGTGCATGAAGCACCACTGGGCACCTTACGGGTAGCGTATAAAGGATACAGGCTCCTCATAGTTTCTTTCCATACATGGACCACAGGCCTCGGGAAAAACCATCTTGCTCGGATTTTCAAAGGAGACCACGATGCGACGGCGGAGGTGGTTCAAATGAGAAACGAGATGTGCGGATCTCGCAAATTAAGCTAAACGGCATCGATACACTCTTTCCCTCATGTCTGTCTGTCACCTGGAAATCAGAGGTCTGCTGAAGGTTTTCTAGAACCTAACACCAACAATGTCCGCCGACGGTCGAAGTGGTGATCCACCTGCTCACGCTGAAGTGTGGCCCACCTTTAGACAAGGAATCTTCGAGGGAAGAAATCAAGCTGGCCGAACGGATGGCCAGCATACTCAAGGACTTCGACGCACGTCAACGTGAAGTTGACGAAGACGAACAGCGGAAGTGGTGGAAAAAGAAGAGGAAGCTTGGGATCCGCAAGAAGAACTGATGGACGTGGAGAGGCAAGCAAGCAGTGGGCGTATGACAACGTTTTCGGGTGGAACTCTCGTTTCGGAGGAAAGGGTACGACTTCAATTGGATTACGGTTGCGTGCTCATGACCATGGAGGAAGACACCGCGATTCGCTACACAGGCACTTTGTACCTGTGTATCACTGGTGCTGAACATTTATCACCATGTTGAATACCACAGCGTACAGCTGGAAAAATGCGCAGAAAACGTCTGAAAATGGTATAGACGTCAGAATCCCCCAAATTTTCTCAATCAGTTGAAATGAAAAATGCAGCAGCGCAGAGGGACCAAACCCCTGACCTCCCTCGCACGAGCAAACCCTCTACCCACTGCGCTCCGAGCCACTGGATGCAGACGCATCGCAGGCGTACAAGACCCCCAGACGCGTGTTGAGCCGTATTCCGTTGTGACCCCCTGCTCCTTGGGTTTAGCGACTTGGCAAAAAATAAACACATTCTTATACTAATTGAGGGTGGGGATTCCTCCTATATGACTCGCTCCCTCCGTTCACACATACGCTTCAGACCTTCCCTTGTTAGTGATACTGCAACGTCGCGCGAAGCGCGCAAGCGCCGGACACGCCGATAGGCGTGACCGAGCTTCGAATATATTCGTCCAAGCAGAACTATTCTATCTGCTTAGATAACTCATCATTCTCCGAAAAAGTGTTCAAAGACCTTCTGATCATCGGAAAGGGTATAAAAGGATGAAAGGGTAACGGTTAAATGACAACATTAATCAGCTCTTTTTGAGACACAATATAAAAAGTAGAAATTCGGAAACGTAATTTGAATGCCTCCGTTTTAGAGGAATAGGATTCCGTTTGTTCTTTTCCCTTGCAGTACGTCCATTTTACACTTGAAAACTGTAAAATCTACAGGACAATGAGAAGGTGTGGTTGAGTAGTCGCCACTAAACTTATATGACAAGTCTATGCCTTTAGAATTGACATCCTCTGCTGTTGTGTTTATTCCACTAAAAAAGTGGGTGATGAGAGAAAGTGTTATGACCTACATTTTTGACATGCAGAATCTTGCAAGAGTTCAACTTTTCTTCTTCCGGAAGATGAAAATCTTCTGAGCTTAGCTTTGCGTAAATTTATGAAATTTTCCATCAAGTAAATTACTGTATTAGTTGCTTTTACAGGCAGACCTTCATATACCTTCTTGCATCAGTTTTATGTTGATCAGTTTTCCAGTACTATTTAACTTTAACTATTTTGTTTGCTATTTTGTTATCTCACGCATATGTGTCATGTACCCATACCATGAACATACAATTTTTCACGTCTAATTGGGCACTTTTCAAATCAAAGTGAACACTTTTCACGTGGAATGGAGACTCTATTAAGCTAGTCTAAAACTTTTGAAATCAAAGCGAAATTTTCCAAATCAAAATGGGCTTGATTTACATTAAACTAGATACCCTCCAGAAGGGTTAGAATGATTTTTTTGCTCAAGGAAAATTTTAGTATAATCTTCTTCGAGGTTCTAAATCATTTACGTAACGAGCGAACACGTTGTTTAAAATTCTACAAAACTCTCATTTCTTGATGAAAAATAAGGGTTAATAGCTTGTTTCAAAGAGCAAGAGGGCGGCAATTTTTTAGGTGCCAAAAAAGAGATCTCTCCGTACAGTCGTCCAAGATGGCTTTTTATTCGATTGATAGCGAAGTCGCTGTTTGCATGAAGTTTCACGAACAAAAACAGTTGTACAGAATACAAATATTCTCACTTTTGTAATTCACGCAAGAAGCAAGTACACAATCAGTCAAATAAAAATCGCCACGAGCTCTTGGAGTGCATGGCGCGATCTGATCTTTTAATGCTCTTAATGATTGCTGCCTTGTTGCGCTTTGAAGCAATGCTTAAATTATTATTTTTTCTCAAAACATCAACATTTTATAAAATTATTGCACTCATTCGGGCATATGAACTAAAAAAATTCCAAAAAATTTTACAAAATTTTTCCTTTACAAAAAATTATTTCAAGCATTTTTGAGAGTCTGTAGTTTGACCTGTAAGGAATCGGTCAGTGTGCATGCGATGCGCGACGAGATGTGATGATAAGTTTCCATATCGATCGCACGACGCGATGAATCGATATGGGAGCTTACCATTTCATCACGTTGTGCGTCACATGTACACTAAACGCTCTGTAAGGAGCATGTTTCATTTTAGTAGGCGTTTCAGTTGATTTCAAAATTCTTAGGTTAGCTTAAAAGAGTGTCACACTTGAAGTGAAAAGCGTCCAATTAGATCTGAAAGTTATCCAGTTCGAGGTGAAATGGTATCAATCAATCAATCAATCAATCAATCAGTCAATAATGAAGCATTGGTATATGAGGAAGAGACGGGTCCGAGTCAATCGCGAATTACGGTGCTCTGGCTGAGCAGGCGAAGTGTGAGGTTCGGGCCGTAACGATATCATGGCGCGTGAAGCTCGGCCGCTGCTCGTTGTCGGCGAACGGGCGATAATGCATGCTCCCACGCAATCGGCGTTCATTAGTTCGACGCCGCCGTCGTTGCTGCTCCCCTGGGGAGGATTGATTGCATGGATATCACACGTCTTCATCGATAAGGCTGCTGCTTCAAGATGAGGGCAACGGCGACGTGTGCGAGCAACTATTACAGCAACGGCAGCAGACACTGATGTCACAATCGCGTTGGTTCTTCAAGAAGAACATATGCACACATGCGATTGGAAGACGGAACGAGAACGAGAGCTACGACAAAGATGCATGGGACGGGGTGGGGGGGGGGGGGGGGGGGAGTGACTCAACCGTTGTCCATTTTCTTGTTGAGTGAGAGTAGCCGTGATTCAACTGTCCTCAGCTTGTCATCCATAAGCCTTTGTTGCCGTTTGGGAATTACGAGTGAGTAGAAAACAGGAAGAGGAGAAGGAGGAGGAGACGAGCTCGATGACTAAGCGTGAACGATGATTCACATATGCGACGGCGGTGTACAGATGTTCTACTGCTTGTTTCATGGCGAGGAAATGAGAAGGCTGTTTGTAGATTGGACATGTATTAGGGTGATTCATATCTTTTTGCAATTCTTTAATGATATTTTTTCAAATTTTTATCTACTTTGACCAAACCAACCTTACTCATCGAAATATCACCCATCTTTGGCGGTGACTGTCCTCCATCGCTCCGGCAGGGAATGGATACCGTGGTAATAGAAATCCCGGGGGAGGTGGAGAGGGGGGGAGGGTTTCTTTTCGAAAAAGTGACGAAGGTCGGCTTCGAGAGCCGCTCGATCCCTGTATCGTTTTCATTCCAGAAAGTGAGCCAGCGATGGAAACAAATCTCGGACAAACGATCACTAGGACCCGTACAACTAGTTGATATTGTGGTGGGAACCTGTTCCTATGTATGTACCTGTATATACAGATGTATATACATGTGTATACATACTATATACCTACTTATATGCGTATGCATATATATGTAGGTACGAGTTGATTATGTGTGGATATAAGCATCGGCGATTACCCTGAAACACTCTAGCAACAGTGGTATACTTCCACAAGAGCGTCAGTGGGATGCAGGTAATCGCGCCGAGGCCACTCACCTGGCCAATCGGCGCGGCCCGCCACACCCACTGCAACAGGTTCTCACCACAGTAGCAACTGGTTGTGCGGGTCCTAGATAAGGAATGTCCGAGAATAGTTGACAGTTGGGAGAAGGTCTGGTGAGTATGGTGGGTGGAGAATCACTTTTTATCCTAACAGCTGGACTTTTGGCGAGTCATTTTTGAAGTATGAGGCATTACATTGTCATGGAGGAAACAAATCTTGTCGAGTTGTGGGGGCTTAATTTGAAGAGCGTGGCTGAGTTCTCGTAGTTGGTTGCAGTACACCTGAATGTTAAAGAAGACACTAGAAGGGAGAAGCTCCTGGTACATAACACCACGAACGCCTCAGAAAACACTCAGCATCTCCTTCCTTGGATTCAGATCACCTTCGGAAATTGCTGGCGGCTTCTCCTCTGCTGGAGTCCAAGCATGCCTTGCTGTATGTGACACGTACAGTACTCACTTCTCATCTCCTTTAACAAGCGAGTCCCACTAGTCAAAACGGCGAGAGCGGGAGAAGTTGAAAAGACATGCATCAGCACGAGGTGCGTACTGGTCACGTATCAGGTCCGACCTTCGTCACTTTTTCGAATCGAAACCCCCGGATTTCTATCGCCACGACATCCATTCCCTGCCGGAACGATGGAGGACACTCATCGACAATGATGGGCGATATTTCGATGAGTAAGGATTGCTTGATCAAATTATATAAAAATGTGAAAAACATAAAAAAAATCGCAAGAACATATGAATCACCCTATTAGTATGAGGATAAAGTACGGCGTTACTCAATCCCTTTTGGACGCGCCACGCACTCTACTTCTACGGGATGTCGTGGAGGCGATTTGAATGCCTATCTGGCCATACAATGAGTAGTGGTGGCCAGCAGATGAAAAAGTCGATGGTTTATCTTTCCCAGACAAGTCTGGTACTACTTCACTCATCCCAGAGTGATATGTGTGTGAGTTTTTGGTCTAAATTTTTTTAAAACAAAACACTACTCTGGTTTTTGTTGGTAAGTGTTTATTTTGATTATTCATTATATTATATCATTTTGACAGATAGGTGTCTACTTTGACTTGAAAAATACTGGTTTAACATGCAAAGTGTACAGTTTAAGGTGAAAATTGTATAAAACTTAGCTATTACAGAACGAGACGTTTATGCCAAACTACTCCGTGCATGGATGGAACAGTGGTAGCGCAGAGGGAAGAGGTGCCGGCATTCACGTGCACCTCGAATCGATTCAAGCTTAGGGTCTCGTCCAGGCTAGACAATCCTTACGTGTCTTCGTAGGAAACGGCGAGTGTGCAGCATCTGGACTTGCCTCGACTGATCCGTATAGTTGTGTTCGAAGGAATTTATTCGAATAAATATTCGAATATTTGAATAGTCGATACTTCTAGATTTTCGAATATCCGTTGAAATTCGAACATCGAAACAACATATTCGAATATTAGTCGAAGACGAACATTTCGAATTTATTCGAAAATCGAATATTGTCAATCGAATATCGAATAGACTTCAAATCTTCAAGCACAGAGCGTCATTCGAAGAACTTATTCGACTATTCGAATATTCAAATAAACTGTGAATGGGACCTCGACAACCACTCGTAAAAATTGATGAGCGAGTAAATTCGTTCGCTCATTCGCTCGAAATTTTTCGACGTCGAATTCATTCGTTCATTCACCCGTTCGATAAAATGTTTCAGAAGCACAACTATACTGATCTGGCTTGTCGTTAAGCAAGCCATTCAGGCGGTCAAACTGATGCAAAGATAATCGCAAGAAAATTATTTACCGACACTACTTCCCATTATCCTTTATTTGGTGAATGTACGGTCACGGGAAGAATGGAAAGGCTATTAATAACGTTGCTGACTGATAGTGTTACCAGAAAAAAAAACAGTGAAAGATAAAAATGTTGCACACTAATATAAAACTCAGAAGTTTATCTCAAAAATCACATTTTTAAAAAGTAGCTGTTTGTTTAGCTTGTCAAATTCTCACAGGAAATTTTTTTTAGGTTTCCTCGCGTTCATATCGGAAACCACCATGGAAAGGAAGAAGCAGAAGCGCTGACTGAAGCTGCACAGAAGACGTGCATACGAGGGCGTTCGCAGCGACTACGGCAGGGATGGTGGCGTGCTGTCCTACGACGGCCAAACGGAACAGTCACACATCCATCTGTCTGCAAGGGCACGCAAAGTTCACCGATGACTGACACTCCGTTCGCTTTGACAGCGCGTCGTGCACACATCGGAATACAATAGCTGCCAGAAGGACGCTCAGAAGTTGTACGTGGCGAGGCCGACGAACACCCTATAAGGATGGACTTCAAGGGCTGTCCTCCACAGGGTGTTCCAAAAAATTTGAGCACTGTTTGCACGGTCATAACACTACAGGCATTGAACTAGGTTGATCGGAAGGTCTTGAAAAGATTTTCATTTTCCTTCTTTATTTCATATTCGGCATACCATGCAAATAAGTCGACAATATCACCTGTATCACCTGTCGTCCCGTTGATCATCGACTTGCTCGAGCGGGCGCCAGCAGCGTCTCCATTCGTCCCTGTCGCGTGCCAGAGTGGTCCAATGGATCCTCCTCGCTCGAGGGACACGAAGAGCGTCATATCGGTCGTTCAGGGCTTTCACGAAGAAGTCCGACCAACGCGTTGGTGGGCGTCCTGGAGTTCTTTTGACATCCCGCGGAATCCAGTCTGTGACGGCTCTCGTCCAGCGGGTGTCTGCGAATCGCATTATGTGGCCGGCCCACCTAATTTTCGACGACTTGGCCCATGCGACAGCGTCTCTGATCTCCGAACGTCGGCGAAGCTCGGAACTCCGGAGGCCTTCTCTCACTTGCGTGAGTCGTGTCACTCCGAGCATCGTCCTCTCGATTCCACGCTGCGCGACGCTGATCGCGTGTTCATCCTGCTTTCGTATAGCCCAGGTCTCTGAGGCGTATGTTAGGGCAGGAAGAACAGTGGAGTCGAATAGGTGGGCACGGAGTCGGACGTTCTTCGTTTTCTTCACGACTTCTTCGACGCTCTTGAAAGCTCCCCAAGCCGCTCGTTTCCTCCTGCTCAGCTCTGGTGCTAGGTCGTTGGCCATGTTGACTTCGCGACCCAGATACACATAGCTGGAGCATTCGGAGATGTTCGTTCCGTTGAGCGAGAATGGGGCATCAGAAACCCATCCGTTCTTCATGAACATCGTCTTCGTAAGATTCAGCTGCAGTCCAACGCTTCCACATACACGATCGAAGTCGGCCAGCATTCGCTCCGCCTGACTGATGCTCGGTGTTATGAGCACGATGTCGTCAGCGAAGCGAAGATGGTGCAGTTGCCGGCCGTCGACCTTCACTCCCATGTCATCCCATTCTAGTTCGCGCATGACGTTTTCGAGGGTGGCGCTGAAGAGCTTCGGGGATATGGTATCCCCTTGTCGAACCCCTCTCTTCACGTCAATGACGACGTCGTTGTAGAATGGAGAGATCTTGGTCGTGAATCCACTGTACAGCTCTCGAAGGACTCTGATGTACTGAGTAGGAACGCCCTGGGTGAGCAGGGCTTCCATGACCGCTTCAGTCTCGACGGAGTCGAATGCCTTCTTCAGGTCGATGAAAGTAAGGCACAGCGGCAGCTTGTACTCTCGCGACACTTCGATGAGCTTCGTAATGGTGTGTATGTGGTCGATCGTGCTGAATCCTCGTAGTCGACAATATACTCACCATTATTGGTCACCACAGTGGTCCAGCGGTCCAGCTACCAGGTGAGCTATCCTGTTTTCCAACAATTGGGGAGAACGAGATCGCATTCGTCAACGCTTATACCTGTGGGTATAGGGGTACCAGGGAGTAGACGTACTCATGACGAGGTGTTCATGATAAACCTTACCCGCCTTATCGTGGGTATATCAATATTGGATGATCGTCGTGGGTATATCTGCATACCCGCGAGGATTCCGCGCCCCACTGCAGTGAGGCCAGCTGTTCTCGCGAGAGCTTACAAGGAATGGTTGCCAACTCATGGTGAGCGTTTGCGATGCTATTTTGACAGGATGTAGGGCCGTGTGAGCGGAGTCCAGAATAACAGTGAGTTTTTTTCTGAACGCTTTTTTGAAGACCGGAAAAGGAGGTGTTAAAACGTGAGCGCAACAACCATCAACGCGTACACCCCACGAGATGTACCTCGGTGGCCCAGTCGGTGGGAGTGCTGCCTCATAGGGACAACAGCGATGGGGTTTTGAGTTCGAGTCCGTGTACTGCCGACAATTTTGCACATATTAGTTTGTTGTTATTTCTCTTTATCATGATCACAGGAGTCGATTATAGACCATCAATGCTTACAACAAACCAAGGCTGTCTATTAGTGCCTCCATATGTTTTTCAACGATGCGTATCTGCACCACTACCATATCATACTACATAACCAAGATACCGTAACTGCACACAAATACGCATACCTTATGGTGAATAATATGAAGCTGGGTCACAGCGGTACATAAGTGTACTAAAGTGTCGTTTTTACCTGAATGTGTTGTCGGTGTTTACGAGAAAGCGTAATAACAACAAACTAATATGTGCAAAAACATTGGCAGTGCGCGCACTCGAACTCAAAAGCCCGCCGGTGTGCTTCTATGAGGCGGCACTCCTACCGAGTGCACCACCGAGGCACACACTCGTGGGGTGTCACAGGGGTTGATAATTGTTGGGCACATCTTTTTACACCTCTTTTTCCGGTCTTCAAAAAAGCATTCAGCAAAAACATTGCAGTTCTGGATTCCGCTCACACGGCCCTACACCCTGTCAAAAGCATCGCAAAAGCTCACCATGAGTTGGAAAACTTTCCTTGTTAGTTCTATCTTACCTTTCATTCCTTTCATGAATACGAATCGTACCCGCCACCCCACTGCGGGTGCTGGGTACGTTTCCATTACAGCACGTGGGAATCTGAGGAGCTACGTCAAGAGAATATGGCGTATGGGGTTCGATCTCCTAGCGCAGGGGAGGGGTTGTAGTTGTCACCAGTTGTCAACTGTTGTAGTTATCCACAGGCGTCCATGTTCAGACGACATGTCACCGACGTCGTTCATCAGGTGCCTGGATTCAGAAGAGGTGTCACCGATGTCGCGAAAGGCCTTCCAGATTCAGACGACGTGTCACTGATGTCGCGCAAAGCAGGCCCGACTGAGAAGACATGTCACAGACGTCGTTCATCGGGTCAGAAGAGGTGTCACCAATGTCGCGAAAGGCCTTCCAGACTCAGACGACGTGTCACCGATGTCGCGCAATGCACGTTCAGGTCGAGAACACATGTCACGACGTTGTTCAACAGGCGTCCGTGTTCGGAAGAGGTGTCACCGATGTCGCGCGAGGATTCCGGATTCATACGACGTGTTACCAGTGAAGGTGGGACCAGTAATGGGGGACCGGTGAAGGATGGGGTTCCAGTAAGGGGGACAGGTAAAGGGTTGACCAATAAAGGAGGGACCAGTGAAGATGGGACCAGCAATGGGGACCGGTGAGGGGGATCCAGCGAAGGGGGAACCGGTGAAGGAGGGGAGAGGGGTCCAATGAAGGGGAACCCCGGTGAATGAGGGGGGAGGGGTCCAGTGAGGATGGGACCGGTGAGAAAGGGACCATTAATGGGGACCGGTGAAGGGGTGAAGGGGGGGGGGAGTGGTCCAGTGAAGGGTGGACCGGTGAAGGAGGGGGAGGGGTCCAGTGAAGGGGGACCGATAGAAGGTTAACAAGTGAAAGAGGGAACCAGGTGAAGGGGGATCTGTGAGGAAGGTACCAGTAATGGGGACCGGTGAATGGGGGGGGGGGGGAAGGGGTCCAGTGAAGAGGGACCGAAAAGGGTTGATGAATAAAAGGGGGACCAGTTAGGGTGGGACCAGTGATGGGGATCGGTGAAGGATAGGATTACCAGCAAGGAGGGGACCTGTAAGAGGAGGTCCAGTGTAGGTGGGAGCAGTAGTAGGGATCGACGAAGGGGGGGGGGGGGCAGTGAAGGGTGAACCGGAAAAGGGCTGACAATAAAGGGGAACCTGTGATAAGGGACCAGTTAAGGGTGGTCCAGTGAAGGTGATGGACCTGTTTTGCCCTATTCCGCTATACCATTCTATATAGGAAAACCGGTTTTTTAATGAATGAGAGAAGGGCTAAAGAGGAGAAGACGTTCGGGGTGTTCTATTCTCCGGGTTTGGGGCGAAGCCACAACCAGAAGTTCGGCGGCCGGCAGGCCGTTGAACGTCTGGTTCCCAATAAGCAAGTCAGTGTTCCTTTGTTAATGCACAAATCTGGTGCCAATTTTTCGACCCCTTAGGCACGAAAGGTGTGCTTGGTGTCGGCCGAGGAACAACCACGAACCTCGATTCGGGATGCGTTTTACAGCGCGCACCTCCACCGGATGCGCTTGTCGGGTTGTACCCAATCCGCACCGTGGACGGCAACGCCCTGATACAGATAGCGACGCCCTGCTGCCAGATAGCGGCAGCCGGCTACTGGAGTCTCGTCTACGTCGCCCCGACCGGGAGGTCGTCAGCTCCTGCGAGCAGCCTGTCAGAGGGCATGTCTGCCCTCTCCCTTCCTTCCCTTATCTTTCACCACTTACCGTATTCCGTATACTGTATGCCACTCTATAATAAGGATGACATACCATCCACCGTATAGTAGAACCTAGGAACAGATACTCCGTAAGATTCATCAAATAGGGAAGAGCTCTCCTTTAACTTGATACGCTACACGAGCTCATGGAGTTTATTTACACGACTAGGGACTGAGAATAAGTTGTTGATAAAATTTCAAACTTTTAGAAGATTTCTAGAAGTTATTTAGTTATAGGACTTTGTGATTCAGAGAAATGAAATCAATTGCAAAAGCGACTGACATTGTTACTCACCGTCGATAACGACGTACTTCAACCAGGATATGGAAATGATAAGAGAAGCAGTGCTTTCATCTATAAAGAAGCTTTGGTTACCCTAAATCTTTACACAACCGTGTTTTCAAACACCAGCCTTCCCGTATTCATAGAGGCGAGACTGTGAGTAAATTGCTGATAAAATCTCACACTTTTAGAAGCACTACGTTGCCCGCTTTAAATGACAGCGTTAAGAATAAGGATAAGAATAAAGGACGGCGTTACTCGATCCCTTTTGGGATGCGCCACTACGGGATGTCGTGGAGGCGATATGAATGCGTATTTGGCCATACAATGACTTGCGGTGGCCAGCCGATAAACAAGTCAGCGCTTTATCCTCCCCAGACACATCTGGTACCAACTCACCGACCCCGGAGGGATGGACGGCTTGGTTGGCCTGTTCGGAAAATCCGAACTAGGAACCTGGTATTGGGTGCACGCGACAGCCGGCGCCTCCTCCGACTGCGCTACACGCGCCCAACGACGGCGTTAAGGTTACATTAATCTTCAAAGCGGTCGTTTGTAACCCTCGTGTAATGAGCGAGAATCCACGCGAAAATTCATTCTTTCGTTGACGCAAATTTACGGAGTGAATGAGTTGCAAATCTTTTTGTTGTTTTAATTCTTTTGCAAAAGTTGGTTCTTTCGTTGAAACAATCCTCGTGTGTGCTTCAGAAGTATTAAAAAAAGCAGGACGTACTTATAGGAACCATGCAATGTGCTATCAGCCGTAATAGTCAAGTCGGGAAAGGCAAATAGAAAAGGAATCGGTACATTCCGGGCCTATGGTCAGCATACTCACAGCTGAAAATTATAAACACCTCTTTGTCCAGCACCAGTGTCAGAGATTATGTCCTTGTCGTGGTCCCACCTTCCTGTAATTGGTCAAGCTGGACCAATAGCGGCACCGGCCATAAACTCGTAAAGTACAGAAAGGTCTCCGAGATTTTAACTGTAGGGTCAGCATGATGTCGATGATTACAGAAAACTCAAAATCTCGCTTGGGGTTTCCTCACTTTAGTTGCATACACTATAAGTAGACTACGGCAAAATAAAAGAATACAATGATAAAAACAGCGTTACGCAATTTATTTGGGATGCGCCACGCATTCTATTTCTACGGAACGTCGTGGAGGCATTTGAATGCGTATTTGGCCATACAATGAATTGCGGTGGCCACCCGATGAGTAAGTCAGCGCGTTGTCGTTCCCAGACAGGTCTGGTACCAATTCACCAACCTCGGAGGGATGGAAGGCTTGGTTGGCCTGGGCGGGAAATCCGAACCAGGAATCTGATGTTGGGTGTACGCGGTAGCCGGCACCTCCACCGACTGCGCTACACGTGCTCATGACAAAACACCACATGAAAACGTGTCCTGCATCGTGGTTAAAGCCTCAATCGTTCTGAGGAAAGAAAAAAACAGTGCGTTATGAGCACCAATGAGGCAAACTCGAAACTTCACACCAAAAACTTTTCGGATCCCATCGCAGCGATTCGGCGTTCCTAGATGACCGATTATTCGAATTGAAATTGCTGCCACCCAAGGGAAATTCAAAGTGATGGTTTTTCATAGGCACTCGGGTCTTCTAAATTTCACCATGCTCATAAAATCTTTGAACTACAGCATATGTCTTCACGAAAAGAGGTCACTCTAAGCAATGAGTATTCTGAACTTACTTTAGGGAGCTGTTCCTGCTGAGGTGATGCCGTTGACGTGCTGGAGAAGTATTCGCAACGACCACATAAACGCCTTGGTATTCTCATCACGATTGCGGAAATTGACTTCCAAATGAGAAACCGCCAGTCTTGGTGATGAAGCCGAAACTGGCAAACAAAAAGGTCCAGAAATCTCTTGAGGAAAGACGAACACATCTTGTTGGTGAAGTATTTACATGGTTGGCATGAAGACAGTAATCTTTCAGACTTTCAGAAACCGTACGAACCGCCTGTGAAGTAACAAGGAGAGATGACCATCAAAGAGTTTAATGCTTTCCCCGCTGATATGTATTGCTATCAAAAATCCGGAAAGTGAATTTCGGATTTCCTAATCGTGGGGGGACATAACTAGAAATTATGCACCTAAATGGTTTGGAATTGACGGAGTCGCTTCGAGGAGCGCAATTACACAGCACGGAACTAGTGCCTAGCGCCGATTAGCGATGGAGCGCGGAAACTTTCCGGCGCCCTGCTCCTTTAGCTTCGTCACTTATTCATCATGGCCTGCCTGGTGAAGCGTTTTACTGCTGTTGCTTCTACAATTCGAGTTCTTCTGTGAGACTTTAGTTAGGAAATGACTTTATGCTGGAATCTAGGCAGGTGAAGGGAGTCCAGAGTGTGGTGCATACAAGCTGCTCGTGTGGAAACTGCTTTCCTCGATCAGGGAAGTATTCGAGCGCCGAAGTGCGCATACAGCTGGAAAAATGTGCAGAAAACGCCTTAAATTTGTGTAGACGTTAAAACACCTCAAATCTCGACAAGTCACTCGGAATGCAAAAATACCATAACGCGGAGGAAACGGCCCCTCGACCTCCCTTGCATGAAGCAAAGGCCGTATCCACTGCGCCTCGAGCCGCTTGCCTGCCGTCGCGGGCCTATAAAAGGCCGCAAACGCACAGCTTCCGCGCTCCATCGCTAGTCGGCACTAGGCGCTAGTTGCAGATCGCAATATAATGTTTTCCTCTTCAAGAGGGCCTAAAGCAAACAAACAAACAAACGAAAAAAAGCAAAAAAATTACCGCGGCTGTAAAGACGTCCTGGCAGGCAATGTATATTCAAACACAGTTTACCACCGCCTGACATGTTATAACCCGGATCCATCATAGTGAGAAGGGCACATACTTTGTCTATTTACGATCGTGGCGAAACCGAATGAAATTTTTCGTGAATTTTGTCAGTTTAGGCGCTACATTGTGCCGTAGAACCCGCTCCGTGAATCTCAAGTCAATTTGTTGCATAATTTTTATTATAGTTATGTGCTTCACAGACCGACTAGGATAGATCCTGAACTGCATGCGAAGTAGACGTCGTTTTTGCCCACCCGTAGTTGACACTTCAAGTGTCCGGGAAGCTGAACGCATTTGACGTGAAACAAGACGTGACGTGAAAGCATAAAATGATCATCGCTCCTCACCAATTATTTGCTTCTTGATTTATCTATTTATTTGCAGGTTAATGTGCGAACAACTCTAGAGTAGGTGAAATTCATGTACACTGCACAATGAGCAACGTGAAAAACAAACAAGAGACCTCAAAAAACCAGTGCTCAACAGCGTGACGTATTCTTTGCAGGAAAGGGAAAATATCGTTGAAAAAACAAGGAGTAGTGAGATATCTTGATATGAAGCAGTAATTAAGGACTGAGGACTTGATCAGTGGAGCAAGTATCTCAATTATCGACAGTGAGAGTTTTTGGTGGTAAACAAGTAACTAAACAGAACTTCTTAAAAGGAAAGGATAGGAGCATAAATGGTTAGCAAGAACAAAAAGGAATACGGAAAACATGATCAATATGAGCAGAAAAATTGAAACAAATAAAAAAACGAATCACGAAGAATAGAGAACGCAAGAACACACCAACAACAACATGTTCACTTATATGAAGTCGAGGCATCGCACAACTCTGGATTAGAGGCTAAGGAGAACGAAAGACTAAAATGCTGCTTCTATAATAGGTGATGTCGGCGAGTTGTCGTGTTGAAATTGTGTCTACCCCTTGAACATTTTTCGAAAAACGCATAGGTATTGGTCTATAAGTATATAAGTTTTTGGTGACTCTAATAGCCCGGTAGCATCATTTCTAACCATCGAGCACCTCGGTAAAAAAGAGCTAAAAGACATTTTCACTCTTTAACTCTTTATATTGCTATGCTTTTTTTTCTGAATTGTCTTGCCGTCTTCTCCAGCAAATATTCACCAAACAGCCGCCTTCTTGTAACCGCCAGCGTTCTGAAGGGTGTTCAAAGAGGAGGCGTGTGTGATGCGTACCTAAGCCTAACCTCAACTAGTACATACCTTTCCGCTTCTCTCAAAAGCGATTTGACACAGGACATGAGTTCGTTCACGTCCTTCGTAATAGCTAGGAAGTTATGTTAGCTGAATTATGTTTACTATCGTTATGATCGTTGCACGTTAACGCGAGCTAGCATTTGTTACTGTGGTAGTTACTGTTACTGTGATAGATATTCTTTATCTAATGCATGACTATGCGAAAACTACAACGAAAAATTAACAGAATTGAATACGAGTCTACTGTACATATAGTCGAGCTTCACTCCTAAACGGCGCGTCTCGCACTTGCGCGCTTCGCGCGACTTTGTAGCATCACTGACCTATGGAAAGTAGTTTTTTAAAACATAAAATTCGCTAGCATCTAGGACTTGGTGCGTACTTTAGCGGCATCAAGCCCTTCACCACTTCGGTACTTTCATCATAGACATTCTTTCCTGACCGGCCAGTAATGTCATTGGTTTGTGCTGCGCAGTACTTCTGTCCCTCAGGTTGTTCCTCCGCAATCGTTCTCATGCTCAACAGCTAGCGTTTCAGGTTGTCGTTGGCATGCCTTCCGAAGCAGGTTCCCCTCTCTCGTTTCTTCTTACTGGATCTAATTGCTGGTCCACTTTTACTGGTCTTCCCTCCCCGTATTTAGTCGCCCACCTTCCTAGTCCCAACTACTGGGCCACATCTTTGTTTCCACTATTGACATCTACTGGTCTCTTCTTGCGGTTTCCCGTCCTGACCTCTCCTCAAGGTTCTTCCTTTCCTTCCTGGTCGCTCTCCTGGTCCATCATAGAGGTCCTTCTTGCCGCCCTTCTCCACCACCCCCTTAGTGGTCCTCCCATGCTCACGGCACAGTCGGTGACACGTATTCAGAATCAGGATATTTGCTGCGCGAAGTAGGGGGCCCGTTTTCTGGATCAAGAAGTTAAGAAGCGCGCGCAGTCGCCGCTGTGTCGAGCATGAAGAGGCTATGCATATGGCAGACCCCTTGTTCTCCGTATGAAATCCGGCTCCCTTTTCGTTGGTTCCCCGTCCTGGTTAACGTCGGTGTCACATCCTCTAAATCCGGTCTTTCTTAATGGTAATTCCCCTTGCTGATCCTCCTTACTGTCTCCCCTTCCCTGATTGGTAACTCCCTAATGATCCCTACATATTGCCTAAACTCTTCTTGGTGCCACCTCCTGGCCTACTTCATTGCTCTCTCCATCGACCATCACGATACTCCTCCTGGTCGCTGCCTCTTGATCGCCGCCGGTTCTCCACCTTCAAAGACCTCCTTCTACCTTTACGCCTTTAGCAGTCTTCTCATGGTAATGGCACGAAGTCGGCTTCTGAATCTGGACGGTCAGAAACGCCCCTAGGTGCTGTTGTGTTAAGCAGTAAAGGGCTGCGTTTCTCCTGCTGCAGCAACATCCCACGTTCAATAGCAAATTTTGCCCTCGCTATAGATGACGAGGCGTACTTCATTCAGGTTAGATCATCGACCGCCCTCGCTGTGGATGATGCGGCGTATCTCATTTCGGTTAGATCACTCGACCGCTCTCGCTGTGGATAATGCGGCGTATCTCACTTCGGTTAGATCACTCGACCGCTCTCGCTGTGGATGATGCGGCGTATCTCACTTAGGTTAGATCACTCCACGGACAAACTCTTTTATATATAGGTGGTGATATGAAGAGGGATCTCGGGCCGCTTGTCGCAGGGCCACGTGGCGCGTCCCCGGGTGGTGGATAGGGGAATTAAACGCGAACCAAATGCGACCGTGTACTGCCCAGAGACGCAGGTGGGATGCAGGGGATGGACTCCTTGCTCCTGCTGTGTCGGGTCGATGCGTTCCTTGTGCGTGGGAGCGGCATGTTCGTGCACAGTGTGCGTGGATGTGTCCGTGACTGTGCGGATTGTAACTGTGTCGGCTCGGCCAAAAGCTTGCACTCGGTAGACTGGGAGTACATGTAAGGCGATTCGAGGCCGCCTTAAGTCTCGCCCCGTCCCTTCGGGCAGTCTGGCTGGCTGCCCGGAGTACCCCGCCCGCACGACAGAGCCTGACTAGCTACCCGTGTTGTATTCCAGTCAAACACAGCAGCACTAAAGGGCCTCATTCCCCTGACCCCGAAAGAGCCCCCATTTCTGCAGCGATGGGAAGGACGAGTACGGAGAGGCTGCTAAAATCTCAGGGCCTAACCAGGCTGCGCAAACTGAGAAGGACTAGGATGACGATCTGTACTTACAACGCCCGCACGCTTGCGTCGGAAGCATCCGTCGAGGACCTGATGATGCAAGCCAGGAAGATCAAGTACGACGTCATCGGACTGACCGAGACGAGGAGACACCACCCCCTACATGCCGCCTACGACTCCGGAGAAGAACTGTTCCTCGGAACATGCGACAGCAGGGGAGTAGGCGGCGTTGGTGTCCTCGTCAACACGCACTTGGCCATGAACATCGATTCGTACGAGTCTCTGACAAGCCGAATCGGACGTCTGCGACTGAAGCGATGTGGCTCCGTGCCAGCCTTGACTGTGTTCGTCGCGTATGCCCCAACATCCGACTACGACGACGAAGACGTCGAGGCCTTCTACGTGGAGCTGGAGAAGTTCTATAAGGAAGATCACACCTTCTACAAGGTGATCGTCGGCGACTTCAATGCCAAGATCGGGCCACGAAGGTCGCTGGAAGAACTTCACATCGGAACCCACGGTTTGGAGTGGAACGAGCAAGGTGAAAGGCTGTCTGAGTTTATCATGTCGACCAAGACCATCCATGGAAACTCGCAGTTCCAGAAGCCTCCCTCCCTACGATGGACCTGGGAATCCCCCGGTGGCCAGTTCCACAACGAGATCGACCACATCATCTTCAATCGCAAGTATTGCCTGACCGATGTCTCCGTTGTCCCCAAGTTCTACACGGGATCGGACCACCGCCTCCTTCGCGCGAGGTTCCGCTTTTCGCGTCAAGGAGAGAAGGCCGCGAAGTTCAAGAAGAGGAGTCCCAGAACGACCATCAACTGGGTTCTCTACACCTCTCTTGTCGGCCTTTGGGAAGATGCCGTCATGGACAACGTCGACGAGGAATACGATCGCTTCGTGCACCATCTCCACGATAGTGCTAAGGGAGCCGAGAGCATGAAGACCACCAAGAGACGCCTGTCTCCGGAAACTCTCGAGCTGATACGCCAACGTGGAGCAGCACGAGCGTCAGGCAACTATCAACTGACGTCCGAGCTTGCAAAGCTATGCAGAGCGGCGATAAAGGAAGATCTGAAGGAGAGAAGGGCGGAAGTGTTGGCTGAAGCAGCAGAGGCAGGGCTGAGCATCCGCAATGCCCGCCGGAACTTCGCCAGCTTCAAGACCAAGATGACCGCTCTCCGACGTCCTGACGGAACCGTCACCTCTTCTAGAAGGACCATGGAGACGATCATCCACGACTTCTACTCCGATCTCTTCGATAGCCATGTCCACCTGCCCCTACGCCATCTTCCGCAGGATGGATACGTCATCCCCTCTGTTCTCCCTTCCGAGATCCGACACGCCATCTCGTCGGTGAAGAAACGTACAGCACCCGGTCCTGACAGGATCAGAGCTGAACACCTGAAGAACCTCCCGCCAGCGCTCATCAACACCTTGGCGCGGCTCTTCACACGCTACCTGTCCGAATGCAAGGTTCCATCTCAGTGGAAGACCAGCAAGACCGTCTTGCTGTACAAAAAGGGAGACGTGCACGACATTGGCAACTATCGCCCGATCTGCCTGCTGTCCGTAGTCTACAAGCTGTTCACTCGAGTCATCCTGAATAGGATTAGTAGAACGCTGGACGAAGGACAGCCATGCGAACAAGCAGGATTTCGGAGAGGATTCAGCACGATCGACCACATACACACCATTACGAAGCTCATCGAAGTGTCGCGAGAGTACAAGCTGCCGCTTTGCCTTACGTTCATTGACCTGAAGAAGGCATTCGACTCCGTCGAGACTGAAGCGGTCATGGAAGCCCTGCTCACCCAGGGCGTTCCTACTCAGTACATCAGAGTCCTTCGAGAGCTGTACAGTGGATTCACGACCAAGATCTCACCATTCTACAACGACGTCGTCATTGACGTGAAGAGAGGGGTTCGACAAGGGGATACCATATCTCCGAAGCTCTTCAGCGCCACCCTCGAAAACGTCATGCGCGAACTAGAATGGGATGACATGGGAGTGAAGGTCGACGGCCGGCAACTGCACCATCTTCGCTTCGCTGACGACATCGTGCTCATAACACCGAGCATCACTCAGGCGGAGAGAATGCTGGCCGACTTCGATCGTGTATGTGGAAGCGTTGGACTGCAGCTGAATCTTACGAAGACGATGTTCATGAAGAACGGATGGGTTTCTGATGCCCCATTCTCGCTCAACGGAACGAACATCTCCGAATGCTCCAGCTATGTGTATCTGGGTCGCGAAGTCAACATGGCCAACGACCTAGCACCAGAGCTGAGCAGGAGGAAACGAGCGGCTTGGGGAGCTTTCAAGAGCGTCGAAGAAGTCGTGAAGAAAACGAAGAACGTCCGACTCCGTGCCCACCTATTCGACTCCACTGTTCTTCCTGCCCTAACATACGCCTCAGAGACCTGGGCTATACGAAAGCAGGATGAACACGCGATCAGCGTCGCGCAGCGTGGAATCGAGAGGACGATGCTCGGAGCGACACGACTCACGCAAGTGAGAGAAGGCCTCCGGAGTTCCGAGCTTCGCCGACGTTCGAAGATCAGAGACGCTGTCGCATGGGCCAAGTCGTCGAAAATTAGGTGGGCCGGCCACGTAATGCGATTCGCAGACACCCGCTGGACGAGAGCCGTCACAGACTGGATTCCGCGGGATGTCAAAAGAACACCAGGACGCCCACCAACGCGTTGGTCGGACTTCTTCGTGAAAGCCCTGAACGACCGATATGACGCTCTTCGTGTCCCTCGAGCGAGGAGGATCCATTGGACCACTCTGGCACGCGACAGGGACGAATGGAGACGCTGCTGGCGCCCGCTCGAGCAAGTCGATGATCAACGGGACGACAGGTGATACAGGTGATACAGGTGATATGAAGCTCAATGAAACAACGGCATTAAAGACATATAGTCGTTAACATGCTCAGGAAAAAACAAAACAAAAGTGATGTCGTGGAGATGAATTGAATGCGTATTTGGCCAAACGATGACTTGCTGTGACCAGCTCATGATCGTATCATCGCTCTGTTCTTTCCAGACAAGTTTGATGTCAATTCACCGACTCCAGAAGGATGGAAGGCCTTCCGGTTCAAAATAAGCGGAACACGGAACGGAACGGAAGTGCTAAGGAGACCGGAATTCGGAACACGGGAATAGAAATTTCGAACATCCCTGCCTATCAGTCATATTCTCGCTCAAAGCCCGTAATAGGGAGTATGCCTGTTCCAGTATTGAACTAGCTCCACCTATTGACGGTGAAAGAAAATGCTGCGTTATTATCTGCCACTGTTTTTATTTGCAAATCGATGTCACTATGGCCTTGTTTAGTGTGCGCGCGACACGCAACGCGATGCCATGTGTAGTGGCCGAATTGATCAATCGCGTCGCTCGATCAATTTGGCTACTGCCCATGCATCGCGTCGCGCGTCGCGCGCTCACTAAACGATCCCTAACACCTCGCATTACTTTCCTTAGGCCTATGTCATACCATCGCTCTTCGCTAGCGAAGGCGATGGACAACTAACATAATTGGGGAAGGGACGGTATCAGACGTTGTGGGGAGGCAGACGCCTGTAGCAGTTGTCCGATCCACCGCTAGCGAAGCCTCGCTAGCGGGGTGTCATACTTTCGAGCGATACGGCATCGCTACCGAAGCGACCGCGTCGCTGAGCTGAGCAGAGCGTCGGGCAGCATCGGTAGCGATTCTACGACGCAGCTGCACACAACGCTATTAACTGCGCGCCTATTCGCTACCTTCACGCTAGCGAAGAGACTTCGCTCATCGCTCTGTTCGTCGCCTTCGCTCGGGGTGAGCGAAGGTATGACATAGGCCTTAGGCCTATGTCATACCATCGCTCTTCGCTAGCGAAGGCGATGGACAACTAACATAATTGGGGAAGGGACGGTATCAGACGTTGTGGAAGAGCAGACGCCTGTAGCAGTTGTCCGATCCACCGCTAGCGAAGCCTCGCTAGCGGGGTGTCATACTTTCGAGCGATACGGCATCGCTACCGATGCGACCGCGTCGCTGAGCTGAGCAGAGCGTCGGGCAGCATCGGTAGCGATACTACGACGCAGCTGCACACAACGCTATTAACTGCGCGCCTATTCGCTAGCTTCACGCTAGCGAAGAGACTTCGCTCATCGCTCTGTTCGTCGCCTTCGCTCGGGGTGAGCGAAGGTATGACATAGGCCTTACGCCTTTGTCATACCATCGCTCACCCCGAGCGACGCCTAATGATATGCACCCGTATGGATTCCATCCCGCCGCCCGATCGATATGGGAGCATATCATTAGGCGTCGCTCGGGGTGAGCGATGGTATGACAAAGGGCTTATAGTGCACCCGATCGAAGGTGTATAACACAGACGGAAGACGTTCACAAACTTCCTAGCGCTTCTTTTGGATGGCAATCGAACGTAGTATTAAACTCAACTATTTGCACTAGCAGGCTACTGTAAATGTCACATTTTCTTAGCACACATATAAAGCCATAAAGTTTGCCAGGTAGCTTCTATCCTAATATGTTAAAGAGTCAGGTTTTCTAGCTCGGACAAGAAGAGGATACGGACAAAGGACGGCATTAGTCAATCCGAAGCAAGTTGAAGGGGGGGGATCACCTTGAATTCTGTGGTTTTCCGTCTCCGTGAGAACGCCCATGAATGTTGATTTACATCAGAAACGGAACAACACAATTCATCAAGGAGGTGCGACGCAGTTTCGAATGTTGGAATGGTTTCGAATGCTATTTTCGAGTAATCGAATTCGAACGTATTTGAGAAGTGTATTTTTAACGAAAAATTGAATACGAATGAAAATCATTCGAATACTTATACGGGTAGGTCATTCGAACAAAACTATACACAACACTAGACATGAGGATGAGGCGGTCTGTTTATTTCCTGCTCTGTTCCGATCAGCAACTACGACAGGCTCCGCGTTCACTGGATTAATTTCTCTGTTTCATCGGTCAGCGAGCAACCTAGTGACGGGTTCTAATTCAACGACTCCAGAACGAAGCCACCGGGAAAGGTAAATCCGGTCGACGTGTTTGATCAAGTCTTGTGTGTTGCTCCTATTGCTCCTGATCGATCATCGCTTCCTCTGCGTCACTACCAGTTAACCGAGATTGGTATCGATTTATTGTGAACCAGTGGTGTGACACAGGACTCGTAAGGTTAAATGGAGTCGCTCTACAACAGACCGACTCCTACGTCTATCTGGGAAGACAGCTGAACATGGGTAACGACCTTGTTCCTGAAATCGCCCGCAGGAGACGCGCAGCATGGGCAGCCTTCAGTTCGATTCGCGAAGTCACCGATCAGGTCAAGGATGCCGGCCTCAGGGCCTCGATATTCAACGCTTCTGTACTGCCTGCGATGTGTTAGGCGACGGAAACCCTGCCCGACAACAAGGCAGTCGCCAGAGCAATGCAAACTACGCATCGTGCACTGGAGAGATGTCTTCTGAGGACAAGCCTTCGTCAGCAATGGCAAGAAGGCCTACGAAGCTCGGAGCTAAGGAAGAATTCGCAATTAGCAGATCCGCAGCAGTACATGAAGAAGTCCAAATATCGCTGGGTCGGACACCTGCTTTGATGAAAGAACTATAGATGGAGTCTCCCTGTCATAGAATGGCTGCCAAGAGACCATAAGAGACCACTGGGACGACCGTCAACGCGATGGGCAGACTCATTCTCAAGATCTTTCAGAGAGCGGAGTCTGCCTCACTGGACGCAAGCTGCCAGAGATCGAGCGGTCTGGAAGAGTTGTGGTCCCCGCTGAGAAGACCTCCAGCCGACAAAATGACCATCAAAGTACCAAAGTAAGTAAGTAAATCCTGCTTACTTGTTTCAGCATTGCGTCGTCTACTGCTGAGGGCGGCGGTTTCCATCTGATAGAATATGGCAACAGATGCACAACGGTAACAGGTTGTTAGTCATGTGAGTTTGATAGGAACAAGAGCGCCGTTTAGTTCAATGCAGGCTGATTCAAAATGTCACAGAGGAACTCGAAAACCGTTACGTGCTCGCGCATATATAAGCCGAACCGAAATGATTCTGAGCACGCAGCAATGTTGTTTGTACTGCCTCTGTGCTTTGCCATCGCCCCTCTCGCTACCGCTGGGTAAGTGGAAAATCTCAACCTACAATTTAGGCTTGTAAAGCACTGGTACAGTTTTGGGAATAGCTCATTCTATTTTCGCTAGATGTACCTTATGGCATGCATTTGGAGGAACATTTTTCATTGTTATCTGAATTGACTAGTCCTCATCAAGGCAATGTTGGATTTCTTCTAGTAAAGAGTTGTGGGTTATTCCTTTCGGGCTTAGACAGGATCTTTTTAACACCTGACAGAACTAAACTTCCAAACCTCTCTCATACATACACAGCCTTCTCAATGGTATATCTTATCTAATATACTCCTTCATTAATACATACAGCTGTGGCACAGCCGGTAGGGTGCGACATAATCTCGCACTTTCCTGGCCGATTTGAAACATGGGCAATTCTCACATAGCCACACAAGGTTTCTGATTTCATTTTAGTAAATTCCGTGAGTTATCCGCTGCCAATGCAACTTTCTTCTGCGAGTTATCGGGTTCTAATGTAACTTTTTTTCCGCGTAGAGCAAAGCACCTTTACAATATCACTGAGAAGTGGGATGCGTGGTGCATTCCATACACAATCTAATCTTGAATTTATCGTTCATAATGCATTAACAGGTGGCGCAGTCGGAAGAGGCGCCGGCTGTCGCATGCACCTTTAGCCGGATTCATGAAGCGGCGGGAACGGAAGATATGCGATATCATCTCTCGCCTTTCTCTCCCGCCTCCCTCTCTCACCTCATCTATCACCTCTCGCCCTCTCTCCCGCCTCATTCTCTTACCCGGTCGCTTCCCGTGGGAAGCCGGGAACGTTCCCGGGAACTTTCATGAATCCGGCTATTGATTACAGGTTATTGGTTCCGATTTCCCGCCCAGGCCAGGCCTCCATCCCAGGTCACTGGGTTAGGGCGGAGTGGCGTTCTACCACCCGCCCTTTAAACAGAGGCGTGGCAAAGGTCTGCGTCTCCACTATCTCGTAATTCAGCTACAGGACTCTCGAGCAAGCCCAGGGAGTTGGGGAGTGGGCGGGCCAGGGGGTCGAGGGGGTAGAACGCTCGATCCCCTGGGTTATCACCAGACTTGTATGGGAAGGATAAAGCGCTGGCTTGCCCACCGGCTGGCCACCGCAAGTCTTCGGATAGGCCAAATACGCATTCAAATCACTGTCACGACATTCCGTTGGAGTTGAATGCGTGGCGTATCCCGAGAAAGTGGTGCCTTTTCCCGCTGCATCCTACATACCCTAGTTCTGATTATATATACGTGTGGAAGCGAAGGGTTAACTAGTTCCTTGAGGACTCTCCGTTCACTCATTCGTTTCTTCATCTTTTTCTTCATTAGCCCTATCCCATCCTCAACAGGTTGTATGAATTAAAAGAATTTCTTGAATGTAGTATTATCTCATAGCCAGTAGTAGCACAGTTGGGAGAGAGAACGGTTGTCGCATGCACCCCAAATCGAGGTTATTGGATTGGGTCTTGCTCAGGACAAGGGGCATGGTACATATAGCATTAAAACCGGGTTCAAAATATCTGAAAGAACTAAAACGCTTGGCTCATCCCACAGAGGAAAATACTAAAGCCAACTTTTATACGATATTTTTAAACATTTGAAACCTAATATTAGGGGGGGGAGAGCAAAAGTAATCAAACAATTGAAAAATTCTTTATCTCTTTATAACTCCATTACAAAATAACGATGCTAAGGAATGTGTCAATGACTTGCTGCCATCGCTCAGCCAACTTCCTGATCCCATCCTTCCAAAACTGCTTCGACCTGGTGTTGATCAACTGCTCGATATGGTTGTCAAGGACTGCTTGGGTGCTTGTGTCCCTTCCGACCAGGAAGTCCCCTAGACCCAAGAAGTGATAGTCGCGTGGAGAGATGCCCGGCGAATACGGTGGGTGAGGCATGTGAACGTAGCCTAGCTGGGCAAGCTTATCGGTGGTCACTTGTTCCCGATGGGGTGCGACGTTGTCGAAGAGGAGAACCTTCTTGACGCGCTGCGACTGAATAAGTTCGAGTCGCAGGTCCATCTCTTCTAATTCGTTTACCATGGCCTTGGAGTTCATCATCGTGCTTTTGGTAAACAGCTTCCAGTATACCGGTCCATGGGCGCAGACCCAAAAGCTATGAAGGTACTTCTCGCCGTGAACATCTCGCCGAACGAAGGTCGGTAACGGGTCAACAGGCCTCACCCAGACTGGCTGCTTGGCAGGGTTAAGATAGAAGACGTACTTCTCATCTTGCGTGAATATTGAGCCCAGGCTGTTCGGGGTTGGGAATTGGGCGAGATTTGCGCGACACAGGTCGACACGTCAGACTGGGGTTTCGGCATGAGACGGACTGCGGTTTTGGCATGCTTCTTGAAAGGGCGGAAGTGGTAACTTCTCAGATGGGCTTCAGTTGGTTAGCATACAAACATACAAATACGATAAGCACGAAACCAGACTTCAGACGCAAGATATATGGACATGGCATGAAGCGTCTCATTATTTTTGCCCCCCCCCCCCCAAATAAAACAATTAAATTAGCATACGTTCAGAGTGGTCTCCTTCAGAAAATTTAAGCAAGTGGCTTCCATTTTTTTAAAACTTCTGCTGCCAAAGAGTTTCAGAGGTGCAGTAATTTTTAACTGGCCATATAGCTTGGAGGGGGACAAAACTGTGATCTTTTCCTTGTTTCCTGTCACGCGCACTTCCAGCACTCTGGGCTTAGGCGACGGAAGGTTTGTGGATGTTTTACTAAATTTTGGAGCTGCAACATTTTTGCACGCTCCTTCGACATGAAAAGTGTTTAGTTACCTAAGTTTGAGGTACTTTTAAGATCCGACACAATTCACATGATAGTCAAACGAGTTTCGCAAAAGGGTGCCCTATCCCGCTGAATAACTCTACCCTTGTTTAAGAAACTATTTTGGCGCTTGAACTAGTAGTTGTGAAGTACGGCTTTATCTGTTCCATCTAGTATATTGAAGAGCTTCAACCGGGATCAAACGATGCGGCTATTCCAGCAGCTACTACGGCTATCAGTATGGCCAACCGTCGCAGAATTACTGGTACTCGTATGGTCAACCGGCGCAGCAGTACGGCTACAGCGGCTACTACGGCTACGGAAGCGCCGGCTACTGGCCGTACGGGTACGGCAACTACTATGGCTACGGTACTGGTACGCGACAACCGTACGGATACGGTACCTACTATGGCCAGCCTTACTACTCCACCTCCAGCCAGTGGGGTAGATATCCAGGACGCTACACCAGCTCTTGCGTTGGAGTAGCATGCTACTACGCCGAGCAGACAACAGGTTCTTGATGCGCACGACGGCTGGCTGGCACCGACTCATATTTCTAGCCTTGTAACTTCGTATTAGTTCTGACGATTGCCTGGTTTTTCATGACACATTCTGCTTCTTTGCGGAATAATTTTTGAATAAATATGCCTGCTGAAGTTACACAAACAACAAGAATCTTCACAATGGAGTTCGGTCTTTTTACCGTACCTAGGCCGTGGAGATGTTTGTTTATGTTTATTTCAGCCAATAGCCATAACAGAAACGGTTACGCATAAGAACAAGAAATTCAATGATTGGCCATGTAGCAACATGAACAAAAACCCTGGAATTGTGATTAGGACAGCTCGAGAGCAGCCCAAGATCTCAGCGGCATCAAAATATTGAAAAAAATTGAACAAAAGAGAAAAAGAAAAAATTACGTCACAAAAATTGCGTCACAAAATTCAAATTTACGGAACACGCTGGCGCTACGACCTACTAAGCACGTCACTCTGGGGCGGGTCCTATCTTTCAAGGGCCTCTTTAAACTGGTACGCACCCCAGCGATTGCCTGGTAGGGAGGCACGAGACGAGTGCTGTATGAATTGTAGAAAAGTGACAGCAAGGAAAGTATATTATAATGTAAATATGTACGTCTAGATAAATGTATGTAAATCAAAATATTTATAAGTCATATGTAAACAAGGACTAAGCTCTCTTAGCTGCGCTCGTGCCGGTCACCTCACAGAGAAAGGGAGAAACATAAAAAAACGAGCTTATAGTAGAGAAAAATAAGTAACACACTATTTAAAAAAACAATAGAGATGAACACCAACACAAATTAGCAAAACTGATGCTTAACAGATGTAAGGTGTGAAAAACATATCTGGGATATAGAGATTATCACGAGAAGGAAACTTTGCTCGAAGTTAGCGACACGTTCCTATAATATTCGCCGTTGCAAAACTTTAAAAAATACATTAAATTCAGAAAACCCCTGCTCTTTTAAATGCGACTCCAATCTCTGACTGAATGTTGACGACGACACCACAACTGCAGGCAAATTATTCCAGACTCTTACAGCTCGTACAAGAAATGAGTCTAAGTACTGCTGAGAGCGGACTCTTCCTGTGGACAACCTCAAAAGATGTCCTCTTGTGCGGTGATTGAATTCTACAGAATCAAGCAGTTCATGTCTATCGAAGTCAAAGCGCCCAGAAATGATTTTATAAATAAGAATTTGGCCATATAGGACCCTTCTTAGCTGCAAAGACGTGCTCCCGAGTAGAGTTAATCTCTCTCGGTAGTTCACATTAAACAACCCATTTCTGGAAAATACCTGTTTAGTGAACCTTTTCTGAACTTTTTCGAGCTTTTCAATGTATACTACTTTAGAGGGCGTCCAGATTGGTGTGCAGTACTCAAGCATTGGTTTAACATAAGTGGTAAAAAGTTGGAAAAGTGTAGACATTGAACGTGTTTGAAAGGCACGTAGAATAAAGTTTGATTTTCTATGGGCAGATATTACTATGCAGTCGATGTATTTTTCGAACGAAAAGGCATCAGAGTACAGTAAGCCGAGGTCTCGAAGGCATGACGTGGTGTGCACTACAGTGTGCCCTAACTGAAACGCTAAATCCCTCGGATGCCTTTTCCCTATGCACATTATAGCTGTTTTTTCCAGCAATATATCAAGCATCCACTTCTTAGACCACATATCAATAGCATCAAGAGCTTGTTGAAAGGCATTCGTGTTGCTAAACGAGTATATTTTGGAGTCGTCCGTATAAATAGAACACGGACACTTCATGAGGCAGACAGTTGGGCAGGTCGTTGAAGAAAATTAGAAACATGAGCGGTCCTAGACACGTTCCTTGAGGAACTCCGCTTTTGGTTTCGTACTTGTCCGATGTGGCACCATTGACTAAGACTGTCTGAGTCCGCTCAGTTAAAAACGACTCTAGAAAGCGAAAAAGACAACCATCAAGCCCGTATGCTCTTAGTTTGGCAAGTAGAAAAGCAAGATTGATTGAATCGAAAGCTTTGGTATAGTCAAGATAACAGTCTGTAACGTAGCCGTTAGAGTCGATTATCTTTTGCCAAACTGAAACCGTTGAGATGAGAGCTGTTAGGGTTGATTTTCTCTCAAGAATTTTCTCTTGCTGTGCGTCTGTGAGAAGATTGCTATCTCGCAAGTAACCATGAATCTGGCTGCGTGCTATCCTCTCGAAAACTTTGCTTATCGAAGATGTGAGACACACGGGTCTATAGTTTCTAAAATCCGTTCTATCACCTTTCTTGAATATCGGCTTAACAAAACTACTCTTTCATGCTGACGGAGCTTCTCCGTGAAGAAGGCACCAGTTAAAGAGTAGCGTAAGGACTGAAGAGAGTCCTACAGCTGCTTTTTTGAGGAAAATATAAGGTTCCCCGTCAGGAGAAGTGGAGTTGCGAGCTGGTAAGCCAATAAGCGTTTTATAAACTAATTCGCTATTGATGTCTAGAAAATCAAGCCTAGAAGCAGTTACAGGTGGATAGTCTAATGGATCCGTCGGATGGCTTTTGTAAACAGACTTGAAGAAAGCTGCAAACACTCTTGCCTTTTCCAACTCCGATTGACAGAGCTCGCCCTCGAAATTAAAAATAGACCCAATTCGGCTTTTCAATTTAAGTCGGCTGTTGACGTATTTGTAAAACGCTCTAGGATTTCTTGAAAGCGCTATCTTCTCTTCATCCTGCAAGCTAAGATTGGTCAGCTCTCTTTTGAGCTTTCTTGAAAAACGGAAGTATTTTCTGGCAACCTATACTTAGGCGAGCATTGTACAGTCTCGTCACTTTAAGAGCAAGTTTCCTCACTTTTGAAGGGTAGCGGTACTTCTCAATTGTTTGTCTTATTGGAACAAATTCTCTAATTATTCGATGGCAGTTTTGCAAAAAGATGGAGTAGCATTGGTCTGCCGAACTACAAAAAGACATTTGACTGCGCCAGTCTATTTTCAAAAGACTGTCACAAATCGCTGAGTAGTCTGCCCTAGCAAAATCGTGACAAGAAGAAATGGGCGTTAGCTGAGCTGTGGACAACGTGATTTGAAAGGAGACAACTCTATGATCTGATGTTGAAAAAGGAGCATGTACGATCACGTCATGAATTACGTTCGAATCATTAGATAAAACTAAGTCTAGTATATTGGAACCCAGCGTTGGAATGGTCACATATTGCGAGAGGCATACTCTTGGCAGAATTCGCGAAACTGTCGCGCCGACCCATATACATTATAGGAACTGTCATTTCCAAACCATTTGATTGTGGGAAAATTCAGATCACCCAGTATGACACATTTTGAGGCGTCTTCGAGAAATTGGGACACATAGGCTAAAGCTTCATTGAAGGGTGACGCTTGACATGTAGGACTTCTATAGAATAAAATAAAATACACGGCGTGTTGCTCGACATATACCCGCAGAATAAGACGCTGACAAAACGGAGAAAAATTTCGAGTACTAATCAAGTGGTGTGACAGCTTATTAAAGACCAAGGCTAAAATGCCACCTCCCACAGTGTTCCCCTCCCTGTCGCATCGGTAGATCTGGTAAGACGGATGTCGACATAAAGTAGCGTCATGAATGATGTCAAGTTTACACCATGTTTCGGTAACGAACACCATCAGTGGGTTGCTATTATAGAGGAAGTATTGAAAGTCGGGAGGTTTGTTACATAATGAGCGCGCATTAAAGAGGAACACTGTGGAAGATAACGTGGTGCCATTGTCCCAGGGTTTTTGTTCATGTTGCTATATGGCCAATCATTGAATTTCTTGTTCTTATGCGTAACCGTTTCTGTTATGGCTATTGGCTGAAATAAACATAAACAAACATCTCCACGGCCTAGGTACGGTAAAAAGACCGAACTCCATTGTGAAGATTCTTGTTGTTTGTGTAACTTCAGCAGGCATATTTATTCAAAAATTATTCCGCAAAGAAGCAGAATGTGTCATGAAAAACCAGGCAATCGTCAGAACTAATACGAAGTTACAAGGCTAGAAATATGAGTCGGTGCCAGCCAGCCGTCGTGCGCATCAAGAACCTGTTGTCTGCTCGGCGTAGTAGCATGCTACTCCAACGCAAGAGCTGGTGTAGCGTCCTGGATATCTACCCCACTGGCTGGAGGTGGAGTAGTAAGGCTGGCCATAGTAGGTACCGTATCCGTACGGTTGTCGCGTACCAGTACCGTAGCCATAGTAGTTGCCGTACCCGTACGGCCAGTAGCCGGCGCTTCCGTAGCCGTAGTAGCCGCTGTAGCCGTACTGCTGCGCCGGTTGACCATACGAGTACCAGTAATTCTGCGACGGTTGGCCATACTGATAGCCGTAGTAGCTGCTGGAATAGTCGCATCGTTTGATTTCGGTCGAAGCTCTTCAATATACTAGATGGTACAGATTAAAACGGTGCTTCACAACTACTAGTTCAAGCGCCAAAATGGTTTCTTAAACAAGGGTAGAGTTATTCAGCGGGATGGGGCACCCTTTTGCAAAACTCGTTTGACTACAACGTGAATTGTGTCGGATCTTAAAAGTACCTCAAACTTAGGTAACTAAACACTTTTCATGTCGAAGGAGCGTGCGAAAATGTTGCAGCTCCAAAATTTAGTAAAACATCCACAAAGCTTCCGGCGCCTAAGCCCAGAGTGCTGGAAGTGCGCGTGACAGGGAACAGGGAAAAGATCACAGTTTTGTCCCCCTCCAAGCTGTATGGCCAGTTAAAAATTACTGCACCTCTGAAACTCTTTGACAGCAGAAGTTTCAAAAAATGGTAGCCACTGGCTTAAATTTTCTTAAGGAGACCACTCTGAAAGTATGCTAATTTAATTGTTTTATTTGGGGGGGGGGGGCAAAAGTAATGAGACTCTCCATGCCGTGTCCATATATCTCGTGACTGCAGTCTGGTTTCGTGCTTATCGTATTTGTATGTTTGTATGCTAACCAACTGAAGCCCATCTGAGAAGTTACCACTTCCGCCCTTTCCAGAAGCATGCCAAAACCCCAGTCTGTCTCATGCCGAAACCCAGTCTGACGAGCCGACCTGTGTCGCGCAAATCTCGCCCAATTCCCAACCCCGAACAGCCTGGGCTCAATATTCACGCAAGATGAGAAGTACGTCTTCTACCTTAACCCTGCCAAGCGGCGAGTCTGGGTGAGGACTGGTGACCTGTTACGGACCTTTGTTCGGCGAGATGTTCCCGGCGAGAAGCACCTTTGGAGCTTTTGGGTCTGCGCCCGTGGATCGGTTTGCCGGAAGCTATTTCCCAAGAGCACTACGATGAACTCCAAGGCCATGGTGAACGAAATAGTAGAGATGGGCCGGCGACTCGCTCTTATTCATTCGAAGCGCGTCAAGAAGGTCCTCCTCTTCGACAACGCCGCACCCCATCGGGAACAAGTGACCACCGATAAGCTTGGCCAGCCGGGCTACGTTCACATGCCTCATCCACCGTATTCGCCGGACATCTCTCCATGTGACTACCACCACTTCTTGGGCCTACGAGACTTCCTGGTCGGAAGGGACACAAGAACCCAAGCAGTCCTTGACAGCCATATCGAGCAGTCGATCAACACCTGGCCCAATCAGTTCTGGAAGGATGGGATCAGGAAGTTGGATGAGCGATGGCAGCAAGTCATTGACCTTAATGGCATGCACATTCTTTAGCATCGTTGATTTGTAATTGAGTTATACAGAGATAAAGAATTTTTTCAATTATTCTCATTACTTTTGCCCCCCCCCCCCCTAGTAGTAGGTCTCAAATTTTTAAAAATATCGGATAAAAGTTGGCTTTAGTATCTTCCTCTGTGGGATGAGCCAAGCGTCTTTCAGATATTTTGGACCCGGTTTTAATGCATGTTGGAGCTATACCATGCCCCCTTGTCCTGAGCAAGACCCAATCCAATAACCTCGATTTAGCGACAACCGTTGTCTCTCCCAACTGAGCTACTACTGGCCATGAGATAATATTACATTCAAGAAATCCTTTTAATTCATACAACCTGTTGAGGATGGGATAGGGCTAATGAAGAAAAAGATGAAGAAACGAATGAGTGAACGGAGAGTGCCTCAAGGAACTAGTTAACCCTTCGCTTCCACACGTACATATAGTCAGAACTAGGATGCAGCGGGAAAAGGCACCACTTTCTCGGGATGCGCCACGCATTCAACTTCAACGGAATGTCGTGGAGGTGATTTGAATGCGTATTTGGCCTATCCAAAGACTTGCGGTGGCCAGTCGGTGGACAAGTCAGCGCTTTATCCTTCTGGTCTAGTCTGGTGCTAACCCAGTGACCTGTGAGGGATGCCTGGCAGCCGGATTCATAAAAGTTCCCGGGAACATTCCCGGAAGTGACCGGGTAAGAGAATGAGGCGGGAGAGAAAGGCGAGAGATGATATCGCATATCTTCCGCTCCCGCCGCTTCATGAATCCGGTTAAACGTGCACGCGACAGCCGGCGCCTCCTCCGACTGCGCCACCTGTTAATGCATTATGAACGATAAATTCAAGATTAGATTGTGTATGGAATGCACCACGCATCCCACTTCTCAGTGATATTGTAAAGGTGCTTTGCTCTACGCGGAAAAAAGTTACATTAGAACCCGATAACTCGCAGAAGAAAGTTGCATTGGCAGCGGATAACTCACGGAAATTAAGTAGTATTAAGTAAATTACTAAAATGAAACCAGAAACCTTGCCTCGCTATGTGAGAATTGCCCATGTTTCAAATCGCCCAGGAAAGTGCGAGATTACAGGGTGCGTAAAAAGTATTGACGCAGTAAATGGCGGTTGGGGAAATAGTATTGCGCAGTAAGTTTTAAAATGTTCACTTGAAAGATATGGAAAATGATCTTGCGAACACGATAGAGTAACTCGTAATTGACATCGGCTCCTTTACTGTGAATACAGGAGCGAAAACGACGGAAAAATTCATGAGCACGCGCCGCAAGTACTCGCTTGGATTTCGTCCCGTGCTCTGAACGGGGTAGCCTTCTGCGACTGGTCACTTCTGTTGAAAGTAGCCCAGACCTCATTCTCCAAAATCGCCTAAAAAGAGTAATCCAGCGGATTCACGTTTAAGCTGTGCTCGCCTGAGAAGCTGTTCACACCTGCGCGCGTTATCTGTTTGCCGTTATGGGACAGAGGTTGACAATTCTTGATTTGAACGTTATCGTGCTTGAACATCTTGTAATCATCATCTGCTATGACAGAGCCGTGGCTGACGTTTGGGTTGCTGACCTCTTTCCTCACCAACCGTTTCGAACAGCGCCAAATTCTCTTGTTAAGGAAGTATTCAGCTGTCTGGGTAACAGACAAAAAAAGGCCACCGTAACAGTGACGATCATGTTTCTTCAGTTTTTTCGTGTTTTTTGAGCACAATACAGACAACAAAAATAACACATAAAAACCTAGAGGGGTAGAAACAGAAAGCTGGAGCTGGAACAAAAAGTAGGTGCGTCAATACTTTTTACGCACCCTGTATGTCGCACCCTACCGCCTGTGCCACAGCTGTTTGTATTAATACAGGAGTATATTGATAAGATATACCATTGAGAAGGCTGTGTATGTGTGAGAGAGTTTGGAAGTTTAGTTCTGTCAGGTGTTAAAAAGATCCTGTTTAAGCTCGAAAGCAATAACCCACAACTCTTTACTAGAAGAAATCCAACATTGCCTTGATGAGGACTAGTCAATTCAGATAACAACGAAAAATGCTCCTCAAAATGCATGCCATAAGGTACATCTAGCGAAAATAGAATGAGCTATTCCCAAAACTGTGCCAGTGCTTTACAAACCTAAATTGTAGGTTGAGATTTTCCACTTACCCAGCGGTAGCGAGGGGGACGATGGCAAAGCACAGAAGCAGTACAAACAACATTGCTGCGTGCTCAGAATCATTTCGGTTCACCTTATATATGCGCGAGCACGTAACGGTTTTCGAGTTCCTCTGTGACATTTTGAATCAGCCTGCATTGAACTAAACGGCGCTCTTGTTCCTATCAAACTCACATGACTAACAACCTGTTACCGTTGTGCATCTGTTGCCATATTCTATCAGATGGAAACCGCCGCCCTCAGCAGTAGACGACGCAATGCTGAAACAAGTAAGCAGGATTTACTTACTTACTTTGATACTTTGATGGTCATTTGTCGGCTGGAGGTCTTCTCAGCGGGGACCACAACTCTTCCAGACCGCTCGATCTCTGGCTGCTTGCATCCAGTGAGGCAGAGTCCGCTCTCTGAAAGATCTTGAGAACGAGTCTGCCCATCGCGTTGGCGGTCGTCCCAGTAGTCTCTTATGGTCTCTTGGGAGCCATTCTGTGACAGGGAGACTCCATCTATCGTCCTTTCGTCGAAGCAGGTGTCCGGCCCAGCGATATTTGGACTTCTTCATGTACTGCAGCGGGTCTGCTAATTGCGACTTCTCCCTTAGCTCCGAGCTTCGTAGGCCTTCTTGCCATTGCTGACGAAGGCTTGCCCTCAGAAGACATCTCTCCCGTGCACGATGCGTAGTTTGCATCGCTCTGGCGATTGTCTTGTTGTCGGGCCAGGTTTCCGTCGCCTAACACATCGCAGGCAGTACAGAGGCGTTGAATATCGAGACCCTGAGGCCGGCGTCCTTGACCTGATCGGTGACTTCGCGAATCGGACTGAAGGCTGCCCATGCTGCGCGTCTCCTGCGGGCGATTTCAGGAGCGAGGTGTTATTCATGTTCAGCTCTCTTCCCAGATAGACGTAGGAGTCGATCTGTTGTAGAGCGACTCCATTTAACCTTACGAGTCCTGTGTCACACACTGGTTGACAATAAATCGATACCGATCTCGGTCAACTGGTAGTGACGCAGAGGAAGCGATGATCGATCAGGAGCAATAGGAGCAACACACAAGACTTGATCAAACACGTCGACCGGATTTACCCTTCCTGGTGGCTTCGTTCTAGAGTAGTTGAATTGGAACCCGTCACTAGTTTGCTTGCTGACCGATGAAACAGAGAAATTAATCCAGTGAACGCGGAGCCTGTCGTAGTTGCTGATCCGGAGGACGGAACAGAGCAGGAAATAAACAGACCGCCTCATCCTCATGTCTAGTGTTGTGTATAGTTTTGTTCGAATGACCTACCCGTATAAGTATTCGAATGATTTTCATTCGTATTCAATTTTTCATTGAAAATACACTACTCAAATACGTTCGAATTCGATTACTCGAAAATAGCATTCGAAACCATTCCAACATTCGAAACTGCGTCGCTCCTCCTTGATGAATTGTGTTGTTCCGTTTCTGATGTAAATCAACATTCATGGGCGTTCTCACGGAGACGGAAAACCACAGAATTCAAGGTGATCCCCCCCCCCCTTCAACTTGCTTCGGATTGACTAATGCCGTCCTTTGTCCGTATCCTCTTCTTGTCCGAGCTAGAAAAGCTGACTCTTTAACATATTAGGATAGAAGCTACCTTGCAAACTTTACGGCTTTATATGTGTGCTAAGAAAATGTGACATTTACAGTAGCCTGCTAGTGCAAATAGTTGAGTTTAATACTACGTTCGATTGCCATCCAAAAGAAGCGCTAGGAAGTTTGTGAACGTCTTCCGTCTGTGTGCGGATACAGGGATGAGCGGATAATAAAATTTTGAAACCCGGATAACGGATAACGGTTAATTTTGACCAAAATTGGACGGATAACGGAAAAACAGATAACGAACAAACAACAAAAATTAAAAATACTTTTAAACCATTTTTTATCCAATGTTAGATCGGTGATTGTAACACTGTTCATCTCACATAACGAATAGCATTCATTCTATAGCATTCTTATTGGTGTTTTTTCTTTAAGGCACGTGGTAGTGCAGTCGAAAGTGCCGCCTGTCGCATGCTCTCCGACTCAATGTTCTTGGTTCGAATTTCCCCTCCAGGTCAACCAAGCCTTCCGTCCTTTCAGGCTCGATGTATTGGTACCAAGCTTGTCCAAACTGAGTTGTCCATCGGCTGACCACCGCAAGTCATTGTATACGCGAAGTGCCTCCAGCATATCACGTAAAAGTAGAATGCGTGTCGCTCTACCGTCGTCTTACATCCTTTATTCATGTTTTTCAGCTGCAAAGAAGTCACTATGGATAAAATTTCTGGGTTTGGGTGGGGCGGTCGTTAAAAAGAGCCGCTTTCTGTTCACTCTCCAATTACATTTAACACTAATTCTTGCCCAGAGCAAAAAAAAAAATGAAACCCTCTCTATTACTCTGGAAAGGGTAAATTGAAAATTGCTGCTAGTGCCATAGTTTCAAAGAGCGCTAAAAGGTCGTGTAGATGCGGAGTATCTGGCACATCCTTAAAACGAAGTGATTCCTGTGGACGTTTATGCTTTTCTCCACTGATCGACTGGTTTTTTCCAGATCGTACATTATGCTAGAAGAAATTTTGGTGAAAACCCCACAAATAGAAATGAGCAAGGCAGTGTCCAGCATTTCAAAACGCGCTATGAGCAATTAGAAAGTTTAGTCTAATTATAGCATTGCGAACTCTAAGAAGGCACCGACCTGGCATTGCAAGCGTGTTTCGACTGCTAGTGGAAAAAACACGAGACGATTTTTTTAAACACATTCGCGACGATGTCTACTCATTTGAGCGGAGTTTTGGGAAGAACTTTCTTTATTGATGTCATTGTTCGATTTTCTTTTCAAATTCCCAAATTGTAGTAAGAAATTAATGTTGGGTTTGCGTAAATAGAAATATGATTGGTTTCGTGGTAACTAAAAGACAGAACTTCTCCCATTACAGAGACATAATAAACGCACATACGCAGGCTAAAATGACAGCCCGTCGTCGCGCGCATTAGGTGCGAAAACGCTCTCGTCGTGAATGTGTTAAAATGATTACATGTGAACTGATCCCCGAAAAATTCCGTCACTAGCGAGCGGCGAGGGTCAGATGAGCAGAGTGATGACAGAGGCCAGAGTCCGGCCTTTTCTGTGCTCCGGATCCGCTGTCGCGGTGAAGAGCACAGATTGGGCTAGGGAAGGGACTCCGGGGTGTGGCGAGGAGGGAGGCTTGGGCCTTTGTCATACCATCGCTCACCCCGAGCGACGCCTAATGATGTGCTCCCATATCGATCGGGCGGCGCGATGGAATCGATATGGACACATATCAGAGGTGAGCGATGGTATGACAATGGCCTTGGAGTGCGCGAGACGACACGACGAAAAACCGCGCGCCGTCTCGACACCATGCCAAGCGGACCAGTTCTCCGGCAACTTGTTAAAATTGTCCTTATATTCAACTAAGTAATCACAAGCGTGCCACATTTTGTTGTTCGTTATCCGGCGAAAAATCCCCGGATAACGAACAACAAAACGGATAGGCCAAAACCCACCGGAAACCGGATAACGGATAACGGATAACGGTTAATCCACTCATCCCTGTTGTACACCTTCGATCGAGTGCACTGTAAGGAAAGTAATGTGAGGTGTTATGGATCGTTTAGTGAGCGCGCGACGCGCGACGCGATGCATGGGCAAATTGATCGAGCGACGCGATTGATCAATTCGGCCACTACACATGGCATCGCGTCGAGCGTCGCGCGCACACTAAACAATGCCTTAGTGACATCGACTTGCAAATAAAAAACACGTGGCAGATAACAACGCAGCATTTTCTTTCACCGTCAATAGGTGAAGCTAGTTCAGTACTGGAACAGGCATACCCCTATACGAGCTCTGAGCGAGAATATGGCCGATAAGCAGGGAAATTCGAAATTTCCATTCCCGTGTTCCGAATTCCGGTCTCCCGCCGTTCTTAGCACTTCCGTTCCGTTCCGTGTTCCGCTTATTTTAAATCGGAAGGCCTTCCATCCTTCTGGAGTCGGTGAATTGACATCAAACTTGTCTGGAAAGAACAGAGCGATGACATGCTCATGGGCTGGTCACAGCAGTACATTCTTTGGCCAAATACGCATTTAATTCGCCTCCACGACATCACTTTTTTATGTTTCGTCCTGAGCATGTTAACGACTATATGTCTTTAATGCCGTTGTTTCATTGAGCTTCATATTTACATACATTTCTTCTTTGGAGTGAAGCTCGACTATATGAACAGTAGACTCGTATTCAATTCTGTTAATTTTTCGTTGTAGTTTTCGCATAGTCATGCATTAGATAAAGAATATCTATCACTGTAACAGTAACTACCACAGTAACAAATACTAGCTCGCGTTAATGTGCAACGAACATAACGATAGTAAACATAATTCAGCTAACATAACTTCCTAGCTATTACTAAGGACGTGAACGAACTCATAGCCCGTGTCAAACCGCTTTTGAGAGAAGCGGAAAGGTACTAGTTGAGGTTAGGCTTTGGTACGCATCACACACGCCTCCTCCTTGAACACCCTTCAGAACGCTGGCGGTTACAAGAAGGCGGCTATTTGGTGAATATTTGCTGGAGAAGACGGCAAGACAATTCTCCTGGTTCTAAAATGAAACGATAAGAATTGCTGCACTATACGACCCAGGTCTCGCCTCCGTACGTCAGAAGATTGTGGACAAAAACAACAGTTTGGAGTTTTGCGCTTCTTTAATTTTCTTTTTAACCTCCCTTCAAAACGTCTTACCGATGGACATCCAGAAAAGAAATGAATGCAACAGAAAACCTCTTTGGGAATCATTGTTCACCAGCGATGAGCCGGAAGAGATCAACTAGTCATCAGGCGAAAACGAGATTAAGCACGTGTAGAAAATTACACCTAGCGGCGCAAAATGTCCACTACTTGCAAAAAAGTGAGCAAGTATCTTGTTTTCCGACCTTCTAATTGGATTGTAAACCCCCATTCAGCCGTCTTCCTGAATTCTTATCTTTCCATCTACAATTGTGGTTTTGTTCTCCTTTTTTCGAATCTGTAGGGAGCGTCTCTTCGAAATAGAGTTATTCGTTTGTTCGGTTTCCGAGAACAGCAAAAAACGAGTTTTTCGATTGTTCGACTTTCGAAAAAAATATCAAAAAGCTCAATTCCACTTGTAGGGCATCTGTCATGAAGCACAGTGGTGAGGTTCGTTTTTGCAGCGGTCCACTACGTGATCCAAAAATGGCAAAATGTTGTCGTCTAGTAACTTACAGGCGGGAGGTCCGGGGTACTGATTCTGCTTTTGATTTCTGTCGCTTACTTGACACGTCCATAAAAGGACCTGACACCTTGTGCTCTATGAATTCATTTTCAGCTGATTTAGCGATCATACAAAACAAATTCTCGATTTGGTTTACTGCAACAAAATCTATTGGGGAGAGTCATGGATCTAAGCCCTGAATTTTACATCAACCAGTGAATTTTACTAGGCCAAACACATAAAGATCCTCAAACTAGTAGCACTGGCGTATACAGGAAAGGTCGGAGCTTAGGAGCACCTGTTTTACTTCCTGTTGCATTTAACAAGTATCCTCTTTATTTATTTATTTATTTATTTATTTATTTATTTAAAGACGTGGAATGTGATCACACGTGTAAAAATAAGAAACCGAATAAAATTAAACATAAACAGATAACTACACAGTAGCACCTGGATGAACAATGAACAAATAGCTGCAAAGTGATGTCCGCTAATTGTAACCAAAACAGTACAATCGGGGACATGTTCCAGGAAAAAGACTAAGAATTGACAATAACTGGCCACTTCTCAAATAAGCTTGCGGAAGGCCTGGACAGACAACCCCAACAACATTTTGTCATCCTAGGTGAAGAAATTTGTCCTAATCTTTGTCTTTGCAACCGCGACGTTAAGCCTTAGTTAACCTCTCATAGAGCTAGTCAACGGTACACCGAAAAACGAAAGTGGATCTATGGAGAGCTTCTGAGTTAGAATTTTGAACATCATAATGGGATCAGCCTTTCTTCTTCTACTATCCAGCGTTGGAAGGCCAAATGCTTTTGCCCTTTCTAGGCCATTGGGCAGCTACAAGTAGTTGACATCATAACATCCCAAATATAGCTTTCGGGTAAAACTGTTCTGAACGCTTTCCAAGAAATCGATATCATTCTTTTTTACAAGGATTCCAAGCAGTTATTCCAAATTCCAATATCGGTCGAACATAGGATTTATAAACCCGTAAATACACTTGGGGATCCTTCGATCGTAGAAGCCTGAACAGAGTGTAGATGGTGTAGTTCGCTTTCCCCGCAAGTGCTCGGTAGTAACAGCTGAAGTCCAGGTTAGTATTAATCAAGAAACCTAGGTCTCGAACTTCCCTTACAGGCATGAGAGTTGTGGATTGTAGTTTGTATGGAACCGATGTCTTACCCTTCGGACCAATTAGCATGCACTTGGTTTTCTCCGCTGACAATGGGAGCTCCCACTGTTTGAACCATTGGTCGACATACTCAATTGCTGCTTGTAAATCACTGACATCATCCATACCTTTGATACACTTGTAAATCTTTATGTCGTCTGCGTACATCTTGCATACCACGCCAAAACGCGAAATGGCAGTAGGTAACTCATACGTATATATAACAAATAGCAGAGGCGATTGGACCCCGCCTTGTGACACACCACTGCACACAAGATATGAAGGTGAGAACTCATCTTTCACACGTACTTGGTAGGTTCTTCCCGAGAGGAAATCCTTGACCCATCTTATAATTCTGAAGTGTATGCCTACCATCTCCATTTTGAAGAGTAACTTGGATATAGGGACCTTGTCGAAGGCCTTCGTAAAGTCAAAGAAGACCACGTCCGACACTTATCCTCTACTGCTCGAGACCAGTCATTCAAGGCAGTGAGTACAGAGGTTTCTACAGACCTCCCCTTCACGAAACCGTACTGGTTCTCTGAAATGACACCATTGTCCAAAAGATGCTCCATAATATGTTTCTTAACAACTTTCTCGAACACTCTCGCAAACACAGAGGTGATATGGGCCTATAGCTTTTGTCATCGTGAATAAGCGGTTTCTTGAGAATCGGTGTGATTAACGCATGTTTCCACCGCAAAGGTACCTCACCTTTCATGTAACTCAAGTTGTAAATGTGTTCCAAAAGAAAAGCTAAATATACTGCAATCTTCTTTATAAAAGCGACTGGAATGAAATCTGGAGAGGTAGAGGAGGAATCCGGCAACTTCTCTAGGATACCAGCAATTTCTTCCCTATGGAGCCACAGAGAAGCCTGCATAGGAAGAAACTAACGGGAACTACACTCTGCAGAGTAAGACAATTTATCAGTGTGCGAGTTATGCGCCTTCTGAAACTCCAATGCCAATAGATTAGCCTTATCTTCATCAGTAGAAACTGTGGTACCATCGTCACGTTTCATGAAAACCAAAATTCATGTTCAGCACGGAGCATCCGTTCTATCCTGCACGAATCGATTCGAGTCGAGTCGTGGTGAGTCAGAAGTGGTCCCAATGCCACGTGAGATCGAAGGAAAAGCGCCTCATGTTCGCCTCGCCAGAACAAGAACTGTGCGACGTCTTTAACAACGTGTACTCGCGTCACCTCAATAGAGGAGCACGGCTGCCACGTACCGTGGACGCGTGGCGCAATGTTTAACGCGTCTGCCTACGGAGCAGAAGATTGCAGGTTCCGAATCCTGACTTAGACTTTTGCCTTGGCAGCCTACATTTCTTGCGCATTAAAGAACATCCATTGAATGTGTGATGAACCTAGGAGGTTAAGCTTGGAAGAAGTAGCTCTAGATAGGAACGGTGTCGTGGAACGTTCCATACCAATTTTATGAGTCAATTCAAGAATACCCAAGAAGTTACTATTGCTCACAATAATAAATCTTTATTAACGAATCTTTTGGTGTGAACAATCTAACATATAATGGCGTGCACTTACATTCAGCTCAATCAATCACTCATGGTGTCTCTTAACAAACTCATTTCGCATCCATTACAAATCGTGTATATTTCAGTTACATATGTAGTATAAATACAATGTGAGCATACACACGCATAAACAAATTCAAAGTGAGATGGTATATGTATCATAAAATAACTATAGCAATATATCCATCGCTTAATAAACCTCGATTTTCGTTTACAATGAATGTGTACTGAGCAACGACTCGAGTGACAGCCGAGCTCTGAAATAATGGAAAGTGAGTTGTTAATAGAATTGAGCTCGATTAATCGGACCGAATAATTGATCGAACGATTTCGAACTATTATTCGCTCTGTTACTCGAAAATCGTAGATCGCTGTTGTTCGAACATCGTTCGAAACCGAATTTCGCGAAAAATCGTTGTTCGAACATTGTTCGGAATCGGCTTTCGTGAAAAATCATCGACCGAACATTGTTCGAAACCGACTTTTGCGAAAAAGGAACAGTCGGACATTGTTCGAAATCGACTTTCGCGAAAAACCATTAATCGAACATTGCGGCTGGTAAGCTATCCCCTTTTCTCAGAACTGGGGAGACCGGTGGCCGGATTCGTAGACGCTTATATACGCGAATAAACGTGGTATACTGGTAGACGTACCCATGATGAGGCATTCATGATCAAACTTACCCGCCACATAGTCTTTATATCATTGGGTAGAGATTACTCAACGATCGCCGTGGGCACATATGTATAGCGCCCCAGTGAGATCAGCTGTTCTCGCGAGAGGCTTACCAGGATACTATCTCAAAGGTAGGTCGGAACGGTTCAAGTGTTGTATATGGGCAGAACCTTCTCTCCCTGGGAAGTAAGAAACTGCAGGTATCTCGACCCCAATACAACTCTGACCAGAGTTAGGGGCGACGGAAGTCGGGTGTTGGCGGCATGTTGATTCACGTGCTCCGCAGCTGACGCGCTCGTGTGGAATGAGGGCTCGTACCGCGGCTGTGCGCAGTGCAGGGATGGCGTAGTAGAGAAGCGCCCGAACCCTTAAGCGAGGGGTCGTGGGTTCGGATCCCGCAGACTGCGTTCGTTTCGCACTTTTGCAAAATCCATTGTTTATCATACGGTGATCCACCTATAGTTATTATAGTATGTTATAGATCATGTTTACATGCAACAAATGCTTCAAACAAAAATGTTTGCTTCTAAAGAATCGAGGCAGTTCTCCACGGCCCTGGGTGCTCGTTGATGTAGCCTGCCTTGTACCAAGCAAACTTTATCCAATTCTTGAAGCTGACAAGGCGTAGATTTCGGTGTACCAGAGAGACTACCTTAAATCATAAGACTGGTCAACATGTGCTGTTTTGGTTGTGGAGAGTGCACGATGCGACGTTATGGTGGACGGTCAGGAGATACAGCCGCCCCCTGCGCCCCTGCTGGGGGACGTACGATCTTCCTCTCATCCCCCTTGCTCACCCTCCCCAACCCCCTAGGCTTCACCGAGAGTCTAGTGGCTACCTTACGAAACCTTTGACTCGCTAAACAAAAGTTTCCGGTCCGCAGAACAGCGGCTGTAAACCCTTACGCCACGCCCCCCAGCAAGGGGCGGGTGTACCCCCTGTCGTGCTGCCCGACGTTGTGATAGCACCCATGTCGATCGCTCGACGAGATGGACCAATATAGGAGCTTATCAATGTAACGTTTCGCGAGTCGCGTGCTCACTAAACGCTCTCGTATGTTCTTTCTTTACGTTCGTTTTTTGTATAGCGCAGAGACAAGACAATAAATAAATGAATTCGCTTTAAAATACACAACATCTGCACGGCTTGTGTTGCGGTAAGAAGGCGGATTCTTGTTGTTTGTGCGACTTCAGCAAGCACATTTATTAAGGAAACATTTCGTGAAAAAGCAGAATGTGTCATGCAACACCAGGCAATCGTCAGAACCAGTATGAAGTTGCATGGATAGAAATATGAGTCGGTGCCAGTCAGCTGTCGTGCGCATCAAGATCCTATTGTCTGCTCGGCGAAGTAGCATTCTACTCCAACGCAAGAGCTGGTGTAGCGTCCTGGATATCTACCCCATTGGCTAGAGGTGGAGTAGTAGGGCTGGCCATAGTAGCTACCGTATCGGTACGGTTGTCGCGTACCAGTACCGTAGCCATAGTAGTTGCCGTACCCGTACGGCCAGTAGCCGGAGCTTCCGTAGCCGTAGTAGCCGCTGTAGCCGTACCGCTGCGCCGGTTGACCATACGAGTACCAGTAATTCTGCGACGGCTGGCCATACTGATAGCCATAGTAGCTGCTGGAATAGTCGTACAGTTTGATCCCGGTTGGAACTCTGCAATATACTAGATTACACAGATTAAACCCTGTTTCTCATAACTTCTTTAAAAAGGGCGAAGTATCTATCGTTCTTCTTACTTTTATAGAATTTGTTTGACCATAATGTGAATTGTGTCGGATCTTAAAAGTACCTCAAACTGAGGTAACTGAACACTTTTCATGTCGAAGGGGCTGGCAAAAATGTCTGCGGCTCCAAAATTTACAAAAGCAGCCACAAAACTTTCTAACAAGTCCAGAGTGGGCGTGACAGGGGACAAGGAAAAGGTCAATCTTGTCCCCCTCTATGCTGTATATCCAGTTAAAAATTACTGCACCTCTGAAATTCTTTGGCAGCAGAATTTTGCCAAGAATGGGTGCCATTGGTTTAAATTATTTGAAGGAGACCACCCTGAACGTATGCTAATTTGATTGCTTTCGTAGATTTCAAATCTTTAAAAATACCGGATAGAAGTCGGCTTTAGTATTTTTCCCATTGGGATGAACGAAGCGTTTTAGTTCTCTCAGATATTTTGGACCCGGTTTTAATGCATGTTGGAGCAATACCATGCCCCTTGTCCGGAGCAGGACCCAGATCAATAATCTCGATTTGGGGTGCATGCGACAACCGCTGTCTCTCCCAACTGCGCTACTACTGGCTATAAGATAATATTAGATTCAAGAAATTCTTTTAATTCATACAACCTGTTGAGGATGGGATAGGGCTAATGAAGAAAAAGATGAAGAAACGGAGAGTGTCTTAAGGAACTAGTTAACCCTTCGTTTCCATATATAATCTGAAGTAGGGTACGTAGAATGCAGCGGGAAAAGGCACCACTTTCTCGGGATGCACCACGCATGCTACCTCTACGAACTGTCCTGAAGGCGATTTGAATGCCTACTTGGCCTCTTCAATGGCTTGCGATGCCCAGCCGATGGACGCTCTTTATCCTTCCCAGACAAGTCTGGTGTTAACTCAGCGACCACCGAGGGATAGACGGCTTGGTTAGCTGACAGGGAAATCGGAACCAAGAACTTGGCATAGAGTACTCGCGCCAGCCGGCACCCCCTCTGACAAAGCTGACATGCTCTTGTTAATGCATTATGAACGATAAAATTAGGATTATCCTGTGTATGGGCAGCGCGACATGAGGTACACCCGCCCCCCTGCTGGGGGGCGTGGGATCAGGAGGTACACCGCTGTTTTGCGGACCGGAAACTTTTGTTTTGCGTGTCAATGGTTTCGTAAGGCAGTTATTAGACTCGCGGTGAAGCCTAGGGGTTGGGGGTGAGTAAGCAAGGGGGATGAGAGGAAGACCGCACGTCCCCCAGCAGGGGCGGGTGTACCTCCTGACCGTCCTCCCTGTGTATGGAGTGCATCTCACTTCTCAGTGGTGTTGCAAAGGCGCTTTACAGAGACATAGGCAGCCAATAAATCACAAAATTCACTAAAAAGAAACACTTCTTCTGCCTACGTGCGAATTGATCAGGTTTAAAATCGTGTAGGGAAATGCGTGATTTTGTCGCTGTACCAACCTAGGAGTTTATATCAGATATAAATTTGCGAAGTATGTGTATGTGGAGGCTCGGAAGGCTATTTATTTCAGGTGCTAAAAATATTCCATTGTTACCGGAGGAATGTAGAACCCAGTGCAGTCTACCAAAAGGGACTCATCATTGCTTTGATGACGACTATTCAGTTCAGGTAACGATGCGAAATATTCCTCAAAATGTATGCCATAAGGTATCTCTTAGCGAAAATAGAATGGACTATTCTCAGAATTGTATCACACCTTTACTAACCTAATGTGTAGCTTGAGATTTTTCACTTACCCAGTGCCCGCGGTAACGAGAGAGGCGATGGCGAAGCACAGAAGCAGTACAAACCACATGGCTACGTGCTCAGAATCATTTCGATTCGACTTATATATGCACGAGCACCTAATGGTTTTCGACTTCTTCTGTGACATTCTGAATCAGCTTGCATTGAACCAAACGTCGCTCTTGTTCCTTTCAAACTCACATGACTAACAACTTGTTACCGTTGTGCATCTGTTGTCAAATTCTATCAGATGGAAACCGCCGCCCTCAGCAGTAGACGACTCAATACTGAAGCGAGCAAATAGGATTTTAGTTAGATAAAACAGAAGCGCTCTTAGAAACCACTTTCAAAAACGCATAAAATATTAACAAAGGACGTCTGTGAAGTTATCCAACGATTCTGAACTAGACCTATATAGCCTTGTAGGGCATCTATCAATAAGCACAGTGACGACGTTCGTTTTTGCAGCGGTCCACTGGGTGGTCCAAAAATGGAAAAAAGTTTTCGCCTAGTGGCCAGTTGGTTTTGCTCGTTTAGTGCCCATTCCCAACAATCTTCGATTCGGTTTACTGCAACAAAATCTGTCGGGGAAAATCATGAATCTAAGCCCTGAACTTCGAGCAATGAATTACTGGGCCAAACACATAAAGATTCTCAAACTGGTAGCAGTGTCGTCCACCGGAATGGTCGGAACATACAAGGGAAGGGTCTGAAGCGTATGTCTGAACGGGGGGAGCGAGTCATATAGGGAGAATCCTCATCTTTTAATTGGTTTGAAAATGTGTTTATTTTTTGCCAAGGAGTAGGGGGTCACAATGGAATACGGCGCAGCACGCGTTTGGGAGACTTGTACGCCCGCGATACGTCTGCATCCAGTGGCTCGGAGCGCAGGTGGGTAAGGGGTTGACTTGTGCGAGGGAGTTCAGGGGCTTGGTTCCTCTGCGCTGCTGCGGTTTTGCATTTCAACTGATTGGTTGAGATTTGGGGGATTCTGACGTCTATACCATTTTCAGACGTTTTCTGCGCATTTTCCAGCTGTACGCTATGGTATTCAACATGGTGATAAATGTTCAGCACCAGTGATACAGAGGTACAAAGTGCCTGTGTAGTGAATCGCGGTGTCTTCCACCATGGTTATGAGCACGCAACCGAAATCCAATTGAAGACGTACCTTTTCCTACGAAACAAGAGTTCCACCCGAAAACGTTATCATATGCCCACTGCTTGCTTGCATCTCCACGTCTATCAGTTCATCTTGCGGATCCCAATCTTCTTCTTCCACCACTTCCAGCTGTTAGTCTTCGTCAACTTCAAGTTGACGTGCTTCGAAGTCCTTGAGTATGCTGGCCATCCGTTCGGCCAGCTTGATTTCTTCCCTCGAAGATTCCTCGTCTAAAGGTGGGCCCACTTCAGCGTGAGCAGGTGGATCGCCACTCGGCCGTCGGAGGACATTGTTGGTGTTAGGTTCTAAAAAACCTTCAGCAGACTTCTGATTTCCAGGTGACAGGCAGACATAAGGGAAAGAGTGTATCGATGCCGTTTAGCTTAATTTGCGGGATCCGCACACCTCGTTTCTCATTTGAAGCATCTCCGACGTCACAACGTGGTCTCCTTTGAAAATCCGAGCAGCATGGTTTTTCCCGAGGCCTTTGGTCTATGTATGAAACAGACTATGAGGAACCTGTAGCCTTTATACGCTACCCGTAAGGTGCCCAGTGGTGCTTCATGTACTTTGCACCTGTGCACCACTGGTGTTGAACATTTACAGGGTGCGTAAAAAGTATTGACGCACCTACTTTTTGTTTCAGCTCCAGCTTTCTGTTTCTACCCCTCTAGGTTTTTATGTGTTATTTTTGTTGTCTGTATTGTGCTCAAAAAAAACACTCACGAAAAAACTGAAGAAACATGATCGTCATCGCTACGGTGGCCCTTTTTTTGTCTGTTACCCAGACAGCTGAATACTTCCTTAACAAGAGAATTAGGCGCTGTTCGAAACGGTTGGTGAGGAAAGAGGCCAGCAACCCAAACGTCAGCCACGGCTCTGTCATAACAGATGATGATTACAATATGTTCAAGCACGATAACGTTCAAATCCAAAATTATCAATCTTTGTCCGATAACGGCAAACGGATAAGGCGCGCAGGTGTGGACAGCTTCTCAGACGAGCACAGCTTAAACGTGAATCCGCTGGATTACTCTTTTTAGGCGATTTTGGAAAATGAGGTCTGGGCTACTTTCAACAGAAGTGACCAGTCGCAGAAGGCTACCCTGTTAAAAGCACGGAACGAAATCCAAGCGAGTACTTGCGGCGCGTGCTCATGAATTTTTCCGTCATTTTCGTTCCTGTATTCTCAGTAAAGGAGCCAATGTCGATTACAAGTTATTCAAGTCTCATGATGTTTGCAAGATCATTTTCCATATTTCCCAAGTGAATGTTTTAAAACTTACTGCGCAATACTATTTCCACAGCCGTCATTTACTGTGTCAATACTTTTTAGGCACCCTGTATACATCACCATGTTGAATACCACAACGTACCGCTGGAAAAATGCGCAGAAAACGTCTGAAAATGGTATAGACGTCAGAATCCCCCAAACCTCAACCAATCAGTTGAAATGCAAAAATGTAGCAGCGCAGAGGAACTAAACCCCTGACCCCCTTGCACGAGTCAACCCTCTACCCACCTGCGCTCCGAGCCACTGGCTGCGGAAGCATCGCGGGCGTACAAAACCCCCAAACGCGTGTTGCGCCGTATCCCATTGGGACCCCCTACTCCTTGGGTTTAACGAATTGGCAAAAAATAAACATTTCCAAACCAATTGAGGGATGAGGATTCTCCCTACATGACTCGCTCCCCCCGTTCAGATATACGCTTCAGACCCTTCCCTTGTTAGCAGCACCTGTTTAACTTCCTGTTTCATTGATCAAGTATCCTTCTCATATTAGGCTGTTAAATCTACGTTTATAGGTATGTATAAATAAACAAGTTTTTAAAATCATTCCCTTCCAGGGGAAGCAACACATAAAACTCACTAGGTCTTTCCTGCTCTTTCAAAAACGTGTGGAAATCGCTCTAGTTTTTCAAGCCGACTTTTTCAGGGCTCCGAAAAATCATGAACCGACGTGAATAACGAGTCTTCATGCTTTACTAATTTAAATCGGGACATTCTGCGGCAGCGGCATCTCGTAGTCTTGGCAGCGCTTTTAAAACGAACTGTCCTTGCGAACGAATGGTGAGGCTCTGCTTCGAAAAATTAGCTTCTGGCGATTTTGATCTCGAAGAAATACCAGGTCAGGGGCTGAGGTCGACGCTTGACGAGGAAGTTTTGAGGAGAGTCGTCGAAGGAAACCCGGAGACAAATACATGTACGTTAGCAGAGGAGCTCCCATTTTGCGTCAGAAACTGGTCACTAATTTGACTGATGCTGAATGTGCCCTGCTCGATTTCATTAATTCCTGTGATCTGAGCTTTTACTGTAAATGAGTAGTTTCATAACCTATTCGTTAGCAAAAATTTATAAATTCTGGAGGTTTTTAGGTGGAATATTAAAGTTGTGTCTAAGCTGAGCTATAGCAGTTTGAAGTGAGCGGTCCGTTTCGACTGTTAATTTTGCGACAGCCTAATTGAAGCCAAAATTCACGTTCAGCTCGATGCATTCGCTACATCATGCACGAGTCGATTAAAGTCATGGTTAATGAAAGAGTGACCACAATGCGACGTGAGATTGAAGAAAAAGCGCCACATGTTCGTCAGAACAAGAACTGTACGGCGTCTTTAACAACGTGAACTCGCGTCACCTCAACAGAGGAGCACGGCTACCACAGCCCGTGGCCGCGTGGCGCAATGGATAACGCGTCTGCCTACGTGGCAGAAGATTGCAGGTTCGGATCCTGCCGTGGTCGAAGACTTTTGCGTCGACAGATTCCACTTCTTGCGCATCAATTGACCGTCCACTGAATGTGTGATGAACCTAGGAAGTTAAGCTTGAAAGAAGTAGCTCTAGATAGGAACGGTGTCGTGGAAGGTTCCACACCAATTTTATGAGGCGATTCAAGAATCTCCAAGAAGTTGCCATTGCTCACAATAATATATCTTTATTAACGAATCTTTTGGTGTAAACAGTCTAACATGTAATGGCTGCACTTACATTCAGCTCAATCAATCACTCAAGGTCTCTCTTAACAAACTCATCTCGCATCGATTACAAATCATGTATATTTCAGTTACATATGTAGTATAAATACAATGTGAGCACACACATACACACGCACAAAGAATTTCAAAGTGAGATTGTATATCTATCATAGAACAACTATAGTAATATGTCAGTCGCTTAATAAACCTCGATTTTCGTTTACAATGAATGTGTACTGAGCGACGAGTCGAGTGATAGCCGTGCTCTGAAACAGTGGAAAGTGAGTTTTCAAGTGGAAACAATAATGACATGTGATGAACAGGAAAAAGAGTGAAATGTCGAACCTCGCTTGTTCGGAACTCGTACTGACGATTCGACGACGGAGTGCCCACAGTCATTTCAACGATTGTGTCGCGGATACCAGTAACCGTGGAGACAATCTACAAAAATAGCGTTCACCTTGAACTCTCTCAAATCCACTGCCATCACATATAGAACTAATGCTAATTTCTATAGATAATTGGTTACGCGGGAGCGTGTAGCGCAGTCGGAGGAGGCGCGACTGTCGCTTGCACCTGATACCAGGTTCCTGGTTCGGATTTCCCGCCTAGGTCAACCAAGCCTTCCATCCCGCCGGGGTCGGTGAATTGGTACCAGACTTGTCTGGGAAGGATAAAGCGCTGACTTGTTCATCGGCTGGCCACCGCAAGTCACTGAATAGCCAAATACGCATTCATGTCGCCTCCACGACATCCCGTAGAAGTAGAATGCGCTGGCGCATCCCAGAAGGGATTGAGTAACGTCGTCCTTTATCCTTTATCCTTAACTGGTTACGCGTGAGTTCTACCATAGAGACACGCCACTATGGCGGAGGAAGTGGTTAGGACGATCCTCGTCGCAAACATAGGCAGCATTGAAAACTATCAACATCGGATGGCACCTGCCATTCAGGAGGGCGTGCGCTTTCGGTACCCTGATGTTGGCTGGCGTATGTTCGGTCAGTGGTATGATCGTTTATGACTGGATGGCACGCTCCGAACTGCCAATGCTGCCCATATTCGCGACATGGACTAGGACTCCTCATAACCATGGTTGTTGGACACTAATCAAGCTGCTTTTTCATTTTTTCGCGAAAATAGCGTTTCACCAAATTGTACGCATTGATTGAGCGTTAAGAAAATATGAGGGAGATGGTGATCTATTGTGATGGATATGTCCTTTGACGCACGGCCTTATCTTACAAAAAATATATTTTCAACCTTATTGCCGAGGTTTATTTGACTGCTCCATGAGAACCAGTGCTTTCCCAACAATGGGAAAGGATATAAGAGAGGACGACGGCTGAGGTAGAAAACTTGCGAAGTTTTGGTCTGGTGCCAAACACTTACCAGGGAATACCATGTGAAAGAGCTTGAAAAGCTAATTGCAAATTTGCTCCAAATTTGCTAAACGGATCTCCTTAGCGAGTACTGGCTAGTGGAAGGTCGAGTAAGCTAATATGTCCATAATTAAGAGGAGGCATCGACGAGAATATCACCAGAACGGCAAAGATTCGTCAACGGAACGGAGAGTTCCAATCAAAAACAAATACAAAATGTATGAAAGCATGAAACGTTTATGCAGTTGTTACTTTGAAAGACAATTTTTAAAGTGTGCTGATTTTCGCTTAACTATGTAGGCACTATCATCCCTAATTAATTGTTCTGTTTGAGTGCACTTGAAGGAGACTCCAAAAATTCCATCTTCTTCGTACATTCGCGAAGCAGTTCATTAGCTATCGATGTAGAGAGAGACCTGTCGGTATTTCCGCCCTATTACTATACAAAGGAAACTATTGCCCTAGTTTTTATCGTATCGTCAGGCAGGAGCAGCTGCATAGTCACGAAATAAGAACTGGAAATAAATCTCGCGGTCTCACAGCAATATGGTGACGTAGGCCGTCTGAATGAAGTGAGGGTAGACGTCCATAAGCACAGACGGTGTGAGGTCAACCAGTATTCTCCAAGAACAACAGCCTCGGTTCGGTCTTTCTTCATGCTCATAAGCTATTATACAATATCGCTCCTGTCTTTTGGGTGTAGACGGAATGACGACGAAAAACCGCCGTTTCTCCGTAACTTCCTTCAAAGCGGTCCATTCAAAAAATACATTTTACCATCCGAATCCAGTCTGAGTGGTCTATCCAGCGGTGTAGCTAACATTTACTGGCTAAGAAAGAAAAAAACAGATTCGGTTACCCCTAAAACCTGGATGCCGGTGGCCCTCATCTGTCGCCGGAGATAATTGCACCGACAGGGTCCAAGTTCTATAGGTCTCAAATCTATTTTGTTTTCCTAATCCACTGCGTGATGCCAACATCATTGAATAGACCGCCCACAGTGGATTCGTGTGGTAACATTTATTTTTCGAACAGGCCACTTTGAAGGCAGTTATGAGAAAACGGCGGTTTTTTTGGGTTTATTCCGCACAAAAACCAAAATACAGTAGCGGTGTTGTAGATGAGCCACCTGCTTTCAGGAGAGAAAAACAAGGAGCTGCCTCACGATGTCGCATCATTAGGAACAACGATGATGTGATGAACGTGGGATAAAATACTGACTTGTCCATCTTTTGGTCACCACAAGTCGTTACTCATATTAGCAAAATACTCTTTCCAATTGCCTCCACGATATACCATAAAAGTATAATGCATGGCACACCCCAAACAAGGATCGACTAATGCTATTCTTTGTTCTTAGCGTAGTGGTATTTGAATTCCCACCTTTAATCTCCCTACAGCATATAGTTTCGACAAGTTTAGAGGAAAGGATGGGGTTCTAGGTAGACAAGGCTATCCCTTTCACTCCAGGGGCCGGATTCATTAACGATTGAACCCAAGATATGTTGGAAGGAGGAAGAAACATACCCGCGATGTAGCAATCATAATACGCCTCACCTATTCGTTTGCGGATACACTACTAGGTGGGTGAGAAAATTCGGCGATCCTCTTGGGTGTCTTTGTACACCGTAAGAATTTCTTTGCTTTTACCCAGAGAATGACGAATCCGACCCCAGGTCAAGTAGGACAAACCTAAATCAAGGCGCGGTTTAAAAAAAACCGTACAAATGAATCGGTCAGGTGTCCACGGTGGGGCGCGGAAGTTATGCGCTGGCGCTCTCTTGTACGTTCTTGTACTTCCGCGATTGCACCACAGCCAAGCGGTTCGATGCGCAGTGGATAATGCGTTGCTTCATGCGAGAGAGGTCGGGGGTTCGCTTCTCCGGCGTTGTCGCACTTTTGCATTTCAACTGACCATTTGAGATTTAAGGGTTTTTGACATCTACACAATTTGCTGGCGTTTTCTGCGCAGTTTTCCAGCTGTATGCGCTCTTCGAGCGCAGAACCCAGTCGCGAACTCCCCTGAGCGACAGAAGCAGTTTCAACACGAGCAACTTCGATGACATACACCCTGGGGTCCCTTTCCTAGCCTGGTTCTGCGCTCGCAGAGCGCAGAACCCAGCCGCAGATCCCCAGGCACGTTATCAAGATCGGCGCCACGTCTCCAGAACCCCAATGTTCAGCAACGTTAAAAAACGCTGCCCAGCAGCGGACGATCCGAACGCGCCGGACGCCTTGTTCCGCGTCGGTTCCGTGTGGTGCGCAGGCCTGCTCCACCGCGAACACCTGACCGAATCGATTGCATGGTTTTTTTTTAACCCGATCCCTAAATCGGCGCTGCTCTAGCAGAAGACTTTGCCGCGCTGGTTAATATGGCGGAACCTTTCTTATCCTACGATGATACCTCATATCACGTCAGGTTGTCCAGATAGATCCCGCCCAATGAAATGTACGGGGGGAAGTCCACATTTTGAGTAGCCGAACACATCGTTACCTTGTCGTATGGCAAGTGCTCAATGACATCACGGCTTCGCGGCTCCAGAAGCTTAACGCCTGTCCTGCCAATAGCCAGTTCAACCGGTGGCATTGCTCGCCCGTCGACGGATGCGGCATCTAACCGGAATATTGAACTGCCGAACAGCGGCCACGTGGATAGGAGCTCTGAAAACGGTCCTATCGAACTTCAGCATACGGTAGGGCATTCGAAGCTCATCTCAGCGTTCATCAGCGTCTTCAGGTATAGATCTAAACAGCTATGCAGAAGAAGATATCTTACCCAAGAATGCAGATCTGGCCTGAGTCACGGTGGTGTTCGGATTCATCGAACGAAGTTGTCGATTAATCCTCGTCGCCCACGTATCGCCTGTTTGGGCCGGATACTCGAGTACTGCCGATGGAACCAACGACTGTGCCGTTCGACTGCAATCGTTTCAGCATAGTCGCCACTCTAAAGCCGTAACGAACCTCTCGCATTTGACTTACGGTGTAACGACGTTTCGTTGTCCTTCGCTGGCGGCAATGTGAAGGTAAGCTGCCAGCTTGGTAACGTCGTCACAGACAGACGCACTCAGATGACCGCTGGCTTGTCTTGTAAGCAACAGCCCTTGCAGGTAATCCGGAACCACCTTAAGAATAATGCGAATCAGAAGTTGGCCTATCTATTTGATTACCTATTAGAACGGTCCAAAAACGGTATCGGATTTGAGCCGTCATGCTCAAGTTAAAATGTGCAATTTTCTCTTCAAACTGGACACTTTTCATTTCAAATTGAATGCTCTTTAGTTTGATAATTTTAAATATTTAAATATTTAAAATCTAACCACTAAATTGTTTCTAATTTCAATTCTTGAAAGTTAATTTTCTTTTTCCTTTCTTCTTTCCTTTTTCTTCTTTTTCTTTTTCTTAGTTAATTTCTTTTTAATTTTTTTTCGGACACCTCTAGAATATGCTTATGCTCTCGCAAAAATTTCGCATATTCGAACGGTTTCGGATAGTGAAAATTTTCGAGCATTCAAAATCGAATATATTCGAAAAACGGGATTCGAATTCGAATACATTCGAAGAACGCGATTTTTCGAATATTCAAATTCGAATGAAAATCATTCGAATACGTACTCGAATGAGTCATTCGAGCATAAGTATACTCCAGAAATAGATGTTTTAAAAACTAAATCAAACGTATCTAAATTTAATTAGACATGGTATAATGAATGGAAAAGTGACTTCTTTTCGAAGGGAATTTTCGCTCCAAATTCAACTTCTCAAAGTATTTTCAAAAACGTGTACACTGCTTGAAAAATTCTTATCAATTGGCCTCAAACAATACTTTTAGGTTTGCCCTAAGGAGCTGGTTACAGAAGAATTTGCTGTTGTGTTACATGGAGAGATTGCGCTGCGCACTCGTATTGCACGTTTCACTGCTTATTGGATTGATAGTGTAAATCCCGTTGACATACGCGTAGATCAAGAAACAACAAAAACACCATACTGCCATTCTCCGCTGCATAACTTCAGCTAAATAGCATTTATACTCTCAATCAAATAGACACTGCAACGCTCTGCACGAGTGCATGGCACAATCGCTTCGCATGAACTTTTCTTCGTATCAAAGCATTTCATAATGAGCCCAAAAACTTTGTTTTGACGAAAGGCACCAGAACATTACGCTCATTCTAAAACTGTGTACACATTTTTTATAAAGACACCCAGCATAGACGTCTTTTATAGAAATTTTGGTACATGTCGCGAAGATGGGCAGCATGGGGTGTCGGGAACGTCTCAGCCAATTAGATCGCGTCAAACTGGCATGCCATTCATAGAGGGGTTGTACGGTCAGTACCCTGGCTTGGTACACTGCTCCGTTATCATTGGCTGGCGCGGTTCCACTTCCCAATGCTGCCCACTTTTGCGACATGAACCAAAATTTTCTTAAGATGTATGATTATTTGGCCTTTTTAAAAAAGCATTTCTTTTGACTTTAGACATAGACATGTCTGCTTTCCTATGAGAGGCGCCCTGTTTAGAATGAAAAAGCGTCCAGTGATGCCAAAGCTGCACTTCGAATTCATTGGACGAATGCTCGCTGAATGCTGCTTGGGTTCTTCGACTTGTCCAGGCCAGTTCTTGACTCGCTAATAAGGACTCGCACTTAGCACACGATAAAAAGGCATCAAATTTGTGTAAATTTCCAGTATTTTTAAAGGATGTTTAGCAGAATGTTGGAGCCATATTTGCGATTTCAAAAACATGTACATGCGCTCAAAAGGTTTCAATATTTTAACGCTTCAGAAGTTTGACACAGAATACCAAAATCCAACATTATTTTTAGACCAACAATATAATTTCGAATATCGATTTTCATTTTGGCTGTTCAACAATTTTACTCGAGTGCAAGGGTTGACGAGTATCAATCGATTCTCAATCAATCAGTACTGCTCTCATGAAGTACGCGCCGCGTCTTCAATAACTTCATTACATGTTCTATAGAGAACGATATCACAAAAATGTGGCTAGTAAGTAAAAGAGTAAAAGCTTTTAAGTTTGAAGTTATTCTCCAGCTTCTTTCTTCAGAAAATCTCGACATCTGAACATCTGATTGTAGTCAGTTTACTCAATATTGATTGCTATTGATCACCTGGAAGAACATGACGTCAATGTAGACAGGGTGGTCGAGTCTCAGCGGATGCACCCATGTGCAGCGCTTCAACAAGAAATGGAATTGCTGCCTCTTGTGCTCCAATTCCGTACAAATATCCAGAATGTAGTCGTCGTTTGCACAGTACTCTGTTCGGTTATCTGAAAGCCGAGACTCATCTTCTCACGAAGTTCAAAGATGAAGGCACTAGCACTCCGTAGAGGTGAGTACTCAAGTGGTAGTCAGCAATGGAACTATGTATGTGAATCCTTTTAGACGAATACAGAACCTAACAAACAGAACTTGGAGACTTTCACCATCCCTATCTACATGATCTACATCTGATCTATCTACATGTCTGTGGAAGCGTAGGACGACGAATCTTATGAAGACGACGTTTGTGGAAAATAGAAGAATGCTTCTATTACTTTCAGCAGAATGCACCAGCTACATTCATCTAGATTTCGGAGTCAACGGACTTCTTTGGGAAGCTCCTGAGTCAGAGATACGACGCTCGTAACCACCGGGCTAATATGATCAACTGGATCACTCTGGCACACAACAGGGACGAAAGGTGACACTGCATGCGTCCGCTAGACCAATTCGATGAGTAGCGGGATAACAGATGGAGCAGATAATGTCCACCTAGTTGCAGTATTCTTCTTTCCTATTGCACTTTTTCTGGTACGAGTTGCTAATGTGGCCGATATGGAGAGCCAAGACGCGTCAGAGCAATCAGGGCACCTCAAGGAGGCATTCCACCTATGTGTTCGGTCGGTGCACCTAGTTGATAGTGATCGACGCTTGTTTGGCCGCCCCTATGATTGGCTGGTTTCCACCTTTCCACGTAGGCCACGTTAACGACTACTACCTTCTTCTTTCAAAATTCTACAACGATGTCGTCATCGACGTGAAAAGTGGGGTTCGGCAAGGGGATACTATATCCCCGAAGCTCTTCAGCGCCACCCTCGAAAAGGTCATGCGCGAACTAGAATGGGAAGACATGGGAGTGAAGGACCCGCAACTGCACCATCTGCGCTTCACTGACGACATCGTGCTCATTACAACGAGCATCAGCCAGGAAGAGCGAATGCTGGCTGACTTCGATCGTGTATGTGGGAACGTTGGACTGCAGCTGAATCTTACGAAGACGATGTTCATGAGGAACGGACAAGTTTCTGATGACCCATTCTCGCTCAACGGAACGAACATCTCCGAATGCTCCAGCTATGTGTATCTGGGTCGCGAAGTCAATATGGCCAACGACCTAGGGCTAGGTCTGAGCAGAAGGAAACGAGCGGCTTGGAGAGCCATCAAGAGCGTCGAAACAGTCGTGAAGAAGACGAAGAACGTCCGACTTCGTGCCCACCTATACGACTCTACCGTTCTTCCTTCCCTAACGTACGTCTCCGACAGCTGGGCCATACGAAAACAGGATGAGCACGCGATCAGCGTCGCCCAGCGTGGAATCCAGAGGACGATGCTCGGAGTGACACGACTCACGCAAGTGAGATAAGGCCTCCAGAGTTCCGAGCTTCGCCGACGTTCGAAGATCAGAGACGCTGTCGCATGTGCCAAGTCGTCGAAAATTAGATGGACTGGCCAGGTTGCGTTTGCGTTTCGCAGACACAGATATCCGTCACCGACTGGATTCCGCAGGCAGTGAAAAGAACGCAAGGACACTCACTGCTTCGGTCAAGCTTCTTCTTGAAAGCCCTGAATGAACGATATGACAATTTTCGTGCCCGCTCGAGCAAGTCGATGATCAACGGGACGAAAAGTGACAGATGATGCTACCGATTATTAAGCATAAATCGTAGCTAACTCTTGAAATTCATCCAAAAACATCTGCTGGTGTCTGGCAGGCTTCCACCTTTTTCACGTCGTCCAGAAATGATCGTACCCCTGAATTCTAATGAACGTCCTCACACCTTCTTGCAGAATTGTATCCAATAACCCTACAACTACGTGAATTTTTATTTGAAGACAGTGTGGGGCATTAAATTTTCAACTTTCGCAAATAAATAGAGAGACGTTAAAGGTACACAAGCCAAACAAAAAACAAACCTTTCTCGAGAACGTAGCAGAGACAGAATTCTTGCTGTTCGGATGGACTTCGAATGTTGAGCTCCAAGCAAAGTTCCTTAAAGAATACGAACATTAAAACATTCATTCGGATGTCAAATGGCAAAACGTGTCGATGCTTTGTGAGTAAAGAAAACTTACTCTAATAGCCTCCTCAACAACGGTAATACTCTTTGTGTTGACGACTTTCTTATTACCACCAGGAAGCATGTAGGCTTGACGCTTGAGAATCTTGCCATTCTAAATGGAAAGGGAGAAGCTGACTGATGTGCATAGTTACAGTAGTTCATCGGTGTAGCCTGAAAATCAAGCAACATGACCTACCGTGATCTCCTCGACTTCCATGCCGCTCAGTAGGTATTTTCGACCACCATAGCGCATCGTCTGGTTCAGATTTTGAAGGCACAACTGCGCCGTGCCTGTAATTGTCTTTTATTCGCTAAAAACGATGGAAGTATGACGCATTTGTCAGTCTGCCTGCAAGGTATGGCTGACAATTTTTCGATTAAAAGAAGCAACATATTCAGCGAGCCCTCAACAGCTATTGTTCATCTACACCAAGACTAGTTCGTCCAGTAAGCTCAAAATGGCTCCTCGTTAAAGCTGATGAATGAGTAATTGACTAAGCTCAAATTCTGCATCACATGATGGCGACCCATATGACTAATCTCTCCACATCGCTGTATGTTTAGAGAGCACCTCTTGCCACTACGCCACGGGTAAATAACTTATTCCGTACCGTTTCTATTAGTTTTATTACAAAAACCAACCATGATAAGCTCTCCTGTGATCGTCTGCATTCTCAACCAGATAATTTACCAAGTAAGGTCGCAGAGCAAGTGAACTTTCAAAATAGGCAGTAAGTATTGAAAACAGCCGCCATCCTCGAATTGAGCTGTCTGGCCTGAAACATTTAAGTTGAAAAAATGACGCAAAAAATTGTGTAGATGTTAAAAGTACAAGGGCGTGAATAACTTTCTCTAAGCATAATTGAGACGCAAACCTAGTCAATACCAAGTGGTTACACTCGCTGCGTACAAGCGATGGGTATTGATTATGCGTGCGCTTGCGCCCACTGCGTGCAATCGAGTCGTATCGATTCGGTTTGCGCTTAGATCACTCCAGTTTTTACAAAGTCAATGGACATTCGCGGAAGATTTTTGGGTACTTATAGGGGATACGCCCGCAGCGAAACCGGGAAGGGAGGCACAAAGTCGAAGCAGTGACTGCATCAACTACCTTTTGCCTTACATATTATACCGTATCAGCTCTCTAGCATAAAATTCCGCATCGCGTTGGCTACGTACTGTAGCTTCGGGATGCGATAAACTCGGTCAGACAAATCCATGATTAGTGCCGATATTTTCAAGGGAAACATAAAATTTTAAGAACTTAAACGAAATATGAAGAGATAAGTAGCCGTACTGCACCAAGGCGATGTATTCTGTCTGAATGTAAAAAAAGAAAATTGAACAACATTGCGACACACAGTTTTTCGTGAAATTATGCTGTCGCAGAATAGAACGGAAAATCTTTAGCAGTGCGAAAAACGGCATCGTAGGGATAGATTTTTATACGTGATTGATAGCTTAAGGAAGACGTGAAAGGTCTCCATAGTTGAGTAATACGGCGTAAAATAGAAATGAACAGAATCAAGGAATATGAAGAGCACTCACTTTGCCGACTTATTGTTGGTGGTCTGGCGAATAATCTGACAATAGACTTCATCTCGTAGTGCAGGATTTTTGTGACAGATTAGCAGCAGACGGTAGACAGCATCCGTTAGCGTTTCGCCACGTCGAATCGGTTCATCACCCATGTAGCGCATTATACCTGAACACTCAATAAGAACGCGCGTCAGGAAACTTCTTAACTGGCTTTTCTGCATAGATGTAGAGGTCCTTAAAACGACATTAATGTACCAGATTTGAGCTGCTTCAGGAGTGTTTCAACAACGTTGACGAACTGTATGATCACCGATTTAGCTCCACCTTCGCAGTGAATTTTGGCGAAAATCGCTTTAAAAAGGATAGAGACAGGAATGGGCATATACATGGTGTAGTTGTGCTCTAAGAATCTTTTCGAATATTCGAATGGCGCGCTTTTTTGTATATAAGGAATCGAATACTCAAATTAGAACGAAAATCAAATCGAATTCGAATTGGACATTCGAGCACAATTATAATACACGGCAACACTAGATCCGTTTATTTAATGGAATAATTTAAAAATAGAGGGTGAGCCACGCATTCTGCTTCCATATGTTATCATCATCATTTTCAGTAGCGTTTGTCCCGCTTGGTGGCGGGGTCCGCTCTTCTGGTGTGGTGACGCCATTTCTCCCGATCAAATGCTTGATCGGGATGCACACCAGCTATCTTTAAGTCCAAGTGCAACGTGTCTAGCCAACGTTGCTTCGGGCGTCCTCTGGGCCGTTTTCCCGGGACTTCAAGATTCAGGCCAATCTTACAGACGGTGTCGTCATTAGCGCGAAGGACGTGGCCATACCATCGTAGACGAGCTTCGCGCAACTTGTCGGCTATCGGGACGACACCGAACCTCTGTCGTATGGTGTCATTGCGAACGCGGTCCAATCGCGTTACTCCGGCCGTCCACCTTAACATCTTTGTCTCCATTACACTGAGGCGGCTTTCAATTTCCTTCGTCACGGGCCAGCACTCAGCACCGTATGTCGCTACTGGGCGGACGACTGTTCTATAAACCTTCGACTTGAGGTACTCGGGTATTGTCTTATCGCAGAGAACCCCAGTCAACGACCGCCATTTGGACCAGGCTGCACTTACGCGCGCATTCACCTCCAACTTTAGGCTGCCATCGGGCGTAACTGTTGATCCGAGATACTTGAAAGCTGTGACTCGTGAGAGCTCAGCACCATTGATCTTGATAGATCCGAGCTCATTCACATCCGTCGTCAAGTATTCCGTCTTTTTGACGTTTAGCTTGAGTCCGAACAATGCCAAGCGATCGCACCATTCCTGTGCCTGTCGCTCGAGTTCGGCTTTGTCTTCACATGCAAGCATGACGTCATCGGCATACAGCAACGTCCAAGGAGCTGCCTTTTGGAGATCTCGTGTAATTGCATCCATGACGACCACGAAGAGCAGTGGGGATAGCGCAGACCCCTGGTGCACTCCGACAGAGATCGGAAACTCCATCGAGGTACCCGCTGGTGCTCGTACTCGGCTTATTGGGCACGAGTAGAGGATGCGCACCCACTCAATAAGCTCTTCAGGGACGCCGTGTCGTCGCAAAGCGTACCATATAACTTCTCGCGGGACGCGGTCGAAGGCCTTCTCCAAGTCCAGGAAGGCAAAATGCACCGGTTTCTGTTTCTCGCGGTGCTTCTCTAGCAGAAGACGAACGGCGTGTATGGCATCAACCGTCCCACAGCCGGCAACGAAACCACACTGATTATTGGAAAGCTGGACGACATCCCGGATACGTCTATCGACAATTCGCTCAAAGACTTTCATGGTGTGCGAAAGTAGGCGAATCGGACGGTAGCTAGCGCAGTCCGCAGGGCTGCCTTTCTTCTTCCAAATCGGGATAGTCGTGCTTTGCTGCCAACTCTCAGGCACTTTCTTCTCAGCAACAACCTGATTGAAAAACGCAGTCAGCCAGTCGGCAGGGCACCAACCCTTCGACTTCCACAGGTCGGCCGGCAGGTCATCTGGACCAGTGGCTTTGCCTGACTTCATCTTCCTCAGGGCTGCTTCAGTTTCGCTCACTGTGATCTTCTGAACGGGACCGTATACAGCTGAAGCAAAAGGAACGGCAGGATGTTCAAATTCTACATTCGAGATTTCCTCGAAGTAGTCGCGCCATCGCTTCACAGCCCTTTTACGATCCATCAGAAGATGGCCGTTCTCATCGTTAATGCCAAAGAACTTTTCGATGTCTTCTGCTTGGCGACAGCGAGCCTTGGCGAGTCGGTAAAGATAGCGCTCACCATCGCGCGTTTCCAGTTTTTCGCTGACTTCAGCGTAGTATGCGGCTTTAGCAGCAGCCACTGCCTTCTTTGCCGCCTTCCTCGCTTCTCGATAATTCCGCCAATTATCGACTGTTTTGTCACCGATAAATACGTGATACAGCCGTTTCTTTTCCCTGGCCTTCTCTCTGACATTGTCAGTCCACAGCCAAGCCTGTTTGTCGACCCAACGCCGTCCAGGCTTCGTTGTGCCGAGTTCGAGGCGTGCAGCCCGGGTTATCGCATCGGTAGCTTCTTTCCAGGTTTCGTCGACAGTTGTTACCGTCGGCAACCGAATGCGAGAGATAACTGCTTCCATATGTTATCGTAGAGACAATTTGAATGCATACTTGGCCTATAGAGTTACTTACAGTGGGCGGCTGCTTTAGAAGGCAGGCATTGTGTTACTCTTCCAAGATATTATTGTTACCAATTCAGCGCCTCAGAATAAAGGAAGGCTAGTTTGTAGTTGACGAAGCTCGAACCACGTAGATCACGTCGGAATGCACACGAAGGGTTACGCCTCCTCTAATTTAGCTACCACGCGGCCGAATGGAAAAGTAATGCGCCACAAATATATCGAGGAGGGTGGGAAAGTCAAATAGGTTCGAAATTATAAATTATTTTACACCTTGGCGGCATCAAATAGACGCAAAGAAGACTGAATAAAAAATAACAAAAGGATCCCCTTTACTTACCTACCGAACTCATGCACTTCGCGTTTTTCACTCTGACAATGCTTTCTTTTGAAAAAAAAAAGAAAAAAGAAAAGCTATGCAGAAAAAAGCCATATGTAGTCCCGAACATTTGCATGTTTCCATAACCAATCTACCAATGCGGACAGGATTTTGTTTTTTGATGTACATGAGAAATGTCTTTAATACTAAGTACGTTTTTGCAAATAAACGATAGGAACAGCGGCGTTAATCAAGTTCTTGGTGGAATTCCCCGTGCGTTGTACTTCTATGCGATCTTGTGAAATCAGCCTGAACGTGTGTGTATTTAGCCAAAACTTGCAGTGGCCAGCCAATGAATAAGTGAAGCGCTTAATCCTGTTCATATAGGATTGACACCAAATCAGCGACCCCGGAGGGAAGGTACGGCTCGCCTGGGCTGAAAATCCGAACCTAGGACCTCGAATCGGAGGGCATGGGACTGCCGGCGCCCCTACCGACTGTGCCACCACGGATCGACCCAGGCTATGAACCAGAGCACGGACGTCCCTCCATTGCGCTACGCGCACCTTTCAGCAAATATAGCGTTTTTCACTTATTCTGAACTGGATGCATTGCACTGGGTGTTGCTCACTCTTACGCCAAGAACTAGCTCAGAAAGTGAAGCCGTAGAATTTCGCCAATGTACCCCCAGAAAAGGTAAACAAGGAACAGTGTTTATCAAGCAGCTAGTACAAGAATAAATCAGTGAATCAATAATAGAAATGAATATTCCATCCGATGTTCGCGCATTTCATGTCAATATTTAACTAAGGGGCGCGTGTGGCGCAGTCGGAGGAGGCGCGACTGTCGCGTGCACCCGATACCAGGTTTCTGGTTCGGATTTCCCGCCCAGGCCAACCAAGCCTTCCATCCCTCCGGGGTCGGTGAATTGGTACCAGACTCGTCTGGGAAGGATAAAGCGCTGACTTGTTCATCGGCTAGCCACCGCAAGTCATTGTATGGCCAAATACGCATTCATGTCGCCTCCACGACATCCCGTAGAAGTAGAATGCGCTGGCGCATCCCAGAAGGGATTGAATAACGCCGTCCTTTATCCTTATCCTTATTTAACTACGTACGCAACCACACCGAGCCAAATTTGGTGCAAGAGAGTCACAAAAAAAAGCGAAACTCACAAACGAATGCCTCGCAGGCTAATTTGTCCAACTCGCTGGACTCGAAGCGAATCAACGAGTGGGAGATCGGTTTGTCGGTGAACTTTATCTTATGAGCAACGTCCTGCCACGTCCACTCTTTCCCTGAAACACGCATTTTTTCGTGGAGCGAATACATCGTTCTTCTCAAGATAGCTACCACAATTGGATGCCTCCAATTGACAGCAAAATAAAACCTTATACTGGTTGTTAGTGTGGCCTACATGGTGGCGGCTGAAACACACCAGAGCAATCACAACCAATCGGAATACCGACCGAACAGAAGCCAGTCAACCAGGGCAGCGTCCACACACGCCCCCCCCCCCCTCCCTATCCTGCGCTGAGTGGCTTGACGTGATTCGATCCGACTGTTCTGGTGTGTCCAATGCCATCTCCATGTAGGCCACATTAGCGACTAGTAGAACCAAAACAAAATAGTGAAAGACCCACTGTTCTTCTTCAACGTGTTGTCGGACCCTTTTGGTCCTCGGAAGTGATTCAGAGCAAACTCCAGCATGGTGTACTTGTAGCCATTCACTTGACCGACATCGTCCATGACGTCGTCGTAAACCAACGGCAACGTGGGGGGTGCTTCCTCTACTTCGCGCTGAAAAGAAATCAAAACGAATGGACAACAACAGAAGAATTTTGTACGAGTTTGGCGCTGCGATACTGGATGCGTCGGGTATTATAAATCGTCTCTAAGAGCAGATCTTAGTAACGATAGTTGTTCGAAGTTGCTGAACTTCAGCTGATGTGAAAGTTCCTGGAGAATGCTGGTCAAATGACTGTGGGATTATTCATTGGCACATTACACGAACCGTAGGATTTCCAGACGTGTATAAAACACTGTACTATTCTGGCATGTTAAGGAGATGAAAAGGGACATTGCTGACTTCTGCATGAATAAGCGGACAAATAATGGTAAGGCGGGAACGTATATAACACAAATAAACTCGGAATTATATAAAATGGCATTTCTGACAATTTTGCTCACATAATCTCTCAATAGTGCATAGAAATTAACTCTGGTATTAGTCGTTAATGTGGCCTACCTGAGAAAAAGGAACATATTAGACAATCACAATAAAATCACGGCATCGACAGAGTATGTTCGAGGCAGGCAAAGAACCCCCGTTAGTGCCACCCTTGGCAAACACTCCCACTCGACGCGGAAAATTGTTTTCCTATGCAGTTACCCACATAAGCCACATTAACGACTAGTACCAATATTTAATCCAAAGGATGAAGATGGTTGATTCAAGTCAGTCAAGTAAAAAAACAGCAAACGAACATTGTTCTCATCGAGTGGAATCACATATTGCGCGGGAAGGCTGCCATAGCGATTGCCGATTTTACCGTAGAGCCACGATCCAGAAGGAGCCACTTCACCACTCGGTAAAGGTACCTAGAATAAACACTACGTGCGCTCTCTTCAGAAGTATTGGCAAGTAGACCATGACGTTACCAGTTCAATCGTGTCTCCTTTCTTGAATGACAAGAGATTTGGCTGCTTGGTAACATAGTCAGCAGTGGCACGGGCGAATTGTTTGCGCTGGATTAAAAATTATGAAGTGGAAACCAGTAACCAAACGTACAACACAGTTCGTTTCAATGGCGGTCAATTCATTCAATGGTTGCTAATAGAGTTAAGCCTATATGTATTCAAATAATTTCGATCGATGTTTTATTCAATTAATCGAAAATTCAAAAATCGAATTATTCGTTCGTTCTGTTATTCCATAATTCGAAAAATTGGCTTATTCGTGTGTTTGCCCGATTGTTCGACTCTGTTCTTCGGGACTGGCGCCGAGACGATACCGGTGCCACGAGGAGCGGGCACGAGGCGCACCATGACGGACGCGCACTTTCCGGTGACTTTACACGGGACGGTGTGGGGCAAACCGATCTTGTTGCCCCAGTATCCTCGACGGACCGGGATAACGGCGAGCTTGGCGGCGATGATAGCACCACGGATGGCGGTGGCGACTTCTTTCGAGCACTTCACTCCGAGTCCAACGTGGCCGTTGTGATCACCAATGGCGACGAAGGCCTTGAAGCGGATTCGCTGACCGGCAGTCGTTTGCTTCTGCACGGGAGTGATCTTGAGCACCTCATCAGTGAGCTTGGAGCGCAACGTATCGATGATCTCGTACTCCTTAATGGGCAGAGAGTTGAGGTAGATCTCCTCAAGCGTTGTGATCTTCCCGTCCTTGACGAGGCGCCCGAGCTTCGTTACTGGAACCAATTCGGATTCCTTTTCGCCTCCACGGCCACCGCGTCCACCTCGGCCTCCACGGCCACCGCGACCTCGTCCGCCACGTCCACGATCGCCTCCAGCTCCACGTCCTCCTTTGGGACCACTTCCAAATCCACCGCGAAAACCTCCTCGGTCACCCATCTTTTGTGTGATACCTCAAGCTCAAACTTGGGTAATTAAACGCGTGTAGCGCAGTCGCAGGAGGCGCGACTGTCGCCTGCACCCGATACCAGGTTCCTGGTTCGGATTTCCCGCCCAGGCCAACCAAGCCTTCCATCCCTTCATGGTCGGTGAATTGGTACCAGACTTGTCTGGGAAGGATAGAGCGCTGACTTGTTCATCGGCTGGCCACCGCAAGTCGTTGCATGGCCAAATACGCATTCATGTCACCTCCACGACATCCCGTAGAAGTAGAATGCGCTGGCGCATCCCAGAAGGGATTGAATAACGCCGTCCTTTATCCTTTATCCTTTAATTTGTCTGTTCGATCAAAGAAAAGGTCAAAAAGCTCAACACTAGGTACTACATACATGCTACTACAATTGTGTTCTAATTTTTTTTTCGAATAATCAAGGATAAAGAATAAAGGATAAAGGACGGCGTTACTCAATCCCTTCTGGGATGCGCCAGCGCATTCTACTTCTACGGGATGTCGTGGAGGCGACATGAATGCGTATTTGGCCATACAATGAATTGAAAATGGAATTTAAGGATTCACACACCATATGATGCAATGGTGAAATTAAACAGTAGCTATGGATCAAATGATATTGATTTTCCATAATTCGCTGGTCCAAGAGTGAACCACGGAAATATGTTAGCCGATAACCATGATTCGCAACAGTCATATGCAGAATCGATTAGCGAATCGATACTGTCTGGTATCATCGAAGGGAAAGCCTCGAACAGCATATAAACAGGCAGCTAGGCCAGCTCATAGAAAACAACTGCGTAGTTTTAGGAGCTTGTAAAAATAACGGAACAAAAACTAGAAACGTCGTGGAAGCTACATAGGACTTGCGATTTAAGGAAGATTTATCCATTATCTTTCGCGCTTAGGTACTTAATCTGCGCACAAAGATCCTTTCCGTCACTAGAACGTGGGTTCGATGCATAGCGCTACGTTTAGAATGCTATTCTTATCCACTAATACAAGTACAAGTGGGGAAAACGCGAACCTGCACTTGTCCGTACATGCACTTATCGATTTGTGTTTTGATCTGTGGTGCCATCTTTGTTCGCAGCCGGATACTCATTCCATTTCGAGCGTGAAGACAGATTAACTCATCACCTTCCAGTGTAATATCTGATAGGTCGGAGAAGCTACAAATAGAGCAATATAATAGATAAATTACAAGCAATAACCGATCGATATCAATCTGCGTACTTCAGATGGTCCTGCGCTTTCAGCGGATTCTCTTTGTCAAGCGGTGTATGGAGCAGTAGACGAATACCGTGTTCACCAATGGAAAGCAACACGGAGACAGATTCATCGAGGCGTTCCTCCACAACCTGAGACAATCTCACTACGCTTACCTTAGGTGTCAAATACTGCAGTGAAAATGCCTACATACCTCGTAAACCTGTGTGAAATACAGCGGCCACTTTCGAGCTGCCGTTATGACGGCCACCTTGACATCGATAGGGATCTCTGCCTGTCTGTTCAGAAGCTCAGGAGGAATATTGTTCGCTTCTGAAGAGAAAGCAACTCATTTGGCAGAAAAAAAGTATGCACCGTTCAGCCTTAATGGGTGTGCGAGACGCATAACTGAAGGATTTTACAAATTTTACGCACGGGACCTGAACAAAGAACGTTGATTCGGGGTGCTTACGATAGCCGGCGCTTTATGCGACTGTGCCACCATGCGCCCGCTGGTATTTCTATCACAGAAAATAATGATTCAACTCACTTAGTATACTGACAACATCATCCCTCTCATAGGCTCGAATTCGGTATGCAATTCCTTTCCGACAGTCGGAAATGATCTGGGCGAACACCTGGTTGATAACGTGCACGTCATCGAGTGTCTCTTGAGGATGGAACATCTGAAAATTACAGAAAAATTGAATATTCGTGAAGATCATTCGAATTTGAAAGACGATATTTTGCTCGAATCTATAGTACCTTTTTCAGTGATACTTAATCACTTTGCGAAAGGAGCATTTTCTACTTTATGCCAACCAGAGAAGAAATCCAGGTATATGTCGCGAAAGTGCGCAGCATTGAGAGGCGATAATGCGCAAGCCAATCCTAACCAAACACAGCAACGATCGTATCTGCAGCAGGCAATCGGTGTACCGATCGTACACGTTCTATATGATTGTGATTCCTAATGGATACGGCCTAATTGGCTGGCGCATTCCCAGCTTCCATGGCTGGCGCATTCCCAGCTTCCAATGCTGCTTACATTCGCGACATGCACCGAAATCCCTTTTGTTATTATTCGAAAAGCCAACTTTTGCTGCCTTTTCTTTATTTTTTATCTTTTGTGTAGAACTGATTTTGTATCCCTTTTGACTTAATAAATGTTTCATGTTCTACCAAGGAAATACAACCAATAAAGCTGCATCTTTCAGTATATGCTTGGTGCCCCTCAAGGTTTTTATTGCGGATCTTTAAGGTACAGTAACTTGGTCTTACTTCCTTCCTGATGGTCAGTTTCCATGGCTGCTTAACGTATCGTACAGCTGGCTTCTGTTGTGTGCTCAACGTGTCGAGCTCGTACTGATTTTGTATAACTGGCACTGAAAGCAAAAATTTCTGCCAGTTCATTCCTCTCTCACTGCCCTACCGTGGAAATAAACTCACTGGTAACAACTGCACTTTGAGGACGATCCATGTAGTCAGGTGCACGCCCCATGTCGTTCTCATAGACCCATTCGCTCGACGGAGGTTCGCTCTAAAAGTAGGAATCAGGTACTCCTCAAAAGTTTAAACTAATAATAGTATAAAAACCGCTATTTGCAAACACTATTTTCGCGACAGTAAGCGTCTCCTAGAAGACCAGTTTCCTCTGATCAATTTCTTTACGTTTGCTAGTTGTGAACGATAACTTACGCATTCATAAAAAATTTATGCTTCAAAATTTGAGTTTATTTTAGATTATTTTCACTTAAAGATACTCCACGATCTCCACGATACAAAGCTTTAAGATTTTTGTAAGGAAAAACCAAGTCGCAATTCCAATGATAACTGAAGAATACGGAAACTCAAAGAACGAAAGAAGTGCCTGCACCGCTTCTTTACAATGAACATCCATGGGAATATGTAGGTACTTTCCGGCTAGAGTGGGCCACGCGTCGGCGAAATTCTGACCAATCACGGAACCGCGATAGAGACGCTCACACATCCCAACCACCAATCGACCGCATAAGCTGACAGTTGGGCACGAGCACTGAACTTTCGTACTCTCATCCTCGTCAGAGGAGCGGAGCATGTATGGAATATTGTGAGGAACGATACTGCTGAATCTGGCTCATCTAACTCAACAGTGTGGGCCACACCCTACAGAGATCGATTTACTGATGTTCTTTATCTGCAGCTCAGTGGCACTTACAAGCGCCTGCCTATAGCAATGACTCTGGCTCGCCATATTTTCACCGCTGGAGATTCAAAGTGAGAGAGTCTTAGCGGTTATTTGGGACGATGGAGCACAGTCCTAATCTTGCTAATATAAAAGCGTTAGCCCTAGTTTACACTTGTGCCGCTGCGCGGCGCGGCACGATGGTCGAGATAGATATCGACCGGGCGGCGCGAAAAATCGATATCTGTGGCGATCGTGGTGCCGCGCCGCGTGGCGGCGCAGTATAAACTAGGGCTTAGTCCGTCTATCCGTGTATGTGTGTGCTTTTGTCCCGCAAATCTGAGTAGACTTGTGAAACGTGTCGAACATGTGAAAGTAACCCACATGTACATATAAAATCTGTAGAGGTTACGCTCACGTGCAGTCGATGAAAATGAACGAAAATTTGCGGAAATAATTAGATTAAAAAAACGAGGGTGGAATGATTCGATCGTATGACCAATTTCGATCGGTGTTATCGATTTTCCGCTGGAGTTATCAGTTTTCGTCCAGATTTGTTCGATTGCAGTGGGAGTCATGCCATCACGATGGTCGATAGGTCGACTTCACAGCAGGTTGTATGGTTCAATCGGGGGCCAATATCGATCCATAGTATCGATTTTTCGACCAGAGATGCCGGCTTTCGCTCAGATTTTAATCTACTGGGGTAGGAGTCACGTCAGCGTTTCTTCGAAAGAATTACTGTTGCTCACTGGAATTACTCCAATATAATTGCGTTCAGACAGGATTTACAGCAGCTCAACTGTACCGACCGATCGATCAACATCTATCAAGTTTACCAAATTTTCTGCAAATTAGACCCTTCGAGGTGGGAATTGCACGAATGCGCTGGATGGTAGACAGGCCTCATGTCAGCCGTTTTGAAGATCTTACTTTACCCTCTCCTATACAATAAGCAAGCCCAGTTTTTCCTTTCTCATGGGGGTCGAAAAGTCAATAATCCAAGTCGTTCCGTTTTAGGAGTTTGGGGGCGAAGCCACAAGCAGACGTTTGGCGGTCCGTAGCCCGTTGAACGTCTGGTTAGGTGTAATGTTGGGATTCCTAGTGGTCAACTGCGGGTGAGCGCGGATGATGAGTTGGGAAAGAGACGTGAGGTGACGCGTAATTTGTGTAAATGAGGAGGCAGCGTCGTTTTGCGACCGCAACGAGGAAAGCTTATTTCTTGTTTTTTGGCGAAGGTGCTAAGGCAGAAAAAAACTCGAAGCCTTTAAAGCAAATGAAAAAAAACGCAAAAAAAAAGAAAGAGACAAAGACAGACATACAGACAGACAGACAGATAGGCACAGTAGAACGCACACGTAAGGGAGTAACAATCGCCAGTTTGAACAAGGGGCTGAGTGCGGTGGTCCCGCAACGAGCGCCTGTATCTTGTGCGAAAACACGTAGGACGACGGTTGAAATCCGATTGAACCGCCACGAAGCCGGTCACCAGTGGGAGAAATTCCTATCACTTGTCGATGAATTTTGGGCGAGTAGCTATCATTTCACTTCTCCACAAGTCCACCAGCAGATGACCGCCTGGAGTTTAGAATTAACCTCAGCACCGCAGTGATCCACCCGCCAACATAAGCTCCGAAATGTTCTCTTCACTTTTATTTTATCAATTTCTCTTTAAGAAGGATGATTCAAAAGAATGAACGCATCAAAAACAACTATACAAGGAAGCTGGTGATAAGGTACAACGAATTCGGAACTATTGCACTTTACGAACTCCAGAGGACGAGGAGAGGTCAAAAAAAATTCCCCCAAACTTTGCCTAGGGGAGTTATTTGGGGTGCTGATCACGAATCTGACATCCGTTTTTCGTTTTACGCTGGAGTGCGGTAGGTTACGGTAGGTATGGGTGACTAAGGCTGCCAAGGTCATAATCACCGATTTCGTCCAAACTTCGCCTAGGAAAGTTATTTGGGGTGCTGATCACGAATCTGACATCCGTTTTTCGTTTTACTCTAGAGTACCGTAGGTTACGGTAGAGCAGTCGGGGGAGGCGCCGGGTGTTACTTGCACCCGACTCCATGTTCCTCGGTCGGATTTTCCTCCCAACCAATCGTCTCCAGCGTAAAACGAAAAACGAATGTCATATTTGTGATCAGCACCCCAAATAACCCCCCCCCCAAGGCGAAGTTTGGGCGAAATCGTTATTATGACCTCGACAGCCTTAGTCATCGGTACATACCGTAATCTACCGTACTCCAGCGTAAAACGAAAAACGAATGTCAGATTCGTGATCAGTACCCCAAATAACCCCTGGGCGAAGTTTGGGCGAAAAATACTTTTTTCGACTTCTCCCCGGTCTCTGGAGTCCGTAAAGTACAATAGCGCCACGAATTCTTCCATTCTCGAATTCCTACAGCGAAAATACGCAACAAATTCATTGGTCTCAGTTCTCTATGCTCACGAAGAATGTCATTAGATGTGTGTTGAATGTTCAAAAATTCTGTGTGGGCAAGTACGAATAAGATCGACGAAATTTTACAAGTTCATTGCCTCCAGTACCAGAGTAACTCACTATAAAACTTGATACTCCAAACTGAAATCAGGAGTTAGTGCTCGTTTCTCATTTGAACCACCTCCGACGTCACAACGTGGTCTCCTTTGAAAATCCGAGCGGGATGGTTTTTCCCGGGGCCTTTGCTCATGTATAGAAACAGACTATGAGGAGCCTGTAGCCTTTATACGCTACCCGTAAGGTGCCCAGTGGTGCTTCATGCACTCTGTACCTGTGTATCACTGACGTTGAACACTTATACATCACCATGTTGAATACCACAACGTACCGCTGGAAAAATGAAAACGTCTGAATATGGTATAGACGTCAGAATCCCCCAAATCTCAACCAATCAGTTGAAATGCAAAATGTATCACTGCAGAGGAACCAAACCCCAGACCTCCCTCGCACGAGTCAACCCTCAACCCACCTGCGCTCCGAGCCACTGGATGCAGACGCATCGCGGGCATACAAGACCCCCAAACGCGTCCTGCTCCGTATCCCGTTGTGACCCCCTGCTCCCTGGGTTTAGCGACTTGGCGAAAAATAAACATATTTTCAAACCAATTGTGGCGTGAGGATTCTTCCTATATGACTCGCTCCCCCCGTTCAGACATACGCTTCAGACCCTTCCCTCGTGAGTATGAGTTTTTAAAATGGACTCCCTGCTCTTCACCTCTATGGGAGACTTCATAAGTTTTTCCGAGAAGTTTCAACAACGTTATCGCATAGCCAAAACACAAACCTGGAAACTCTGCACGATAACAGTGCGCTCATGCTGTGATAAGATTCAGCATGCCGCTGGAGTTACAGTGAACGTTGGTCACGCGTAGAGCATGATATTTACACGGGCGGTTATTACAAGTAGACACGAAAGGGTATACCTTCACTCCTGTATGACTATGCGGTCGTGGTGCGGTGTAGACGTAGTGCGGCTCGTCAACCACGGCGAACGCTTCTGGAGGTGGCGCCGGCGGAACGCGTTTCTTCGGAAGAAAAATTCGAACTTGATCGACCGGTGGAGGTAGACTCTGTTATTTGCAAAGCTTGTTAGTATGGTAACTTCGAATGTTAGAAGAGATGGGAAAAAGGACTTCAACTGTGTTATTAGAAAAGGTTAACAATCTAAAGCAGAAAAAGAAGAAAATAGGATGAAAAACTTTATGAGTGAAGTATTTATAACAGCCACCTTTTAGCCATCCATAGGTGCCAAAACTGAGATAAAGTTCCAAAAAAAACAACAAAAAAGGATAGTCATAGAAAATCGCGATGGGTTGCTTAATGTCAACTTAAAGTTCACAAAGAAGTTGATCTTTCAGAATATCTTCAGCCACCTAGGTACTAGAGTCGATAACATCTCAGACAACGTACATAGTTGTGAACAGCCAAACCTCACAGCTCATCATGAAAAACATGCCGACAGGTGAACGGCATTTCAACAGCTACTTTACGGCGGGGGTTGACACATTATTTCTGACAAGCTTTAACCCACTTCACATTCGGCGTCTGAAGCGGGTAGATCAACTACTGATACTACTGGAGAAATTCCGTTCACCTACCGGCGAACTTCACTATTGGACTGGCGGTTCACAACCGTGGGTGACTGAGGTGAAGGTCTGAATATTATGCCGCAGACAAAACACTCTGGGGAAGGAGCACGACAATGATGCCGTAATGTCTGTAGATCATTTCTGTAAAAGCTACAAGCTAGCTGTATACAACCAAGAGGACTTATTTAAAAATATAGAAGGCACTAAATTGAAGGCCAGCTCGAGAAAGACCCTTTAAAATCACATTTATGAAAGACAGCCTCTAAAATCGGCAACGGTACATGTCGCGTAGGTGAGCAGCATTGGTAGGTGGTAGCGTGCCAGCCAATAGTAACCAAACAGAGCACAGACCGAACACATGTCAGCCCATTAGGGTACCAACTGTACATACCCTTTCTGAATGACATGCCCATTTAATGCGGTCTGATTGGTTTCCTACCTACCAATGCTGCTCACCTATGTGACATATGTACACCCCGGCAACAATAAGAAACGCCTTTTTTTAACGTACACATCTATGGTGCCAATACACTGAAATTAGAATCTTACACAATAGAATCTTACACTTTTCCTGATGTTACCATCCATACCCGTGAACTTGAAGGAAACGAAAGTCGACTATTTTCATTGAAAAATTAACATCTAAAATTATGCTTTCCTGCTTGCTTCCTGCTCTTCGTCGAGCTCCTGTTAACTCAAAACATCCCACCTTTCCTTCAAACATGATTTTTCTAACCAAACAATAACATGATGTTATGTTGTTACAGGATGTTTTGTTGCGATCAAAACTCTTGCGCCAGGCGGGACTCGAACCCCTTCTGCTTTCCGGGCAGCGATGTTCGCCTTACACCACCGGCGCCGTTTGGCCGCACGTAACATTCGCGATATCCTCCAGGTCAGTCAGCACCCACCGGTGATAACATGATCTTACCAGGATACTACCTCAACGGTAGGTCGGAACGGCGCAAATGTTGTATATGGGCAGAACCGCCTCTCCCTGGGAAGTAACAAACTGCAGGTATCTCGACCCCAATACAACTCTGCGCAAAGTTAGGGGCGACGGAAGTCGCCTGTTGGCGCCTTGTTGATACACGTGCTCCACAGCTGACGGGCGCGCGCGGGATGAGGGCTGGTATCGCGGACTAGCGCGGTGCACAGGTGGCGTAGTAGGGAAGAGTTCGGGCTCATGAACGAGGGGTCAGGGGTTTGGGTCCCGCCGACTGCGTTTGTTTTGCACTTTTGCAAAATCCATGTTTATCATATAGGTAATCCACCTAGGGTATTATAGTGTGTTATAGAGCATGTTTACATATAACATACCACTCATACCGTTAACTTTGGGTGGTCCAGGCAGGGTCACCGATTTCGCTGAAACTTCGTTTGGGGGGTTGTTTGGGGTGGTGATCACGAATCTGATATCCGTTCTTCACGATTCGGCTGGATAAAGGCAAAGGATTACATTCCTAAAGTTTCTGCCGGTGACGGCAGGTAGAGAAAGAATCGTGAAAAACGGATGTCAGATTCGTGATCAGCACCGCAAATAACTCCCCTAGACGAAGTTTCAGCGAAAAAATTTTTTTGACCGAAGTCTTGTTGGTGGAGTCGGAACTTTTAACTAGTGCCACAAAATATCTATCGTTACATAACTACAGCTTCACACAAAATAGACTTAAAATAAGTGACACAGAAGTGAACATTTTAGCTAATCTGTAGTTTGAAGCATATGTTATATGTAAACATCCTCTATAACACACTATAATACCCTAGGTGGATTACCTATATGATAAACATGGATTTTGCAAAAGTGCAAAACAAACACAGTCTGCGGGATCCAAACCCCGACCCCCCGTTCATGAGCCTGAACTCTTCCCTACTACGCCACCTGTGCACTGCGCTAATCCGCCATACAAGCCCTCATCCCGCGCGCGCCCGTTAGCTGTGGAGCACGCATATCAACAGGGCGCCAACAGGCGATTTCCGTCGCACCTAACTTTGCGCAGAGTTGTATTGGGGTCGAGATACCTGCAGTTTGTTACTTCCCAGGGAGAGGCGGTTCTGCCCATATACAACATTTGCGCCGTTCCGACCTACCGTTGAGATAGTATCCTGGTTAGGCCTGGATTAATAAAGCTGCGTTAAATTTATTTTCCCGTTATATAGATCCCATCAGTGTGTAAAAAATGTTTACCAAGGAAAGAATATTTCGAAATTTAGGACTATCCACCAAAGGATCTACTATTACTTGAAATGAACATACTTGGCGCTGACATATACTGAAGGTTAGAAAGTTTTAAGGATATGTTCCGTCAAAAAAGAGAATATTCTGGTGCTTACTTTGCTTTCTCTAGGTCATTCTGAACTCTCACAGTTCCTAAAAAAAAAGCTTTCTAAAAAGCTGAGTAAAAAACGGTAGCCACAGAGAAAAATTACGTTTCAGACGTAGCCGGTGGTTCTCCAGTCGCGTCACAGAACAGGCTCTAACAGTGAGTGATTTTTCAAGTGAAGGGGTGTCACCTTTCAAAATAATTTCTCTACAACGTCAGGAACTGTAAAAGACATAGACCGTAATTTCTGAGTGAAAAAGCGAAAAAAAACTGCGCATAATAAAGGTGTCATTGGGCTAAGACTCTTGATTATTTAAAAACTCTTAGAAAGCTAGGAAACCAATCTCAGGAAAAAAATGAAGAAATAGAAAACACTTCTACGATTGAATGTATGCTCTGTGTAAAATCTGGTAACCTGCTTCTTCGTTATTTTTTAAAGAAATATTGGTGATGTACAAAAATATCAGTAATCACTAAGTTGATGCAGAAAAACAATCATAAAGCCTCAGCTTCATAAAATGCCGGCAGATTTAGGAATTGTTCCAGATACTACACTATGTATAAAATATTCACATAAAGGCCTAAAACAGTGAGCTGAATAAGAGTACGAACCTTCATACGTTCGTTGATTTTCCGCAGCGCTTCCTGTTCTTTCTGCTGAATCTCCTTTACGAGATTCTTCTCGGGAATTCGAAATTTACGCGGATTCGGATGCTCCGAATTGATGACCGTGTTCTGTACAACAGGTTCCTTGTAGACGTCTGCGGGAAGTCGGCTCAGTCCCTGAAACGCCTACCTACATGCACTTTGGAATTGGATAGACATGCGAATTCACAAAGGAGGAAAGGATGAAGGACGGCGTACGTCAATCCCTATTGGGATGCGCCACGTATTCTACCTCTACGAGATGTCGTAGAGGCAATTTGAATGTGTATTTGGCCACGCAATGACTTCCGCTGGCCCACCGATGAAAAATTCAGCGCTTTATACATCCCAAACCAATTCACCGATTCCGAGGGATGGAAGGCTTGGTTGGCCTGAGCAGGAAATCCGAACCGGCAACCTGGCATCGGGCACACGCAACAGCCGGCACCTTCACCTACTGCGCTTCTCGCGTTCATGCGAATTCACACGGAAGAAAAAAAGAGCAATAATGGCGCCAAGTTGGGCGTACATTTTGTCGTCTTTCCGGTACGGGTGACTTCATCGGAGAAGGCGATCGTGGTAATGGGCGCGGAATGGCGCCGGATTGTTCTGGCCTGCAAACAGAAAAGAGAGCGGTTACTCGAAAGACTACGTGATTCCTGCTACAAGCAGTGATGCGCTTCTTCTTACCTTAACGCCGACATTGACCCTATTAATCCTCGGCCACGATTTCTTCGATGATGATTTGGTGAAGAATCCTATAAGCGAAACATTCTTCAGCAGAAACTTCAGGAGCATTCCTTGGAAAATCTGGGCACAGCGATATAGAAAGCAATGAGACCAAGATGACCATGATCTTCCGGTCGCAACTCATCAGATGGTACCAATCTGGGTGAGGAGTGCATGCAAAGGAGTGGAATTTCCTAATGTTTTCTCGAATCGAATCAATATGCAAACATCATTTCAACACTGAGAGAGGGGGCTGTTGGACACCGAGCAGCCGAAACGGCACACGGCTTGATAACGCCGCAAAGTCGCTGCGAAAGCGTTGCGGTTCGTCGTAATATCTTTCTTATCTACGTACTATGTCGTAAACGCTTAAGCCACCAGATACTTGGCAGCTGGCCACGAATTCGTCGCGCCTCAGGCGCGATCGGACCATCCAGCGGTAGATCACGTGAGGCTTGCACAACTCGAAAAAATCTTTTATCCTCTTGCGTATATCGATAAAACTATCATGATAAGATATAAGACTCAGATAAAATATGAACGGCGGTGTTAATCAATCGCGCTTGGGATGCGCCACGCATTCTACTTCTACGGGATGTCGTGAGGCAATTCGAATGCATGTTTGGCCTTTATAATGACTTTCGCTGGCCAGAATATGGAGAAATCTCAAATCAGACAGTGTTTTCTTTTCTTCAGCCAATCCTAATACCAATTCACCGAGCCCAGAGGATTGAAATTTTCGTCGAAATTGGTGGATTTCTTGCTGTCGGCCTCATAAAGAGAGTAGTATTTTTACACCCTCGTGCATGGGTTCAGCAAAATTTGGCTATGAGAATGCTATACTTCCTTACACCTTTTCTACCCTACTTGCACACTTACTTCCTAAATCTCTCTTTCTCTCTCTTATTCTTTGTATCTTCTCTGGACCTTTTCGTCTTCTTTTCTTTCTAATACCAGTTTTCTTTGCTCTTTTGTTACCCATTTGTTATCTTGCGGTTGCACTGGAACGGATAAATGAAACACAAGCAACCTAGGCCAAAAATTCGAACCAGAAACCTCGACTCGGTATTCACGCGACACCTACATAGCGCTTTCGCTGACTGCGCCACCATCCTTAGAACAGTATGGTATCAAAAATCAAACAGTCATCATATAGAAAACATCATGCAAATAGAATATGCACTACTATTCAGGGAAACGCGACGTTGCATTGAATGGGGGCGCCGGACAGTTTCAACTACAAAATCACCTTATTTTTTATTTGTTTTTCAAAATAAGCCATACAATTTCTGAAACTGCCGCGGTACTCTACATCCGTTACCAACACATTATAGAAGATAAAATTAGAATGGCCTTATATGCTGCTGACTGAACTGTCAAGTACCCTTCGTTCAATTAGAATTCTAGTAATCGTTACTATCGTTGCTTCCCTGAGCTCCATATTTACATATTGTTCTTCTTAAGCGTGGAGCGCAGTCGGAGGAGGCGGCGGCTGTCGCCTGCACCCGATACCAGGTTCCTGGTTCGGATTTCCCGCCCAGGCCAACCAAGCCTTCCATCCATCCGGGTCGGTGAATTGGTATCAGACGTGTCTGGGAAGGATAAAGCACTGACTTCTTCATCGGCTGGCCACCGCAAGTCATTGTATGGCTAAATACGCATTCAACTCGCCTCCACGACATCCCGTAGAAGTAGAATGCGTGACGCATTCCAAAGGGATTGAATAACGCCGTCCTCTATCCTTATCCTTTATCTTCTTAAGAGTAAGCCTCGAAATAAGGAAAAGGACAAAGGACGGCGTAAGTCAATCCCTTTTGGGATGCGCCAGGAATTCTACTTCTACGGGATACCGCGAAGACAATTTGGCCAACACAATGACTTACGGTGGCCAGCCGATGAACAAGTCAGCGCTTTATCCTTCCCAGACACGTCTGGTACCAATTCACCGACCCCGGAGGGATGGAAGGCTTGGTTGGCCTATGCGGAGAACCCAAACCAGGAACCTGGAGTCGGGTGCACGCGACAGCAGGCACCCGATTCGAGGTTCAAGCAGTATGCTACGCCGTTACACTACCGCAGATATCCTCTTTGCTATGATATATTGGCACTCTCCCCTGAGTTCGGGAAGATACTAGTTATGTCCAGTCTAGAAATGCGTTCGGTCCACATACCTCCGATACGCGACGCAAACGCGCGCGGCCCTTTGTTCCTAAGGCACATAGGCGGATGTGGGCGATACAGATTTGCACAGGAGATAAAACACGAGCAAAATGCTCCTACAACTGAATCGATTACAACGTCTTATAAAGGTCAACGATGTAGGTTCAACCAATTTATGGGACGCGCCACACATTCCACTTCCGTGCAAAATCGCGGATGGTAATTGGTGCATGTTTGGCCTATACGATGGCTTGCGGTGTGCAGCCGACAGATCCTTCAGTGCCTTACCTTTCATAGACACCTGGTACCAAGTCGTTGATCTAAGTGGGATGAAAGGCTTCGTTAGCACAGGCGGGACTCCAATTTTTAGTCTTGACACGGAATGCACATGATAGTAGACATGTCTTCCGGCGGTGCTATCTGATACCCTTTCACTTTGAACTGAGCATTTTCCAAATTGAAGAAGGACAGCCTTGGAAAAAATGAACATTTTGAAAGCCAAGTCAGACGTTTTTAATGTCTAAATATTCGTCGTCTAACCACTCTAAAATTATCTTTTTTTTCAAGGAAAGTATTATTAAAAATTCACCTTTGCAGAGCGCCCTCACAAAAAATCTACCCTGAATAAACAGTTAAGCAGAACATTTCTACCATTCAAACTGATACATACCACCGAGTTCATCCCGAAGTGCTGAAGATCAATGCGTTTGCTGATAGGATAAATTAAGAGATTCCGCCCGGCTTTCGTTCTACGCATTGCATGGCCTATTCGAATGATAGTGCAATTGCTGTTCACATGCGCATAATTCTGGAAGCAGTAGATAAAAACCCAATTCTTCACTGCATAACTACAGGTAAACAGCATTTACACTATCAATCAAATAAGCATTGCAATGTTCTGGGCGACTGCACCTCATAATCTCTTAATATCAACAATTCTCTACGTCGGAGCATTTCAGGATGAACTCCAGAACACTGTTATGACCAGGATGATAAGAATTTTATTCAAAACGTGAGCACATTTTTTCATAAGAGAGATTTGTATAAAAATGCCCATAGTTATTTCATACGAAATTTCCGAAAATAAATGGTTACTTTGACGTCTATCCTTTGTCTATCTTGGATTTAGACACGTTTATTTTTACTTGAAAAGTGTCCAGTTCAAAATAAAAAGTGTTTAGTTTGAAACAAAAATGATGTAGAAGGATATAAAAATAAACGGCGTCGCTGATCTCATTGTGGGATATGCCACGGATTCCACCTCTATAGGATATCGTGGAAACAATTTGAATGCGTATTTAGCCTGTAGCATGATGACCTGCGTTGATCAGCCGATAAACATGCCAGTGCTTGGTCTTCTCAGACGAACTCGATACCAATCCACCGACTCCGGAAGGATGAAAAACCCGATTGGCCTGGGTGGAATCCTAACCAAGAACCTTAATTCGGATGCACGCGACAGCAGGCCTCTTGCGACTGAACTACCACGCATTCTTCGCGTCTATGTACGTCGAATGGAAATTGATGGAAATTTAAAAGCTGCGTTTGAGTGAAAAAATCCAGAGCAAAAACAATACATGTCAGATAAGGGTGGTTGGCCTGGGCGTGTCCCGAAACAGGAACACTCGATTCAGGTTGCACCCGACAGTCAGCGCCTCTTACGGCTGTGCTACCACGCGCTATAATCTGATCACATATCGAAAGGATAAAATGGTCAAAATCGGCGTAACTCACTCCTTTCTCAGGCTAAGCCATGCGTGTGTGTTATCTACTTATAAGTGAAGTCATGGATGCAGTGTGTACGACGTCTACAATGGCCGACGGAAGTTGGATGGGCTTGCCACGTAATGTGGTTCGCAGACACGCGCTGGGCACCCGCTGGTGAGAGCCGTCACTGACTGGATTCTGCGGGATGTCAAGAGAACACCAAGACTCCCACCAACGCGTTAGTAGGACTTCTTCGTGAAGATCCTGAACGAACGATATGACGCTCTTCGAGCCCCTCGAGCGAGGAGAATCCATTGGAGCACTTTGGCACGCGAGAAGGAGATGCTGCTCTGGCGCCCGCTCGATCAACTCGGTGATCAATGGAACGACAGGTGATGGTTTACGCTGGGCAGTTGATGGACAAATGAGCGATTTTACTCTGTTGGAAAGCCTGAGTCAGTTCGTCGACTTCCGAGGGAAGCGTGCGACACCTCACAAAGAGCGCAAAGTCGACTTATGTTGGTTGCATAAAAGATCAGCGCTTCTAGCCGACTGCTCCTCTTAGGAATAGCTATGTGAATAGGTCAGAAAAAAATCCGAACTTTATAAACACTGGAAAACCGATAAAGCCACTGACAAACAATTTGTTCAGCAAGTTTGAAAAATGTCCGAAAGGTCGACGCAAACCCTTAAATGCTGGTGAACAATCTCGGCCGCAACCTTTCACTTATCAAAGCAATCCGTTCGACGACGCGGTCGTTCTGCAAGAATCGCCTTTCGTGACAAGATACGATAAGCACCAGCGGAAAACTCGTCCAATCTCTAACCTACTTTAGCTTCTACGACAATGCCTTCGTAGGCATATTTACTACTTAACTCCTAGCAAATCTGCTAAATTCTGCACAATGGTAAATAAATAAACAAACAAATGAACTTTATGGTGCCTTTTGGCCGAATAAACTGCCAAAGCTTTAGTTTGCCGTCATAACACTCTATTTTTTAACTCATCCTCTAAGGCCCCATTCATACTTCCGACGCCGAGCGACGGGACGGCATGTAAAGTGGCCAAATTGATCAATCGCGTCGCTCAATCAATATGGCCACTATACGTGGCGTCGCGTCGCTCGGCGTCGAAGTATAAACGGGGCTAAGGTGGTGGCCCCGTTCCCTGCCGTAGCTATCTTTGCAATTGTCGCCACGCCTTTCCTCTACATCAAGAATCCTAGTCGGTGGGAGTGACACTTTGTTCGAAATAGTGTTCACTTAGAGGGTGGCGCTCTTTTTATATTGGCGTTCAAATAGATAAAGAATAGAGGTGGACGATAGTATAACCTTTTTTGTGCAAAGAATGCGCCACGCATTCCAACAGTACGTCGTGAAGGCAGTTTGAGTGCGTATTTTGGTCTATAAAATGAGTTCGATGGCCAGCCGACGGACGACAAGTCAGTGCTCTTCCTTCCCAGACCATTCTCTTACAAATTCACAAGCTGAGGAGTGATGGAAGGCTTGGTCGACCTACATGGAACCCGAACCAAGAACCTCGACTCCTAACACATGTGACAACCTGCGCCTCCTCCGAGTGTGCTATCGACACTCACTCAAATAGAGGCGGAAGACAATGGGTTTGTTTTAAGGTAGCCCTAATTGAACGCTTTTTCATTACCCCTTATGTGTTTATGGTTCAGTGGTTAGGAAACGCCGGTCTTAAGGGCACTACATAATGATTTTAGGCGCTTTTCGTTGACCGAACCAATCGATATGTAGTCCTATTCCCACCTTAGCGATGAATTCGGTGCCGAATTGGTGAGAAGGTGTGACGTCTATTCTGCGATGTTTATTTAATTTTATTTATTTATTTATTCATCCATGGTGTTCAGTTAGAGGGCGGCGGATAAAGCGCTGACATGTTCATTGGCTAGCCATCTCAAGAAATTGTTTGGCAAACTACGCATTCAGATCGCCTCCACGACATCCCGTAGAAGTCGAATGCGTGGCACATACCAAAAATGGATTGAATAACGCCTCTATCCCTTTATTCTTTATTCTTTATTTATTCAACGGCTGACCTTTCATCAGATGTGTTCATCGCATGCCTTCACAATAGTTCTTCAGTACACATTTAAAATTCTCCCATGATAGTTATTGATATTTATAAGAAAAATAGTGAATGATTATCGCCTATGCTTATGTCATAGTTGTACACATAAAACAACAAAATATTAGGCTGATGTCATAAAACTGATTGAATTTTAGAGGGTTCAAGATTATGCATGAAAAAGAGCCGCGCTAAAAAAATCGACAAATTCGACATTGTTTCTGTGTCACCAGAAATGCTGTCGGTCGCCAAAATGTCTTAGATAAGAATGTTTCTCACTTTGTGACTGTTTGGGGTAGCCCGACCTCCGATACGATGTCAGTTTTGTACTTGTATTTCTGGAGGGGGGGGGGGGGGGGGACTTTCCTCTGTGGAATGCCGTTCGTGTAGCCTAGCATATTCAAATTTTTGCAAACACAAATAAGCTATGGGGATAATTTTTGAGGAAAAAAACTAATGATGGGATGGCTCACTGCTTAGAATAGTATTCAGTCCATAGCCATTCAGAAATCTTTTCGAAATTCGGGCGTTATTCCGCATTCACCTAGATTCTAACTCCGAGTGGCTACCGGGCAGTAGAAGAATACTATCTTCTAGAGAAACCGACGCAGTAGCTTGATGATAGGCACGCATCGTTGTTGACAGCACAATTAGTGAAACGTCAAGCGGCTTAGGGATGATAAGCCAAGACACTGTGGAATGCAAGAAGCAGAGAACATTGCTTGTCCTGCCACATGCTCGAAAAAACGCGGTAAAATGTCGGGTCTGAGCAAAAGTCTGCTATTTTGCAACAATCACAGCCGTTACGTAAGCCAGACTGTCGATTTCGCACAGGTGTGGGGAGATAGGAAGCCCTAAAAGCGCCCACAGAACACACATAGCGGGTCACGAGACCAAATTCTAGCCGTCTTTTTTTGTTGATGAGTGGAGATGAACGCATCCCAAAAAAGATTAAGTAACGTCGTCCTTTATCCTTTATCCTTAGTGGAGATGAATGAGCGGAAGCTTCAACTCCCGCTCATTCATCTCCACTAAGGATAAAGATAAAGGATGACGGAATTCTACTTCTACGGGACGTTGTGAAGGCGATTTGAATGCGTATTTGGCCGGACAATGAATTCCGGTGGCCAGCCGATGAACAAGTGTGCGCTTTATTCTTCCCAGACAAGTCTGGTGCCAATTCATCGACCCCGGAGGGATGGAAGGCTTGTTTGGACTGAGCGGGAGATCCGAACCAATGGCCTGGTATTGCGTGCATGCGACAGCCGGCATCTCCTCCGGCTGCGCTAAACGCGCCCCTGAAACATAGGAATTGATTGATGATCAGTGAGTAAAGACAGTCTCAAGAATGTGATTGACTGAGTTATTCGACTGAGTATTGCAGAATGTTCTGAGCATGGCAGCGCAGTGGGAAGGGGCATTGACTGTCGAAACAAGGTTCTTGGTTCAGATCCAGTCTATTCCAATTAAGTCTTGCGGCCCTTAAGATTGGCTGATTGGTACCAGGCTCGTAATCTGACCATACTTCCGTTGTGCAGCTCTTGACGTCTGTGGCATGTCTTCCGAGTGTCGATGCACGTGGGATGACGCCAGTGATACGTCTTCTGAATACGGGCACACGTGACACGACCCTGCGACACTACTGAACCCCAATACAAGTCTAGAATAAAAGGGCAACACACTAAAAGTTGAGTCAGAATAGGTTCACCCAAATTTGAGAACACTGATCGAGAAACCATAACGTTGTGATAAGCATGTATGCATAACGTTCCAAACAGAAGCTAATTCCTGGAGAACAGAGCAAAAGGTAGGAACGGTAAGTTGTACTGCAAACTGTCAGTGAAGCGCCATACAGTCTCCCAACGTTCTAAATTATAGAGGTGACTGATTGTGCGGGGGTCACATGCATGTCTAAATTTTGTAGTAAACTGATCAAACCAGTGTTTTGCTTTAAAAACTCTCACGAGAAGACATATTTACGTCAACGTCTTTCACTCCAAAAGGAAAGGCCAAATCAAGAAATCCAGCATCTGTAAGCGTACCCTGTCTTTTTTATACTTGAGCTGTAGAACTCTACGTGCTAGCCGCTTCTGCTATAACTACCTCTATGAGCTTAGACGGCGATAAAATTAGAGCCTAAACATTTAGTGAAACTGCGATTTGGACAGTGATTAGATCAATTTGGCTCTGGAGAGCGAACAATAAATGCTCCTGTTCAGGCACTTTCTCTCCTAGCTTACTGACTTTAGCCTGCTCCATAACGAGCAGGCGCTCGGCCTCACTTCTTGTCTTCCACCTGCAGCTGTTACTCTAGATCTGCTACCTCATCGGTGGCCTCGCCAGAAGCCCCATTGGGGAATTCGTAAAGCTACCCTTGATGGTATATTTATGAGCTGATTTCGCAATAAGCTCACAAATAAACACCCTCAAACTTGGGTAATTAAACCAGTAGTTAGTAAGCTAGAGCATGAAGCACTTGAACAGGAGCATTTATTGCCCCGCTCTCCAAGGCGAAATAGATATAATCACTGAACGCCACAGGACCATGGTTTTAACAAGGGACGAAGAAACTAAGAAACTGAAGGCAGAATTGGAGCAAGTTCAGCATAGAGGGTCTACTGGTGGCAAAGGTAGCGGTATAGAACAAAGACTTCTGGATTTGCAAAAGAAATTATCACATTGGAAGTCTCTTGTTGAGCTGGAGCATGAAAAGGTCTCTAAGAGCAAAATGGACGAACGTCTGGAGGAGGAGCGAAGAAAGAAGGAGGCGAAGATCGCATCCTATGATGTGAACAATTTACTAGAAAGCCAAAACATGCATTAGGCTGTGTATAATCAATTACACATATAAATGGAAACATTAGATGAGTGCATGGGACGGCATATATTTACATCCGCAGCTCGTAGCTGTTTACTTTTTCGCTCATTTATTCAAGACCTAGCTCTTTCTGACAGCCTATCTGCAATAAAGCCATGGTCCCTCGTTCAGCGGTCACATATCTGGGTGTACCTATATTGACATATAAGTTGTAGTGCACTGTTCCTTAATTCTTTAAAACAAACATTGGGTAGCGGTCAGTTTGTGGTCAAATTGCGGAAATATTTACTAAAGACGCTATTAAAAAATGGGTACTAGTTAAAAGTTCCGACTCCACCGACGCGACTTCGGTCGAAAATTTTTTCCGCTGAAACTTCGTCTAGAGGGGTTATTTGGAGTGCTGCTCACGAATATGACATCGGTTTTTGAAATTGCGACCGATTATGGTAGGTTACGGTAGCTACGGGTAACCAAGGCTGTCGAGGTCATAATCACCGATTTTGCCCAAACTTCGCCTAGGGGGTTATTTGTTGTGCTGATAACGAATCTGACATCCGTTTTTCGTTTTACGCTGGAGTTTGGGCGAAATCGGTGACCATTACTTTAGTCGCCTGTACCTTCCGTAACCTACCGTACTCCAGCGTAAACCGAAAACGGATGTCAGATTCGTGATCAGCACCCCAAATAACCTCCCTAGACGAAGTTTGGGCAAAATTGGTGACTATGACCTTGGCAGCCTTAGTTACCAACACCCACCGTAATCTACCGTACTCCAGCGTAAAACGAAAAACGGATGTCAGATTCGTGATCAACACCCCAAATAACCTCCTAGACGAAGTTTCAGCGAAATCGGTGACCCTGCCTGGACCACCCTTGTTAACGGTATGAGTGGTCTCGACCGAATCGTGAAAAACGAGTGTCAGATTTGTGATCAGCACCCCAAATAACCCCCTAGACGAAGTTTAAGCGAAAAAATTTTTTTCGACCGAAGTCGTGTCGTGGAGTCGGAAATTTTAATTAGTGCCAAAAAAATGTTCTAATGTTCCTTACGGGAGCATGGCGCGATCCTGGCTACCTACATAGCATAGGTCTTCTATTTTCTTGTATTTTCATCGAAAGTTTAGACCTCCGTCATAGCTTTACAGGCAGCGGCGCTCTTAGAGCAATTTCATTTTAACAATTTAGGACCTTTAAGAAACTGGCGGCCCATTCAAACAGTTCTAGCATTTTCTTAGACAATCTGTATAAGAGTGGCCATAGACAGTTGATACTCTCTCGGTTTTCAGCATTACAAGTCGTGCATTTAAAGAATGGAACTGGCGGAAGAAAAATACCTTGAAAGGTTGTTTTCGGGTGTTCAGGGCATGGAGAGCAAAGCCTACACGAAAACAGGCGCAAGCTAAAGTTCTCGGTATTGTTTTGAACAAAGTCAAATAAGAGGTTCATATGATAGACCTAAAGGCTTTCATTTCTAAAGTAGGTCGGCAGTAACAGCTAAACGATGTAGCGCTCAGTTGCCTACACTACGTATGCACAGTGCTATGATCGTTAGCCTGGTGATGTAGCCATGTCTGTAGCTATCCAAGGAATTTCATGACGTGCGGAAGGAATTCGAAATAAACCTATGATGATGTCTGGCGCTGAACGATAACGTTGGAGAGAAGCATTTCATGTTGCCGCCAAACTCCAAGCATCCGAACGTCGCGTGGAAAAACCCTGTTCAATGTTGCCTCTCACAATCAGCAATAAACCGCGGAATGGTATAAGGCACCTTAGAAGGGAGATTCTGGAGTGAAGTTGGAGCAGTTACGCAACTGCTCACACAAAGAAAGTACCTGTGCATGACGTAACACGACGACCTATGCCCATTCGCTTTTACACTCCTTCAGAAATAAGTACTAAAGAGAGATTGCCAAAATTTAGCGCAACGTTCGAAAATCGGAGACGCTGTCGCATGCGCCAGGTCGTCGAAAATTAGGTGGGCCGGCTATGTTTATTTCGCTTTGCAGACACGTGCGCTGGACAAGAGCAGTCATCGACTGGATTCCGCGGAATTCAAAAGAACCGCAAGATGCCCATCAGCGCGCTTGTCAGACTTCTGCATGACCTGAACGAAGGATATGACGCTCATCGTGTCCCTCGAGCGAGCAGGATCCATTGGAGCATTCCGGCACGCGTTCGGGACAAATGGAGACGTTGCTAGTGCCCACTCGGGAAACTTGATGATAAAAAGGACGACTGGTGATACTTTGGAAGAATTCACAACGCTCACTTTGTCCTCAACTATGCACTAAGGCACTGTGGAACAGTCGGAATCAGTATCTACCAGAGCGGGGAAAAATCGATTGTGGCTCAGAAGAAATCGATAGAAAAAGAACTGCCTCATGTATACTATGTCCCAGCACTAACTAGACTTTACCACATGAGCGCACTAACTTTTGACTGGGTCTATCTCCACGCACTCCTGAACTGCACTTTTGTCAAGGTGATCCATGGTATTGATAAGGACGCTCCACGCTCGTCAATGTCTATGCAGAGGAAAAACGCATTCGAATGACTCGGAATATCGCTCAAAAGTAGATTGCATGGCGTATTCTCGACAAATTTATCAATGTTTTTCTGTCTTAGAAAAAACATTCCACTTCAAGCAAATCAGTGGTATCAATGGTCTCAAGGAACTGGGGAAACTGTGAAACAAAGAATTTTCGCTCGAACTATAACACTCTCCTTTAGAAAGGCGAGTACGTTGTATCTCTTGTGCAAAATTACTATTCTACCATCTTTTGATTGAATAATATTCTTAAGATTTTTGTGAAATGTCTAGCCCTTTTCAATGCAGGTTTGCTGCACAGGGTTCACTAAGGCCTATGTTATACTTCGGCGACGCGTCGGCGACGGTGTGTTGCGTTTGTGCGACGCACTGCGTAGCAGCCCGCGTAACATTGTCGCCGACGTCGCCGGCAACAGCGTCGCCGAAGTATAACATAGGCCTAAGGCCCCGTTTATACTTCGACGCCGCGTGACGCGACGCCACGCATTCTGGCCACATTGATTGAGCGACGCGATCGATCAATTTGGCCACTTTATATGGCGTCGCATCGCTCGGCGTCGGAAGTATAAACGGGACCTAAAACACAACAATCGGATACAATTTTTTCCACAAAAAACCTAGCGCGAAAGTTTCAAAAGAAGAGTTACATTTAACTGCAAAGATGTGCAGATTTTAAAGTCAAAAAATGTTGAGGAAAATAGGAAGACCGCAAATGAAACAATGTACAGACCTGTGAGATCTAGAAAATGATGCTCACAACCGCGTCAAGGCTACACCACTATAGGTCGCTACAGCACTTTTAAACTGTATGCACTTTTAAGGGAAATTTTTGTACTTGTCACTGTGTTGTGACCTACATGGATGAGCAGTAAACCGCGCCTGCCAATCACTACCAATTAGAGCACCGACCGAGCAGGCGCCAGCCAATCACGGCACTGATCGTACACACTCCACCACTAGATGGTGCGCCTGATCAACATGGCCTGATTGGCCTAGTTCGTCCCCTCCTCCTCATGTAGATCCTTTTAGCGACGAGCACCTAATTTATCAAGCTGGTGGCATTTCATTTCTGGACATGACTCCATCTGACACAAAAAAATCGTTCAAAATATAGAATGGTTAATACTGCTGGGAAACGTGCTGGTTCATGAACTGCAGCTAAAGAGCGTAAAAGAGAAAAAGTATAGAAAGCAAAAGATGAGAATGCATCCAGAAAAACCAGCTCTCCTTCGACGCGGTCCTTCGATGTCTAGAGGCCATTTGAGAGTAATGACATGGAGAATAAAGCAAAATACGATGGAAACATCGGAAGATACGCTTCTGAATCCACACTCTATAGAACTGCTGAGAAAGGCAGAAGTGGAGGTAGGCAGAGGATATTGGAAGAACGACTGCTGCCCACCGACTGATTTCAAAGTGCACATAAGCCGGGTGGGGAGAGGACAGTTTTTGACGGTTCCACTGGAGAATCATTAAAACATGGTCTTTATCAAAGGGTCGGAGACAGGTCATGTGAGTGCTTACTGCATCACGCCTACTGCCATATTTGGCTTAGGTCACGGAATTGGTGTACTCTTATCAGAGATAATGTAGGAAAGAAGTTCAATAATTGTTATCTTGCACAGCTAATGGCATTAAAAAGAGATTGCGACCGATGTTCAGCAGAATATGTACGTCAGATGTGCGCAGGAAATACTCACGCCTACTGGATGAGGGTGGTAGTTGACGACATCGGCCTCGTCACTGGTCGTCACCGAACACGCATCCAACGATCGATGACGTCTGAATTTGGAAATTGGAATTTTCCGGTGACGATTCAGATCGAAGTCGATAAACTTCGTAAAAAAGTATAGAAAAGCGTAGTATCGTTTCAATCGAAAAACATCAGTGGGACCGTTTTATATACCCCCTTTACTGGTCCCCCGTACTGTGTGTTACTGTTGCTGTGTGTTCTAAATCCCGACGCCCGTTGGACAACGTGGTCGGCACATCATCTGAATCTCGACGCACGTTAAACGACGTCGTTGGAACGTACTCCGAATCACGACGTTCAGAGACGCCAACAGTTTCCATTGGGATCAGCACCTTTCGCTTGTCCTGCTGTTGCATCATACCCCGTTGAACGGAAAATCTGTCCCGCGCGTGATACGGTGAAGCATGGACACATTATGGACACATTACCCAAACATCGTCGACAGACCAACTCATTTATGTATATACAAGTGCTCCGACACGCCTAAAGGCGTGTATCGCACTTGCGCACTTCGCGCGACTTTGTAGCATCACTGACCTATGGAAAGTAGTTTTTGTGAAACATAAAATTCGCTAGCATCTAGGACTTGGTGCGTACTTTATCGGCATCAAGCTCTTCACCACTTCGGTACCTTCATCATAGACATTCTTTCCTGACCGGCCAGTAATGTCATTGGTTTGTGCTGCGCAGTACTTCTGTCCCTCAGGTGGCGATGTCCGTTCCTCCACGTGGTGCCACTGGAAACTGCTCGCTCTGCGAGCTAAGCTAATCACGGACATTCGAATGCAGGCGACAGGCCCTTGTGACAGGCCGGCCTACGAAGACCCATGTCACATCACATGGTGTATGATAAGTCAAGTTTCTCGAGATAGTGCTACGGCGTCCGCGGGAGCCGACGCGCACTCGCAGAGCCCGGCGAGTGTGAGAAGTATGCGAGGGTCCCTGATGCGAGGACGGCATCGGGGGGCAACTGAGCTAGTCCGAAAGTCCCGTAACGTAAGCAGGACCCGCGTGGCTACGCTGAATGTGGGTACGTTGACGGGCCGCTCGTGCGAGTTGGTTGAAGCACTGGAGCGAAGAAGAGTTGATTTCTGTGCGGTGCAAGAGACGAGGTGGTCCTGCCGCAAGTCAAGGGACATAGGACGTGGCTTCAAGGCCGTTCTATGTGGAAGTCCCAGGACCACCAGCGGTGTCGGAATAATCGTCTCCGAACGATTTCGTGACTCGATTGTAAGCGTCGAGCGCTTTGACGATCGATTGATGAAGATCGTTGTCGCCGCTAAGGAGCGACTCTATCACTTCTTCTCTGCGTATGCTCCGCAGACTGGCTGCTCCGATCAAGCCAAGGATGAGTTTTGGAACCTGCTTGATGAGAAGACAGCAGAGGTACCGTCGAAAGATGTCATCATAGTCGCTGGTGACCTTAATGGGCACGTAGGTGCTGCGAAGGACGGGTACAGCTGTCATGGTGGTTTCGGATACGGGTCTCGTAACCCCGATGGTGAGCGTATTCTTGAGTATGCGGAATCGCATAGCCTCACCATTGTGAACACCGTTTTCCGAAAACGCGACTCCCACCTCATCTCATATTATAGTGGGAGCTCCAAGTCTCAGATAGACTTTGTGCTTGTGAAGGATCGTGACCGAAATCTCGTCACAGACGCGAAGATCGTGCCGTATGAAACGGCCGCCCCACAGCATCGTCCGCTGATCTGTACTTTGAAGATCGCCTCTCCGAGGCTGAAGCAAGTCGAGCGATGCGGTGCTGCAAGAATCAAGTGGTGGCGAATGAAAGAGAAGGAAGCAGCTGTGATTTCTCGCGTGCGGTTACCGACAGTTACGACTGTCGATGAAACTTGGAAGAAAGCAACCGACGCGATACGCCAAGCTGCAAGGTTGGAACTCGGCACTACGAAGCCTGGACGACGCAAAGTCGACAAGCAGGCATGGCTGTGGACAGACGATGTGAAAGCGAAAGTTCGAGAGAAGAAGTCGCTGTATCATGTGTTTCTCGGCGACAGAACAGCCGACAACTGGCAGGAGTATCAGAAGGCGAAGAAGGCTGCAAAGAAAGCCGTGGCTGTTGCGAAAGCCACTCATTATGGTGATGTCTACCGAAAGCTCGAATCGCGCGATGGTGAGCGGTATTTGTACCGACTTGCTAAGACTCGCCATCGCCAAACCGAGGACATTGAAAAGTTTGTTGGCATCAATGATGAGAGCGGCCATCTTCTGACAGACCGCAAAAAGGCGGTGAAGCGATGGCGTGATTACTTTGAGGAAACTTCCACTATGGAATTTCCTCATCCGGCCATCCCTTCTGTGGCTTCTGTTCACGGTCCCGTTCGCAAGATCACCGTGGAGGAAACAGAAGCGGCTCTAAAGAAGATGAAGCCCGGTAAGGCGACAGGGCCGGATGATCTGGCAGCCGATGTTTGGAAGTCGAAGCTCTGGTATCCTGCTGAGTGGTTGGCTGAGTTCTTCAACCAGGTAGTAAAGGAGAAGAAAGTACCGGAGTGTTGGCACAACAGTACGACGATTCCGATTTGGAAGAAGAAGGGCAGTCTGCGGACTGCTTCAATTACCGTCCGATTCGCTTGCTTTCGCACAGCATGAAGATCTTCGAGCGAATCCTCGATAGACGAATCCGTGAAATCGTCAAGTTCTCCGACAACCAGTGCGGCTTTGTGTCTGGTTGTGGGACCATTGATGCTATACACGCCGCCCGCCTCCTGGTGGAGAAGCATCGCGAGAGACAGAAGCCGGTGCATATAGCCTTTCTCGACTTGGAGAAGGCCTTCGACCGCGTACCGCGTGAGCTTATATGGTACGCCTTGCGACGACACAACGTACCTGAGGAACTTATAGAGTGGGTGCGGATGCTCTACTCTTGCCCAAAGAGTAGAGTGCAAGCTGCAGCTGGAACCTCAATGGAGTTTCCCATCTCTGTCGGAGTACATCAGGGTTCTGCGCTTTCCCCACTCCTCTTTGTTGTCGTCATGGATGCCATCACACGAGATCTTCAGAATCCCGTCCCTTGGACGTTGCTTTATGCTGATGACGTAATGCTCGCTAGCGAAGATAAAGATGAACTCGAGCGAGAGGTGCAAGCTTGGTGCGACCGTCTGGCGAGGTTCGGACTCAAATTGAACGTCAAGAAGACCGAGTACCTAACGACTGACGTGAACGAGTCCGGCTCCATTAAGATTAACGGTACTGAACTTGCACGCACTTCGGTGTTTAAATACCTGGGATCAGCAATAGCGTCTGACGGCGGCCTGATGGTTGAAGTGAACTCACGCGTGAGTGCAGCTTGGTCCAAGTGGCGTTCGCTGACTGGCGTGCTCTGCGATAAGAGGATACCAGAGCACCTGAAGTCGAAGATTTACAGAGCCGTCGTGCGCCCGGTAGCGATGTACGGCGCTGAGTGTTGGCCTGCCACTAAGGAAGTTGAAACGCGCCTCAGCGTCATGGAGACGAAAATGCTGCGCTGGACGGACGGAGTCACGCGCATGGACCGCATCCGAAACGATGTCATTCGGCAGAAGTTCGGTGTCGCGCCGATAGCGGACAAGATGCGCGAAGCTCGCTTGCGATGGTACGGCCACGTTCTGCGTGGGAAAGAAGACAGCGTCCGCAAGATTGGCCTTGAGTTGGAAGTATCTGGAAAGCGGCCTAGAGGACGCCCGAAGCAGCGTTGGTCCGATACGTTACACACGGACATGAAAGTAGCTGGTGTCCACCCTGATCAAGCGCAGGATCGGGAAAGGTGGCGTCGTAACACCAGAAGAGCGGACCCCGCGACGATGCAGGACAAACGCTGAAGAATAAGAAGAAGAGTACTTCTGTCCCTCAGGTTGTTCCTCTGCAATCGTTCTCATGCTCAACAGCAAGCGTTTGAAGCTGTCGTTGACATGTCTTCCGAAGCCAGGTTCGCCTCTCTCGTTTCTTCTTACTGGATCTAATTGCTAGTCCACCTTTACAGGTCTTCCCTCCCCCTCTTTAGTCACCCACCTTCCTGGTCCCAACTACTGGCCCACTTCTTTGTTTCCACTATTGACATCTACTGGTCCCTTTTTGCTGGTTCCCCATCCTGGCCTCTCTTCCAGGTTCTTCCTTTCCTTCCTAGTCGCTCTCCTGGTCCACCATAGAGGTCCCCCTTACCGCCCATCTCCACTACCCCCTTAGTGGTCCTCCCATGCTCACGGCACGGTCGGTAACACGTATTGGGAATCAGGATGCTTGGTGCGGAAGGAAGGAGGTCCGTTTTCTGGATCAAGAAGCTCAGAAGCGCGCGCAGTCGCCGCTGTGTCGAGCATGAAGAGGCTATGCATATGGCAGATTCCTTCTTCTCCGTATGAATTCCCTTATGGCTCCCTTCTTGTTGGTTCCTCGTCCCAATCCCGTCCCGAGGTCCCTTCTTCAAGGTATATTCCTCCTCACCCCCTCGGGATCCTCCCTACTACTCTACCCTAATTAAGTAGGCCTGTGTGACATCGGTGTCACATCCACTAAACCCGGTCTCTCTTAATGGTAATGGATCCCCTTGCTGATCCTTCTTACTGTCCCCCTCCCCTGATTGGGAACTCCCTAATGATCCCTACATATTGCCTAAACTCTTCTTGGTACCACCTCCTGCCTGCTTCCTTGTTCCCCCATCGACCATCACGATGCTCCTCCTGGTCGCTCCCTCCTGATCGCCGTCGGTTCTCCACCCTCAAAGTCTCCCTTCTACCCTTAGCCCTTTAGTGGTCTTCTCATGCTAGTGGCACGAAGTCGGCTTCTGAATCTGGACGCTCAGAGACGCGCGTAGGTAGTGTTGTGTTAAGCAGTGAAGGGCTGCGTTTCCCCTGCTGCAGCAACATCTCACGTTCAATAGCAAACTTTGTCCCCGCTGTAGATGATGCAGCGTACCTAACTTCGGTGAGATCACTCGACCGCTCTCGCTGTGGATGATGCGAGGTAACTCACTTAGGTTAGATCACTCCACGGACAAACTCTTTTATATATAGGTGGTGATGGTGATAGGTGGTGGTATCTCACTTAGGTTAGATCATTCGACCGTCCTCGCTGTGGATGGTGCGGCGTACCTCAGGTTAGATCACTCGACGGACAAACTCTTTTATACATAGGTGGTGATATATAGGTGGTGATTATTTCAAGAGCCTTTCAGACTGATTTCCATACTATTGTGTAATGTAATAATGCTGAAAAACTCCAAAGAATAGGAAAGGCTGTTAAAAATATAATAATTTTAAATAATCTAATTTGGAAGCTGTTCAGTTTGATTTCGAAAATTATCAAACTTCAAGAATTTCAAAGTTTCACTGGAAAGTGCCATTCTTTTGTGAAGATGGCATATAAAACGGTTCCACTGGTATTTTTCGATTAAAACAATACTAAATTGCTGCCTATATTTTTTAAACAAAACTTTACAATGTCATGGAAACGCAGACCCCCGATTCAGAGAAACTCCATCTTGAAAGAAACTAACCTATTTCTCGTCGGAGACGTCATGTATTTTTGTCCAGGTGGCATCTGGCAATACATCTGAAGCAGTTGCATTTACTGTGTTTGACTAGGGTTCAATAATGCAGCAAGCGCGCGCCCTGCACGTGCGCGTTTACTGATCGATATCGATCAAATGTGTACGGCGTCGGATGCAACATAGGAGTGCGTCTTTTATCCTTTTAAAGTGCTCCCAGCTGCGCGCTTCGCGCGACTTTGCAGCATCACTGACCTGCGGAAAGTAGTTTTTGTAAAACTTAAAATTCGCTAACATCTAGAACCTGATGCGTACTTTATCGGCATTAAGCCGTTCACCACTTCGCAACCTTCATAAAAGATTTTTTGTGCGAGCCGTCCAGTGAAGGGTCGTTTAGTGTGCGCGCGGTGCGAGACACGATGCATGTTTAGTGTGTGTGTGTGTGTGTGTGTGTGTGTGTGTGTGTGTGTGTGTGTGTGTGTGTGTGTGTGTGTGTGTGTGTGTGTGTGTGTGTGTGTGTGTGTGTGTGTGTGTGTGTGTGTGTGTGTGTGTGTGTGTGTGTGTGTGTGTGTGTGTGTGTGTGTGTGTGTGTGTGTGTGTGTGTGTGTGTGTGTGTGTGTGTGTGTGTGTGTGTGTGTGTGTGTGTGTGTGTGTGTGTGTGTGTGTGTGTGTGTGTGTGTGTGTGTGTGTGTGTGTGTGTGTGTGTGTGTGTGTGTGTGTGTGTGTGTGTGTGTGTGTGTGTGTGTGTGTGTGTGTGTGTGTGTGTGTGTGTGTGTGTGTGTGTGTGTGTGTGTGTGTGTGTGTGTGTGTGTGTGTGTGTGTGTGTGTGTGTGTGTGTGTGTGTGTGTGTGTGTGTGTGTGTGTGTGTGTGTGTGTGTGTGTGTGTGTGTGTGTGTGTGTGTGTGTGTGTGTGTGTGTGTGTGTGTGTGTGTGTGTGTGTGTGTGTGTGTGTGTGTGTGTGTGTGTGTGTGTGTGTGTGTGTGTGTGTGTGTGTGTGTGTGTGTGTGTGTGTGTGTGTGTGTGTGTGTGTGTGTGTGTGTGTGTGTGTGTGTGTGTGTGTGTGTGTGTGTGTGTGTGTGTGTGTGTGTGTGTGTGTGTGTGTGTGTGTGTGTGTGTGTGTGTGTGTGTGTGTGTGTGTGTGTGTGTGTGTGTGTGTGTGTGTGTGTGTGTGTGTGTGTGTGTGTGTGTGTGTGTGTGTGTGTGTGTGTGTGTGTGTGTGTGTGTGTGTGTGTGTGTGTGTGTGTGTGTGTGTGTGTGTGTGTGTGTGTGTGTGTGTGTGTGTGTGTGTGTGTGTGTGTGTGTGTGTGTGTGTGTGTGTGTGTGTGTGTGTGTGTGTGTGTGTGTGTGTGTGTGTGTGTGTGTGTGTGTGTGTGTGTGTGTGTGTGTGTGTGTGTGTGTGTGTGTGTGTAGTGGTCGAATTGATCGAACGACGCGATTGATCGATTCAGCCAGTACACACGGCATCGCGTCGCGCGCCGCGCACACAGTAAACAACCTCTATAGTCATTAGATCGTGCTCCGCAGTACTTCTGCCCTCAGGTTCCTCCTGCGCAATCGTTCTCATGCTCAACAGCTTGCGTTTCCGGATATCCCTGACATGTCTTAAGAATCCGGACGCTAGGTTCCCTCACTCTTTTCTTCTTACTAGATCTAACTGCTGGCCCGCCTTTACTGGTCTCCCTCTTTATTCCCCCCCCCCCCCCTTCCTGGTCCCAAGTCCCGGCCCACTTCTTTGTTTCCACTATTGGCCCCCTAATGGTCTCTTCTTGCTGGTTCCCTGTCCTGGTCCACCTCCTCCAGGGTGTTCCTTTCCTTCCTGGTCGCTCTCCTGGTCTCCCTTACTGCCCTTCTCCACCACCCCCATAGTGGTCTTTCCATGCTCACGGCAGACGTCGGTGACATATACTCGAAATCAGGACACTTGTTGTGCAACGTAGGGAACTCATCTTCTGGATCCAGAAGCTCAGAGACGCGCGCGGTTGCCGCAGTGTCGAGCATGAAGAGGCTGCGCAGATGGCGGATTCCTTGCTCTCCGTATGAATTCCCTTACGGCTCCCTTCTTACTGGTTCCCCGTCCTTATCCCGCCCCCAAGGCCATTCTTCCTGGTCGCTCCCTCACGCCCCCCCCCCCCCCCACCCACCCTTCGTGCTCATCCTTACTTCTCTACACCAATTATGTTGCCCTCCCACGCTCATGGTACGGCGACGGCGAGCGAACGCCCATTGAGCGACATCGGTGTCACATCTTCTAAATCCGGTCTCCCTTATTGATCCTCCTTACTGCCCCTCCCCCTTCCTCCCTCATTGGTAACTCCCTGCTGGTCCCTCCTTATTGCCTAAACCTTTCTTGGTGCCACCAACTGGCCTGCATCATCCCCAATCGACCGCCCATCCCGATGCTACTTCCAGGTCGCTCCTTCCTGATCGCTGTCGGTTCTCCACCCTCGAAATCCCCTTCTACTCCTATATCTTTAGTGGTCCTTTCATGCTCCTGGTTGTCGGCACCGCTTCTGAATTTGAACGCTCAAAAAAGAGCGCAGGTGTTGTTGTGTTAGCCCTGGTTTATAGTTGCGCCGCTGCGTTGCGCGGCACCATATTCGGAATAGATATCGACCGGGCGGCGCGAAAAATCGATATCTATGGCGGCCATCACTCCGCACCGCGTCGCGGCGCAAGTGTAAACTAGGCCTTAAACAGTAAGAAGTTGCGCTTCCCCTGCTGCAGCAACATTCCACGTTTAATAACAAATTTTGCCCGAGCTGTAGATGATGAGGCGTATCTCGCTCAGGTTAGATCACTCGACGACCCGCGCTGTGGATGATGCGGCGTATCTCATTTAGGTTAAATCACTCGATGTACAAGAGTTTTATATATAAGTGGTGATTATGACTTCCAGGCCAGATACGGTTTACATTGTATAAATGGAATGAAACTACCATGCTTGCTCGCTACACTTAATCTTATTGACCTCCACTACACTTACAACACCTAATAAAAAACATCTTAATGTTTATTGCCTACTGGACAACTCTGGACCTGTACAGCTCTTTAGTAAGATTAAAAGTCCTACCATATTGGAATTCATCGGTTGAGGCATCATTCCAGGGCTCATCATGACAGGCATCATCTGACCATTGGATGCTTAAATATTGCAATTAGAATCTGAATTATCTTGAGAACGCAGTAAACACAATATACCATTCATCTGCATGGGCATCATGAAGACCATCTGCTGGGGTTCGTACATGTTATTGTTCGGCTTGAGGGTTTCTTGCGTTCGCGTTGATCGCTGAGAATTAGGTGTGGCGTGAGCTGAGGGCACATACTCTCTCATTGTTCCGACATCTGACGGATACGAGTCCATAGAATCTTCCTAAAGCGACAAATTCTCCAGCTTCTATAGACAAGACACTAAAGTAGAATAGTAAATAAGTAAAGTAAGACAGAGGGCAACAATTGCGAAACCTTGGACAGCCAGCGACGCCACAGAGGGCACTTATTAATTCAAGGTCGACACATTCGGAAAGTTAGTGACGACATTAACCTAGAACACTGTTCAGTAAGCCCTAGTTTATACTTGCGTCGCTGCGCGGTGCGGCACCATGTTCGGGATAGATATCGACCGGGCGGCGCGAAAAATCGATATCTATGGTGATAGTGGTGCCGCGCCGTGGCGGCGCAAGTATAAACTAGGGCTAACGCATAACCTCAAGTAACATTATTACTCTAAATAGGACTATTAATGTGTTTTTTGCCTTTTTGACTACGCAATTGGATCGATATTTCAGGAGAACATACTATCGGAACTACGGAGCACGGAGCAATATGGACCCTGATATCTTGAAAAACTTGACGGAAGGCATGCCAGACAGAATTTTGAACTTGTTTCCAATCACAGCGGACCTATTGCATATTAATTTGTAATAGTTGATTATTCATTGCAATAAAATGGAAGTGTTTCTGCGGTGGCCTTATAATTTTGATACAGTGGAGTTTTGAAAATAGTTCTTAAAAAATTTGTATTCGTGAAAGGTTTCTGATTCATTTTCAGATATGGTTTTCGACCACGGCATATTCAGTGGAAGCAGTCCCATACCGCCAAATGTCGTAAAAAGCAAAATGTACAAATTTAGAGGTAGCCCTGGTAGCAATATTCAACCCAGACAAGCCATTAAGCATTACCAGCCTGGGTGCGGAATCGAACCATGAATAAGCTCGTATGCGCGAGCTATGTATATGTATCCTTTTATATCGCGATTTAAACTTACATAGAGATAGTAACCTATCATTTGCCATTTCACAAGTTAAGCCAAAGTCGATAAAATAATACAATCGATAGAGAATATCGATAAACATCTTACCAAATCAAGGACTAACACCATAAGTAAGAAAGTAAAGAGGATCGTCCTAAAAACGAAAATCTTATGTACTTTGCGGGATAGTGGCAGCACCGTTAAGCAATGTTCCTCAGCCAATCACAGGATGACTGTAATAGGGCAATGGAAAGGTCCCGGGATTGACGGTCTCTAAGGAGCTTGTGTAATCCGACTCGGCATGCACTGCCTACTAGCTCCCAAATGATGCACCTTCTCCTTCTTCTTCTCCTGAGCGTTTTAGTCTCGCGCAGTCGCAGGGTCCGCTGTTCTTGTGATCTGTCGCCACCTCATCCTATCAAGGGCGTCATCTGCCGTGGCGCCGACTTCGGCGACATCTCTCTTGATGACGTTCTACCATCTTTTCCTTGGGGTTCCTCTCGGACGCTTTCCGGGTGCCTCGAAATCTAGGGCCAACCTTGTGGGGTGATCCCCTGGTCTTCTAAGGACGTGTCCATACCACCTCAAACGCTGCTCTCTCATCTTCAGCTGGATCGGGGTTGTCTTCATCACTGCCCTAACATCCTCGTTTCGCACCCTGTCCCAACGGGTCCATCCACATGTCCCCCTCAGCATCCTCATCTCCGCCGCGTGCAGTTGCCGCTCCTGCGCCTTACCCAGGGCCCAGCACTCACTGCCGTAGAGGAGGGCAGATCTCACAACTGTTCTATAGAGCTTGCCTTTGAGCGTCCTGGAGCATCTACGGTCGAAGAGGATCCCTGTGGACTCCCTCCACTTGAGCCAGGCTCCGTTTATCCGTCCCCTGACCGACTTCCTTCCTCGGATAGGTCACTTCCGAGGTAGCGGAATTCTTCCACCTTCTCGATCGTTTCCCCTTGGCAGTCTAGGATCGATCCAGCGCACTGCTCAGAGCTGATGAACTTCGTCTTCTTCACGTTCAGCCGTAGGCCGTTGTCCGCAAGGGCTCTCTGCCACAGCTGCACCTTCTCCTCCAGCTCCTCCTGGTTGTCGACTACTAGGGCGATGTCGTCCGCGTAGAGGATTGTTCTGAGAGGGCCTTTCTCAAGGTGGTTCACTATAGAGTCAAGCGTCAGCAGAAAGAGGAACGGGCTCAGAGCCGACCCTTGGTGTACCCCCATTGTGATGTCCACTTTCCTTGTCACCCCGTGTGGAGTTCGTATCGCCGCTTTCGAGCCCTCGTACATGTCCCTTATGACCGTGATCAGACGTTCCGGGACACCCCTCCCTCGAAGGGCATTCCAGATTACGGCCCGAGCTAGCCTGTCGTAGGCCTTCTCCAGGTCCAGGAATGCCAGGTAGCAGGGTTTTCGATTCTCTCGATATTTCTCCATCACCTGACGAGCGATGAAGATGGCGTCTGTGGTGGACCTCTCAGGCATGAAGCCCCACTGCACCTGGGAGATGGGTACCATCTCCCTCAGCCTTGAATTGACCAGTCGTTCGTAGATCTTCATCGTGTGTAAGATCAGTTTGATCCCTCGGTAGTTGGAGCATTCGGAAGCGTCTCCCTTCTGCTTGAAGATGGGGACTATGGTGCTGCTCCTCCAGTCATCCGACATCTTACCTTCTTTCGTGATTCTGTTGAGGAACTGCGTCAGCCAGTTGATTCCGAGGTCCCCGAGCACCTTCCAAGCCTCTACTGGCCTCTGCTGCCTTTCCGAGTTTCATCCTCCTTATGGCCTTGCGAACCTCTTCTTGCGTCCAGGGTGGGGTGGGTCCTTCCGTTGGTTGTTCTTCCTCGGCCTCCCGACGAGGGAACTCCTCGTTCAGGAGTTCCTTGAAGTACTCCTCCCATCTCTCTCTGACCTCAACCGGCTTCCGTAACACAAATGATGCACCAATTTTTGCATATCTTAGGAATAAAAGATTAGATTTTAAGAGTCATTAAAAGAAATAACTAGCCAATGGCCGAAGTAAAATGCTAATCTCACCTCCACTTATTTTCATAAGGATCGATATCTTAGCCCAGAAGGCGAGGAGATTCCTTCTAAAGCCAAAAATCGTAGTACTTTGCGGGATAACCGCTAGCGCCGCCGTGGAGTCACGCGCCCTGGTTGGTCAGAGGAGGGTGCACGGGCGCCCTGGTTGGTCAGAGGAGGGTGCACGGCGAGGAAAGAAACTGAAGAGCATCGGAAGAGCATCTCTAATCGCCCTCCTCGGCGTTGGCCATTATCCCAGGAAGCACCTGTTTTTCTTTATATCTCGCAAATTCTGAGAAATGAGAGCACATCCGAAACAATATCTTCAAATGCTAATATGAGAACACATATCCTAATTTTGGAAACTTCTCCACCCCAATCCATTCCCAACATGCTAAAAAATTTTGTGTTGTAATTCATGGACGACAAATAATCTACAAATATATATCATCAATAATATCTTTTTTAAATAAATAAATGAAAAAATAAATAATCATCTATACGCACGTGTGTATGGTGGTAGTGTGGAACCTGGTCGTGCACAGGTGTCACATAACGAGGCAGACTTCGGGATCTCGGATGTTGTCGGGGCAGCGATCTCGACATCTTCAAAAGGATTTACCATAGATTTTCACGCTCCCAAATATCACCCTCTTTACTCACCACGGCATCTCGGTCGACATAATTGTACTGGTCTGAGTCCGCTTCGTTGTTCTGATAATTCGTGGAGTTGTTTTGCTGATACAACGGCCTCTGGTAAGTCTAGAAAATCAATATCGTTAAGTTAATTTCAAAATTAATTACAAACAAAAGCTGATACTAAGTCAGTAGGAAAAAAACCCATGAGCCTACCGTGTCGTAGACTTCCGCAGGGCCATAGGCACCGCCTTTGATCGATGCCGCGATTTCATGGGCAGTCATTTCATGGGCAAGTTCATGAGGAGACAGGACCTGAATGGAGTCACCCTTATGCCAGAACAAGGAAGCTGATAAGTGCCAAATGATCAGCCTCTACCTGGTCGAAAACCTCGTCGAGGAACCGATCCACGTCGCGATTGCTGTTCGGCACAGGCATGTTCCTAATCCGCGACGCGACCGACATTGTCGAGTGCACACTCGGAACATAGTCGCAACGACTACCGTTCAGCGCTCGTGAGTCGTACTCGCCACCACGACCCGCGATGCTTGAGTAAGAGCGGCAGGACTCGTGCTCAGGACGGCTTGTTGGCTTCAGCGTGTCGTAGTCACGACTGCGATCGTCGCTGAACGTGTTGCTCTGGCTCTGCGAGCTCGTCTGCCGATGATGTGACATTGGTGTGTCTCCTTGATCATCATCCATCCGATGCTGTGCTAAACCAGAAAGCGTTTGTCGCCACGTGAGCTGACAGACGGGGCGACGTGCGAAAGCCACCGATATCGATCATTCGCGCTAGCTAATCGATATCGATGCCCAAACCGCCCCGTCACGAGCCAGTTTATGCATAAACTTTGCTCATACGCTGAAGAGTCAAGTAAAAATAGCTCACCTTCGTCTCGACGAGGCTGGCGTGACTGGTGTGAACCCATGTGAGATACGCTTGAGGCTGGCACCATCATTGGGGACTGCACCATGCCCTGGCTTATCTGTGACGAGAACATCATCGGTTGTGGCGCCATCATAACTGGCACATACTGAACCATCGGCTGAAAACGGACGTTTGAATCTGAAGGAAGAGCTCTACGACGATAAATGATAAAGATCGGCGTCAATCAATCCCATGAAGGATGCGCCACGCATTCCACTTCTGCGGGAGCCGCGTAGACAACTCGCAACATCTTGTGCTGGTCTTGTCTGCCCAAAAAAAGCTAGATAACAAATAAGCTAACCCGAAATGATGAAACGCTTGGTTGGGCAGGAAGAAACTGGAACTAAGCGTATACTTGGGGGAAGGGGGAGGGGGAAGACCGACAACCGGCACCTCCTCCGATTGCGCTGCACTCGCTCCACCATAGTACCAATGAAAGGCAAGGAATAAAGGCTATCAATAATCAACCCTTTTGTGGATACCCCACGCATCCTACCTCTACGGGTTGTCCCTAGGGAATGGAGTGCTGGTTGGCCTGAGCGGGAAATCCGAACCTAGAACCTGGAGCATCGTACTCCTTCTCCAACTGCACTACCACGCGCCCCTTAGCTTAGTACTGCGATCAAGTCATTTGATAAGTCCCAAATTAGCGCGTTTAAAAATAAACAAATTTGTCGAAAAAAACTTTCTGAACCTACAATATTATTCTGAGTGTAGTACTGGTTCTGTGGCGTTGCATCATGTCGTTCATTTGAGCGGTCGCGAGATCCATTGAACCTGAAGAATCAAGTACTCTTCAAAAAAAAGTTGTATTTATTGTAGACAACTTTTTTCTCAAAATGATGTTACGGCACGAAGTCCATTGAGATTTACCTGTGATGCTGTGCCGTCATGGGTTGATACGACGACGAATCGAATTTGGCCGCCTAAATTGGAAAATTCAACAGAGAAAAACCGAAGACAATAAAGATTTTGAGTACAGCAATAGTTTTGGCAGTTTTTTCTTGGCAAAATCTCATTGTGCTGAGTACATGTATGTACATGGAACAACCTGAAGTTTGTTAGCTTTTAACCTTTCCACTGAAAGCGCTGTATGAATTTACAAAATGTACACACAATGTGCCATAGTCCTTTAGAGGTTCGCAACTCCAATGCTACATGTTGCACATTATGAACCTTCATGGTCGTTTCAAAAATTATTCTCAATTGCCGTTGATACTAGTCGTTAATGCGTCATACATGGGGGGGGGGGGGGTGGTAATATGCCAGGCAATCATGGCCAATCACAAAGCACCGAACCTGTCAATAACGGCACCGAGTTACATGCCCCCTCTCTATACATTGGATCCCATCGAAAGTCTTCGGGCAATTGGATGATTCAGATGATGCTAATTTCGTGGACCCCGGATTTTCGGATGATTCGAACAGGGATATCCGACAATAATTCATCCGGATCCAATATATAGCAGCCCCTGGGTAGTACTCCAGTTTAATCCGCACTAAGGGTCTGTTCATACTTCGCGTCAGCAGCAACAAGACCGACGAGAGCGCAGCGTGCGCAGCGCGAGGAAGTATGAACAGGCGACTGGAGCGACTAGAGCGACAGGAGCGACAAGAGCGACAAAAGCGACAACGCCGGCGCTCGAGTATGAATACTTTCCGTCTGCGCGCGCTCGGTTTTAATCGATTTGCATGTTTTGCACGTGAGAGAGAGCGACAAGAGCGCAGCGCGCGTGGCGTGCGCAGCGCGAGGAAGTATGAACAGGCGACTGAAGCGACTGGAGCGACAAGAGCGACAGGAGCAACAGCGCAGGCGCTCGAGTATGAACACTTTTCAGCGGCGCGCGCTCGGTTTTAATCGATATGCATGTTTTGCACGGGTCGCTCTTGTCGCGAAATATGAACAGGCCCTAAAGACCCCACAAACTTCTGCGGTAACGCCGCGGTCCTATCCTTAACCATATGGCAGGGACGCAGAGGTCGCCGCCGGCGGCGTCCTTGCTCTATCCTTAACCATAGCGGCGAGCGGCGCTGTCGCAGAAGTGTGCGGGGCCTTAACTGGTCTTGTGCATCCCTCCACCTCTCGAATGTAGGCCGCATTCACGACTAGTATCTTATTGTTTCACCTCGCTCGAAACTTTTTTTGTTGAAGACGTATGCACTTAAAAATTTGCTATGAACAAAAGTTACTTACAGAGCCGTTTGGCACAGGATATTTTGGTGGCTCCGGTGGGCCATCTTCGGAGCGTTCGCGACGTGTGTGCGTATATGGAACGTATTGAGATCGAGATTGCGCTTCTGAATCGGAATGGGGCAGTGCTAATATACAATTAATTACATCACTTTTAACGAAATAAGTAGGTCATATCAAAAGGAATTTGAAGCAGTTTTTGTAGTTTTTCTTCACAACGTGGTTTTGGAGTGACATAAACTTACTAAGTGGTTGCGTCACGCAGGTGGTGTGATATGACCGCCGCATTAGAAAAAGTGCCAAAGACGGATAAGTACAAGTACGGATAGTACGCGAAGACGCACCGCAGGGGTGCGGGAATGCGCCGTAGCTTCTTGCTCCTACCGTAACCGCAGCAGCCAATCAGGCAACGGCACAGATAGGGTACATGACTGGCTGTTCCTATTACGGTAGCTCCCACGGCGCGGTCCCGCACCCCGGCGGTGCACCTTCACGCATGAACCGACGAGTAAATAGCTAACTATTAAAGAAAAAAAACTATTTTGTAATTGACAAAAGATTTACGCTAATGAATTTTTTAAGGATGTGGTCTGAGGGACGGATACACATGACGATGACCTATATATTTAAAGGGAAGCGTCATTTGACCACCTCTCAAACCAATCTGCGCTGCTCCCAGACTCACCTAAGTAGATCTCTCCATTCATCGCTTTCGGCTTAACTGGCAAGGCATAGCAGTATTCTGGCTCAGATTCCTCCTCACGGTATGGTCCTCTGTACATCTGCGGCGAAGTACTCGTATTCATATGTGAGTCAAATGATCTATCCCGATGCGAGTCGCTTCGCGACGTCGTACGTGCGGCGTCGGCGGAACGGTCACGACGAAGCGTCTCACGACTTTCATTTGCCTGTCGCATTTGTCGTTTTACCACAGGACTTCTGAATTTTTGCATCATTAAAGAGCCGTTCACAACAAGGGAAGAACTTCGTGGTTGTAGGTAGGTGGTACACATCTGTGTACGTTGATGGTGTAGTATGAGGCTATCCGCTAGAGCAAGTAGAGAGTCGATCGATATCGATCACATAAGCTATAGTCGCTCCCATAGATCGCAATAGCCATCAGCGTACAGTTGTGCTCCACCCAACTACCGAAACAGCTAATAAGGAATTGGCCACTCACATCACTTTAACCTGTGCCGGAGCAAACTGCACATCGACCTTCTTCTTGTTCACTGGTGGTAGAGTTCGCTCAGTTGGATAGTTGTAAAAGTAGGACCTAAATTTATTTTCTTCTAAATTACAGTGAGGTGTGGTGTGGCCACCTGCTCAGTTTTCGCATGGATTGAAAACATCAGGAAGTGATTAGATCTACATACACCGCGGTACGTCGGAGACGATATGTGCTTCCATATCGATTCGTCGCGTTCGTCAATCAATATGAAAGCTTATAACCACGCTATTCCGCGCCACGAAAGAACTTGAAAAACGGTTCCGTAACTTTTCCTGTCGCACATTACAGGTTAGATAGAAAGCAGATCCTAAGCTGACAGCATTCAATTTCTGAAAGATGATGGCTAGAACTGAAGCCTTCTCACATCGCGTTCATTTTAGAGGCCTAACAAAATAACCTGCTAAAAGTTTTCGTTCTCGGGCCTCTACAGCACTTCATCCTGATCAAGGGTGTGCATATAACGATTAAAGATTTGCCGATTTACCGGTTTTACCGGCAATTTTTGTTAAAAAGGTTTAATAGGTTTAACGACGAGAAATCCAGTTAAATTGCATTAACGACATTTTGCACCTTTTCAAAATTTTACTTCTTCTTCGTCCTCGTATTTCGAGAATTGTTGGCATTTTTCTTCATCCTTTACCAATTTATTTGCGTGCGCCCCCCACCCCCCTCCGCACTGACGTAGTTTCCCATTTTTGGTCCTCCTAGCCCATTTCTCTCATTTAATCGCTACATATTAGTACATCATACTTACAAACCAGTCAGTTTTTTCAGAGGTTTTTGTGATATTTCCCATAAATGAGGGTTGAAAAGGCATGGAGAACGCGCAGAAGAGGAAACGGATTTAAGTAACCTCTGGTGAAAGAGTTTTGATCTCAAAGGTTCGGTTGGTGCTGGGATTTCGATAGGTTCACCTAGGTTGTGATAGAGCGCATCCCAGCTGGACCATAAATGCAAAAATAAGATCCGGAAAACATAAAATAAAAAATAAAATAAAAGGGAAAACACTCACCCATAATCGTCTGCAGGAGGCCTGGGCTTGGACTTAAAGGGCTCACCCGCCCCATCGAACACGGGTCCTGCCACGCCGGGCCGTGCAATGATACCCGAAATAAGCGATTTTGAGCCATTTCGGTCATTCCTGGGCCAAAACAAAACCCTTCGCGTATCCCTGCGCAGCTCCCTGCGGCAGGACTCGCGTTCGATAGGGTGTGGGAGCGAGCTCTTTAAGTCCAAACCAAGGTCTCCTGTCGACGCCTTTGTGTGTTTTCCTTTTATTTTATTTTATATTTGATGTTTTCCTGATCTCATTTTTGCATTTTAGCTACACCTAGGGTGCCCTCTCTCCCATACTAGGTGGGCTTATCGAAATCTCTGCACCCACCCAACTCGGATAGCGCTGAAAAGGTTCTTGTAACAATATGTAACCTCTACAACAACCGATCCCGTCTTAAATAAAACTGACAAACATTGCTTCTATAACTGTTTCGACAAAAACCATAAAAAAGCGGCCAACTAACCTCTTGTTCTCTTCCTTGCCGAGTTCAATCTCCGAGATGACGTCGTGAAGAAAGTGAGACCCTGTCGGACAGTAGACAGTCTTCTCCGTTTCCACTTCTACACTCCAACCGCTCGGATTTCCGATTCCTCTTCAAATGAATGTATTTTTTAAGAGGATCAGTTGCTATAATGTGATAATTGAACAAAAAATATCAATGCGGTCTGGCTGGATTTGTCTACACCATTCTGCCGTGAAATCCTTTCGAACACCGCAAACTAATGGTTCAGATGCCGTTTGAAGAGAAATGTTTTCCCAAACCTTAGTTTAGCACGGCTTCATAACTCAATAGATAAGTAACAAATTAGTGAATGTAATCGAAGAGTACTACATAGTGTAATCATCTGTTCTACCTCTTCTAGAACTACATAGTATAATCATCTTTTCTATCTATCTGCACAATTCTTGACTATATCGATTTCTTAGGGCCCGTTGATACTTCGACGCCGAGTGACGCGACGCTAGTATGGTGGCCACATTGATAGAGCAACGTGATCGATCAATTTGGCCACTATACTTGCCATCGCGTCGCTCGGCGTCGGAAGTATAAGGCCTTGTTTAGTGTGCGCGCGACACGCGACGCGATGCTATGTGTAGCGGTCGAATTGATCAATTGCGTCGCTCAATCAATTTAGCCACTACGCATGCACCGCGTCGCGCGTGGCGTGCACACTAAACAAGGCCTAAACTGGCCTTAGATTTAGCATCAGCCTCACCTCTGCCTCAGTACCCTGTTCACTAGCTCCTCGGTGGTGATCCATGGATGAGCCTCTACCACATGCGTCTCGTCGTCTTGACAGGCCACTTCTACCGCTGCGTTGTGGAAGCCACACTGTGCACCCATCTCGAGGTGAGAGGCCGGCAGAAGGCGAGCCGTCTGCAGACATATTTGTTATTGTAATTTGGAAAATATCGTTACGTTCAACAAGGCCGAAAATGAAGAGCTACCTGATTTTCCAGCATGTTCATCCTTCTTGCGATTGTGTTCAACAGCTGCGTTTGCAGTGGCAGGCGTTGGTGACCGCAGAAGCTAAAAGAATGAAAATGGAAACTGACGGCGAAACAAGACCTCTAATTTATGGCAAGAATCTCCGAGATGAACGGGCGAGTTCTCCGACCACGAGCAATATTGTGCATTCTGACAAATTTTGTGGTAACTTTTTTGCGTTGCAAAGTGTGGCTAGTACGAAGTATTTAGAAAAGGGACATTTGGTTAGCTTTTTTGGGATCTATCCTATTGAGGGGAGGGAGGGCACTCCCCAATCTCCTTTGCAACGATAGTTGAATGGAAAAGAAACTATTTCACGAAGGCGACATAGTGATATAGTCCACGAGAGAACATTTCTTTGCAATTTCCTAGCCGAGACCGAACAATCTGTTGGTATTTGTTTCGCTTTTCTAACGGTGCCCCCTCCGACTAGGACATATCCCTTTTTATTAAAAATCACATCAATTTGACGGCGATCGAGGCTCAAATAGGCTCGGGAGTGGGTCACCATGGATGCTCGCCTTGGTAGGAAGACACACGTACGTCCAACTACAACAGAAATAGCCTAGCTCAGTTCACCACTGGGGTAGAACACACTAGTGCTGTATAATTTTTTTTTAATTCGTACAACATAAAACATTGTATAGGGTCGTCATGGTGACCCCGACCCTATTGGCGCCGTGATCGATATTGATCTTGAGCACTAATCACTTGAACACCTAATCGATATCGAACATTCTCGTGGTGGCGCACTGCGCGATGACTAAAATGTAGAAACACATAATTTGGATCAGTTCAAATGAAGACTTTAACTAGTCATAAGTTGGCTCTTGGACAAGAAGAGTAAGTGAGACCTAACCACACCTTATCAACATCGGTAAGACGGTGTCGGTAGGAGCGAAAGCTCCAACAGCTTGCAGCAACAGTCGACAACATCGGGCTGATGCATCCTTGTCAGAGTTGTGATAGATTTGATTGCATATTTGGACAAAGATCTCGTCCCGTTGACATGGACTGCCGATACCCTGAAGGACAGAATTCAATGACAGGCCAAATTGAGGCTTTACCACGAAGTAAATTCGAGTTGTGGAAAAAATAGACACTTAAATCCTTAAAAATTAAAAGGGATGCCGAATAAGGAAACACAGCAGACATATAAATCACTAAACATTAAAACAGTGACGTCGTATAAGTCAGTACGGAAATAAATAACGGGGTTTATACTTCAGACACTGGGAGGCGCGGCGCTATGACTTCTTTATGTATCGATTGGGAGGAACATGTGATCGATATTCATTGCTTTCCCAGCGCTGCACAGATCCACGGCGGAAGCATAGATCACAGTAATCAGGTATGGACAAAGAAAATTTGGCATATTTATCTGCAGTACGCAAGCACTGATCAGAATAGATTGAAATACGGAATATACAAAAGTAGTACTTCAGAATAGATTAGTGAGATGTAGTGCCATAACACAAAGAAAAGCAATTTATAGGAAAATGGCGCAGCAGAGCGAACGTAGTTTGGATTAGTTTTCACTCACCTGTTTCACAATGTAGCGAGCCAGATCCTCGAGCTGGGCACGATTTAAAGACTGGTCGTACATGTACTTCAGTATAAGCTTGAATACTTCGATCGACAAACGGAAGTCGAGGTCGTTCTCTTTGTGAAGGAACGGCGTCAGAATCGGTTCACGTCTCGGCTCCAGGAGATGCCCCTGTAAATATTCGTTTTTGGTAACCTCTTCAGCCATGTGAAACAATCTATGTTCATTCTGTTGATAACTCGGGTAGCATCACAAATGTCATGTTAAGTGTAGATGTTCAAAATACCTGTTTAACAGAGTTATGTCAAAAAAAAAAACTAAGCACAAAGGCCTCAGCAACATAGTGTGCACTTGGAATTTTTATGAATGCATTCACCACTCGAAGCATGAATCTCGTGACTAAACCCACCAAAGTAACGACGAGTTTTCTACGGGGACAGACGAGGGTTTCGTACCGAGTACAGACGATCATTACGGGACTGCACGAGCGCCAAGTTTCCACTCGGAATTCCTCTTCTCATCGACGTTCCAAACCGAATTAAACGTGACAAGCCAATTAAACGTGACAAAGGATTGAAGACCTGAGGAAGTCACCCACTTTCCTGATAGAGTCCGATCCACATACCCACATCTTTGCTGAAGTATTATTCGTACGAAGCAGGACATAATGATAAAAGATAGACTATTTGCTAAATACTACTATAAGGATAAAGGACGGCGTTACCCAATCCCTTTTAAGATGCGCCGCGCATTCTACCCCTTCGTGATGTCGCGGAGGTGATTTAAACCTGTATCTGGCCATACAATGACTTGTGGTGGCCAGCCGATGAACAGTGAACCCCTATATAAAGCAGTGAATCCACTTAAGAATGGACTAGTCCCTTTACGAGATCTGTTCCAGCGCTTTATTTCTCCCAGACCAGTCTTGTACCAATTCACCGAGGGATGGAAGGCTTGGTTGGCCTGGGCGGGAAATCCGAACCAAGAACCTGGTATCGGATGCACGCGACAGCCGGCTCCTCCTCCGACTGCACTACACGCGCCCGAGGCGAACATAAACGGAAATTTTAATGAGCTGTTTTGTTAACGCAAAAAGTCAATATCCAGTAGACATCACGTATGTGCCTGATTTTCTCTTTGTAATTCTTTAATCCTATGGTCAGGAATTACATCATGCTGCAGGTTAATTGATTCATCGTATACGTATTTATACCCACAATTACGGGATTATGCCTATTCCATCAGAAGCAATAATAAAACTGGCATCGTGGACTAGCATCGTCGCTATAAGCTCGATAAAAGAAAGGAGCTGTACAATGTACTACATCGTAGTATACTTCGGATCGAATCGAATAATTTCGAACGAATGTTCGAATATTCGATGAGGCCGAAAATTCGAATACAATCATTATTCGAATATTAGGTTTTTCATGAAACCGACTATATTCGATTGTTCGCTTATTCGAAGACTTTGGAAGGACACAAGCGTAATCCCTAGTCACAATTATACTTCGGAACGAATCGAATAATTTCGAACGAATATTCTAATAAACTCGAATATTTGAATATTCATTATTCGAATCGACGAGGTCCAAAATTCGAACATATTCATTATTAGAATATTCGGTTTCTCATGAAGCCGAATACATTCGATTATTTGTTTTAAAAAAATTTTTTGGAAGGAGACAAGTATATGATGTAGTAACAAGGCTCGCACTGCCCTCCTACAGCGACCGTCTGTGTACGGCATCGAAAAGGCGTCCACTTCCGTGGAAAACTCGTCACTACTTCGGTAGGTTCAGGCATTAATCGTTCGTTATAGTCAGGTAAACCTCTTCAACGAGAAATGCGTATATCAAAAAGAACAGAAGCACTGAAGCAAACGAAAACCCAACGCTTTCTGAATAGTCTCCACAGAAAAAAGTTGTTACGCGCTACGACACAGATAGCGTTCCCAGAAGATGCTACATGGAACGGCATAAAAGCTGGTCGGGACAGAACTACGACTCGAGAAAATGCAGCAACGGCTGAATCAAAGTTTCCAATTCAAACAAACCTTGAAGTTCGCTTCAGCGAACTCCTCAATCGTTACGGGATCAACTGTTCCAATGCGATTTTTCAGCTTCATCGGCAGATATTCGGTGGTGATCTTCATGCTAGGAGCTTTCGACTTCGGTTCGGCGAGTGTTTTCTCGATCTCTTTACTGGCCTGACTTTCCACGTCCAAACAACCTAGCAGGGCACTTGAACATTTCTGCAACAAAAAAATGGCTGTTGTATCTTCCATGTAGCTGAAATGTAAATTGAGAAGAAACTCAGTACCTGATCAGGATTGCTAGTCATCAGCGTTTCATGGTACGCATTCAGACGTCGGTTTCTCTTCGTCTGGTTGCTTAGGCTCTTGAACATTTGTTCACGAAGAATAGAACATTCCTTCCTTAAAAAATGAAGAACTTAGCTCTAAACTGATAAGCTATGGACATAATAATAACTAAACATTTATGCTGATATACAAACTTCGTTGACACGGAGCAATATCCGCTCATTTACATGATTATCAAAGCTGTGGAATTGTAGCTGTGGAACTTTACTCGACTAGCCTAACTTACCAGGAGACTATCTCATCGGAAGGTCGGAATGGCCCAAGTGTTGTATATGGGCAGAACCGCCTCTCTCTGGGAAAAAAACAAAATGCAAATATCTCGACCCCAATATAACTCCGCGCAGAGTTAGGGACGACGGAAGTTGGGCTATTTGTGGCGTTAAACTTCTGCCTGCACGCGCAGGGCAGGCTCACGATGGCTGGAAACGGCGACCATGGAGATTACGCCGCCCCTCTATCCACTGCGCCATCACTGCTCGCTCGCCTCGCTGTTTCCGGCCAACTTGAGCCCGCCATCCGCGTGGACGCAGAGGGCTAACGCCGCCAACGGCCCAGCTTTCGCCGTCCCTATCTCTGCGCAGAGTTGTATTGAGGACGAGATACCTGCAGTTTGTTGCTTCCCAGAGTTTGTTGCTTTGTTCTGCCCATGTACAACACTTGGGCCGTTCCGACCTAACATTGAGATAGTTTCCTGGTTAGACTTGTCAATTTTTACGTCACCAGGAGTTGTATTACAACCGACTTCCATCCGGCTAGTCTTACATTTTTACCTCAAAATTACATGTCGTATTACAAGTTTCTAGCATATTTTTTGGTTACTGAAGAGGCTTCACTGCCATTTTTTATTTCTGTTGTTTCACCAGCTCTCTTTTCTTTACTTTCTTCGGCACATGGCTGTTTCTTCTTCTTTTGCTTTTTTTGAGCACGTCTTCTTGAGCAAAAATAATAACATTAATAAATAAACATTGAACTGTTTCACGCCATCAAGTACATGACGAAGAAGTATCCAACAAATTTTCAAAAAAAAAATCACAAGGTTAACAAGACAATATAAGAGAAAAACCACTGAGTGGACAAGAAAAGAAAATGAGAAAAGAGGAGGAACAAGAACAAAAAGGAAGAGTGATTCTACCAGACAAAATCTCGACAAAATAAGTGTAAATTGAGCTGTTCAATAAATTGTACCTAGCCTTCCATCCACGTACACCCGCCTGCAGACGTATGATTGCGTGACGTTTCTTCAAGTATCGTTTACGCGCTACATACGTCCGCATCGTCTTCTGAATGACGTGCGCTGCCTCACGCTGTATTTTCTCTCGAATCGTGTGCAGTCGATCGGCAAGACGGTCACGTAAGAAGACGTAGTTTAATCCTGAAGAGAAAGGTGATTCATAGTTTGGTACCAACAAAGTTCGAAAGCTTGCCCAACTATGTCACCACGCTTACCGATCTGAAAATCGTCGGCAAATTTGACACCTTGGCCGTCTAGAATGTCGACAACAATCTCTTTCTGCTTCTGACAAAGTGCAATATCCGATGGAAGAAGACAACGGTAGCTGAAATTGTACAGCAGTAGTCATGACAAGTCAGCTCCGCCTTAGTGGGCAAATCCTCCAACAAAATAAAGATGATCAGAGTGAAAAGAAAGAACCAAAAAAACTTCAAAAAAGCTTAGAGATTGCCATCATGAACAGAAATCTCTCACCAACAGTACTATTCAGTGAAAAATTAATGGCGGAGGTCTTGCTGGCAACATCATTAAGGATCGCATTCCAAAGAGGGATCCGCTGGTGTCGTGCCGTCTGCACCCTCCTGCTCAGAGATTGCGCTCGCGCCAGCTCACTCACATTTCTGCACTTTCTCGACGTGGCTTGCAACTGTTTTTTTTTTCACCGGAAGATTTAAATTAAAGCGGTTTAGAATTATTATTTCAACAATTCAACCACGGCTGGAAGTGGAGTTAGTCAGCGATTTTGCAACCTACATTTATGCCTATGGACCCGGTTTTTGAAGAGAAATGTGCCGATGTTTTTTCAACAAAACGACTTCCTGAGGAAGAATTTCTTAAGAACCAACACAATGTAGATCAATTAACGTTCATGGGTCCAAATCCCCCAAGGTTTTGCATGGGCGTATAGTGGGCGCGTTCGGCTAACGCAGACGATGGAGGAGACATTAATGGAAGAGGCGTTCGGCGAACGTCGAGGACAATTGATTCTGGAGATTCGTTAGCTCAGTTATTAGAGCGTCAAACGTTTAATCTAATGATTGGGAGTTCGAGTTCCCTACGGGTCTTAAGTTTTTGCGTGAGCTTAGAGTGAGCATATCTTGCTGACGGCGACGATGAAGGCACATTAATGGTAGAGGTTTCTGGTGAACGTTGCAGACAATTGATTCTGGAACCTCGTTAGCTCAGAAGAGCGTCAAACTTTTAATCCAATGGTCGGGGGTTCGAGTTCCCTACGGGTCTTAAGTTTTTGCGTGAGGTTAGAGTGAGCATGTCTTTCTGATGGCGACGATGAAGAGACACTAATGACAGATGTCTCTGGTGAACGGCGAGGACGATTGTCGCCGGGAGACTCGTCAGCCCGTTCCGCGAATGCCGCTGCCGGTGCCTTGTTAGCTCAGTTGGTAGAGCGTTAGACCTTTAATCTAACGGTCAGGGGTTCGAGTTCCCTACGGGCGTGACGTTTTGCGTGAGTCCGTGAGAATCCCCGCTGCTTTTAATCTTGGTGGTAAGATTTCCTTTCATAAGCACTTACCCGTCAATATAGTGTGAGGTGATAAGCAATTAAAAAATTATTATAACTGACTCACCTTTGAGCAAATCGCTCGAATGGGATCCGTACTGGAAATCCAGCTCGACGGAACTGCAACGTCTCCATAATGTATAGAGACTTCAACTGCCGCGACAACGATGTGACATCTAGCCTTGCCGGAAGCCGTTCGTTGTTGCACTTCACGCATCGCACGAAGTGCGAGTTACCACTGCAACGACTGCCTTGTAGCGCTGATTAGCAAGGAGACGCTCTCATTCTCTCAGAAGATGTTTTACCCGAGTATTTTCTCGATCAAGGTCGCTGATGCAGTGTTGAATTGTTGAGCGGCGTAAGCAACATAGTCAGCGCAGTCTTTTCCGTTTGCAAGCGGCCGAAACAGTAGAGAAATTACCTGAAGTTGAACACGAAATAAACCAATTTTCGCTAAATAGTGGTGAAACCGCCGTTAAGACAAATGTACTTGTATTATTTACGTAATTTTCAGTGAAACTGGTTCTAAAAGAAAATGAGCACTCTTCTGAACAAGCTTGACAAGCTTGAAATTGAATTGAACATCTTACAAATCAAACGAGCGTCTTCCGGAATAAAGTGGAGACTCTCTGAAACGCTTAGAATAATTTTTCGTTCAAGGAAAATTGAGTGTTACTTAGGAAATTTTTAAATTCGCCTCCCTTACAAGTGAACATCCTCTCATAAAATTTTATCTTTTAAGGAAAATAGTGAATTAAATTTGTTTCGAAACACAGGAAGACAGCAATTACAACCCCTTTGAGATGCGCCACGCGTTCCACTTCTACAGGATGTCGTGTAGAGGATTTGAATGCGAAATTTGTGAATGAAATGACTTGCGGTGGCCAACCGATAAACATGTCAGTGTTCTTACTGGACAGGTCTGATACCAATTCACTGACACCGGACGGATGGACGCCTTTGTTGGTCTAACCGAGAAATCGGAACCAAGAGCCTGGTCTCGAGTGCAGGGTGCGCATATTCTCCTTCCGCGCTCCAATCATACAGTGTATTGGAAAGAGGACGCGCCATGCGTTCGACGAGGTCTTCGCGATTTTTATTTGATTGATAGTGTTAACGCTGCCCACTTGGAACGGCGATATGAGGGTATGTAGGTTGCTTTATAGCTGTTCTTGTTGGTCCTCTACCTCTGGATACTCCACACTATAGTTGTGCTGGAATGACTCATTTGCTCATTTGAATAGGTATTTGAATGATTTTCACCGATTTTAAATATTCGGATTCGAGTATTCAAAAAACAGCATTTTTTCGAATGGACTCGGATTCGAATATTCAAAAAATAGCGTTTTTTGAATGCATCCAAATTCGAGTGTTTAAAAAATCGTGTTTTTCAAATATATTCGACTTCGAGCATTCGAAGCCATTCGAGTATTCGAAAAAATTTCAGGAGCACAGCTATACTCCAAAGAAACAGAACTTGTTACCTCGTGACAATTCAGTCGAGTACATGGCGCGATGTCTTCTTTTAAAATATTAAATGATTGCTGCCTTTCTGCGATTTGAAAAAAAAATTTATTCACTATTTTTCTTAAAAGTAAAACTTTTATAAAATTTCAAACTGTAAGATTCAGTTTTTGGGACTGTTGAATTTGAAAATCAAAGTAAGCTGCGCTTAATTTCCCCTGAAAAAAAAAACTATTCCGAGCGGTTTAGAGAGTCCCTATTTTAATGCGGAAAAGTTTGTTTTTATTCGGAAGGAGTTTGATTGCAAAGGCGTCGAGCTTGCTTGGAAGAATGTCCAGTTGAGCGTGAAAATTGAACAGTCAAATGTTGACGTCGAATTTATTCGAGAAATGATTGAGAAATTTATTTATGAGAAACTCTTACCGGATTCTGGCTCTCGGAGAGAACCTTCACCACCTGACCGGGTAAGGCACGCTTATTTCGTTGAACGAAACCGTGAACATTGTAGCATGTGGTGCCGAACGAGTGTCGAACCGACATCTGGAGCCGGTCCTTGTTCTTTGCCTTAATCCGCTTATTTAATTAAGTAAGTGCTTGAGTATCTGAATGGTTCCATCTACCTTCCCATAGACATTCTTGTCGAGGTGATTAAGGTTACAATGTCTCAGGTACGATTCATCAGATGCCTAAAAAACACATAATCGATATATTGATTAGACCGCGACACTCAGATCAACTCAAACAATTCCACTTATGACCACTTACCTTCGGAAACTTGCACTCGTCGTCTATAAGATAGAGAAGACCGTACGGTTTCTTACAGAGCAATTCGAGGACCTTGTCGTTGTCCAGGTTTGAAGGCATCTAGAAAGGAAATTCTACATATGTGTCAAACTAAGTTCTTATGTGTACCGCATTCGAACCCTTTATTTTGTCCGATTTATTAAATACAAAAATTCTAAAGCTGAAAAGGATACAAAAAGTAAGAAACTTTGACAACTTTGCTAAAACCTGACGTTGCCTAGGGATGAGAGTCACGTTAAGTGCGGTACAAACGAGGCTAGAATCGATTCAGCTCGGAGCCTCTAACCGACTGCGCCATACAATACCAGCGCTATCTTTTGTCCATTCGGCGCAAAGCCGCGACTTTTGCGCCGTTTTGGGCGAGAAAGCGCCGCTTTGCTATAACCTGCTTCAAAAGCATCCATTTTTTTAAAGAATGTCATATTCGGAATGGTGATCGAATTTCCTATCCGAAGATGTGCAACCTAGGCAGCTAATTTTGATAAGAAAATTGTGTAAAATGATGGCTACTGTATCGGCCCTAGGAGTACGGTCAGTTTACGGCCTCTCCCTGCTCCCTCGAGAAAATTACCTCCTGAGGACCTTTTTGATTTGGAGGCAGTCTGGTGGAAGATTCTACTGCAGGATCGTGAATCGTGAACGAACGCCTTTTCAACGATCTCGCAGGACCCAACACTGGTAAGAAGGACCGCATCAGGCCTAGACATTCCCAGACGACTGTCAGTAGTGTGGAGTGGAATCTCTTCAAAAAGTTCGAAGTTCGGGCCCCAGCAGAACATTCGTCTGTCCGTGGAGTCCTATCACAAAATGACAAGACGGTTCGACACCCAGGGAAAGGAAAGGATGCATTTGGAAGACCAATGTGAGTAAACTATGAACTCCGAGGCTGATGAAAGCTTGAGTTTTTCTATTTGCATAGAAATTTCTCTCATCTTCTAAACCAATCGCTTTTCTAACATAAAGAGCAGCTTCAAATAAAGGAAAAATCAGATTTCTGCTAGAGGACGTCAGATACCCTTGAACAGGACGTAACTTTCGCATGTTTCTTTTGCTAAAAGGGTTCGGCTCAAAAGGTGGTTTTACCATCACTGCTCACCCCACTGTAGAGAGTGAATATCAGGTGTTAAAAGTTGTTGAAATTAGAGTACCGGAAACTGAAGGATTTTTGCTGGAGGAGTACGTTTTGAAAAACTCATAATAACAAGAAAAAGTAAAAACAGTAAAAACACCAGGAGGTCAGGAGATGCAGGAAGATTTATTTAGTCATGACTCGTGGTAGGAGTGACTCAATACTGCTGGGTCTCGCACCTAGGTACGACACCGACCCAAACGGCAAGCGCATGGCCGAGGTCGATTTCCAGCCGTGGAGCTCTATCGGTGATTGCAAGCGTGGAAATATCAATATATTCGAATCTGCACAGTTTTATATCACGGAAAAGCATACTTTCTCGTCTAGAAGAAACTCTCGGAAGAGTGCTCATAACTTTATTAACTATCCTACTTTATAATTCTAAATCCTTCGCATTTCCGCCTTCAGTAAAGGATTCATTTTAATGAACTATAACTTCCTACAACCAACAGTAAAGAAGCTGAGCTTCTTTCCAGTTATTCTCCTGTTAGGATGCTCTGAGGCACTGCCCATAGGAAAGTTCACTTCCTTTTTAATCAATGCTTCAAGTGCCTTAAATTAGACAAAAAGACGCGATTTTCTCTTGTCCTCTACGCTTGCACGTTCGCTCTGGCTTTATTTGGAAAACGACTGCGCTTGCAATGTTAACCATAGTAATATCTCTTATTCGATGTAGCATTACGGGGAATTGAGAGGATGGATATTTTGGCGCCTTCGACTGAGCAGAGTTCTGACCGTACTCCTAGGGCCGATACAGTAGCCATCATTTTGCACGATTTTCTAATCAAAATTAGCTGCCTAGGTTGCACATCTTCGGATAGGAAATTCGATCACCATTCCGAATATGACATTCTTTAAAAAAATGGATGCTTTTGAAGCAGGTTATAGCAAAGCGGCGCTTTCTCTCCCAAAACGGCGCAAAAGTCGCGGTTTTGCGCCGAATGGACAAAAGATAGCGCTGGTATTGTATTGTTCGACAATACAGAGTATGGGTACATATTTATACGTCCCACAGCAGCGAGCAATCAAGGAGTTCCTTCCTCTACCCAGACGTCAACGGGAGTCGAGTCGGAGACACTTTCCTGTGATTGGCCGAGCGAGGTGTGCAAGCTCCGCCTCTTGGTAACACGGCCAGCAGTCCGCTTAGTACCTTCGTACCTTTAACAACTAATAAAGTAAACCAGTTCAGTTTCTCTGAAACTCAAGTGGCTGATGCTGAAGTTGCACGCTGTTATTAGGTTGGAAAAAAAGTCTTTTCATTTTTTTCAAAGATTTATTACTTCACAACTACAAAGTCAAATCAACTGAGATAAACTCTATTTTGTCCCACTACACTTCTCCAAAGACTGGGTAATTTTCCAATTCCTCTCGCTTAAAAGACTGCAGTTCTGGAGTCGAACCATTGATGAATCCAATTTTTGAGGTCTTCATCAGTTCCAAAATATTTCTCTCCAATTTCTTGCTTGAAAGCACGGAAGAGATGGTAGTCGGCACGAACGAGGTTAGGGCTATACGGTGGATGTGACATTACCTCCCAGCCCAGCTCCTTTATTGTTTCTCTTGGGAGTCTTGCAACATGTGGTTTTGCATCGTCATGCAGGATCATCACCTTCGACTTCTCCGGCCTGTTTTCTTAGAGAGTTGCGACGACTTTGTGGAGTTGGCCGCAGTATGTGACAGCAGTAAGTGTCTCTCCACTTCTGAGAGTTTGCCGATAAATCACTTCTCTGATATCCCACCAAACACTCAAGAAAATCTTCCTTTCGTGAACATTGGGCTTGAGATCAGACTTAGGGCTCTCTCCCTTTTGTACCCATTGCCTTTTCCTCGGAAGTTGGCACACAGAACCCAGGACTCTTCGCCTGTCACAATCCGCGGAAGAAACGATTTTCTTCCTTATCTGGACAGAAGAGAAGCAGCGGTGGAGAGCAGTCGACCTTTCTGAGTGTCTGACAGGGCATGTGGAAACCAAGCTCCAAATTTCCATGAAAGCCAAGATTCTTCAGATGGATTCCTACTACACTATGAGACACTTCGAGCTTCTCTGCCAGCTGACGTGTCGTCTGCCAACTATCGGTACGAAGAAGATGGTGTAGTTCACTGTCGTCCAATCCAGTTGGCCTTCCTGACCATGCTTTGCCCTCAGTGAATAATCTCCTTTTAAAGACTTTCCGAACCACTCATAACAGGCGCGATGAGTAGTAGATCCCAAGCCATATATATGGTTAATTTGGTCTGCTGCCTGACGTGCTGTGGATTCTTTAATGAATTCATGAAGAATGCCGTGCTGAAAATGGCCATGAGGTAGATCTGGCATTGAGTTCGGAAGATTGGATGGATAACGAATTACAAGAAGAGTCTTAACCTGTGTCCGCGTGCGAACGGTAGACAAGTGTGATAGGATTACGAAATCAGCAATCAACATTGGCTAGTGCGTTTACAAGGGGAAGGGTAAAAAAAAATTTCGAAGTGTGAAGAGACTTTTTTCCAACCTAATATAACGAAGTATTGCTGTCATCAAAACTCTAGCACCAGACGGGACTCGAACCCACACCACCTGCTAGTGGAGCAGGAATGTCTTCGACATTACAACACCGACGCCGTTTGATCGAACTCAACATCAACACCATTATGGAGTGAACCGTTATTACCTTCCAATCGAATATGAGACCCTCTGTCACGTAGTCAGCCATCTCTTCGAGAAACGTCTGCTTCACAAACGCGTTTTCCAACTTCTCATTCACTGTGTTGATGAGCAACTGCTCCAAGCCGTTGTTATTATAACGCTGAATAGTGAGTGATGTTTTCGATGGATAACTTAGAAATTGATCAATATTCATATATAAGTCATGTAGATCACAAACCTCAACACCGTAGCAATCTACGACAGAAATAACCGCGCTGTGATCGGTGCACTTCAACTGAAGGGAGATACGATTCAGAATCCACTTGAAGACCAGCTCGTACAGTGCCATTGATAGCGCATCACGCGCATCCAGCGCTTGCCCGATGCTGTACGCGATCTTGTTCACGCCTTCCTCCTCTGTCTTCTGAACAAAATGGAGCTCTTTTATGTACGTGATTAACGCATGGTGTGAACCATAGCACTTTGTCGGATGCGCCACGCTTTCTATTACAACAGGATACCGCGTAGGCAGATTTGGGATATATGCCATTTTCACACCGAATTGGACACATTTCTAATCAAATAAGATACTTTTCAAATCAAACTGGAGATTTTTCAAACCAAATTGGAAACTACTCTAAGCTAGACTAGGAATTTTGAAATCAAACTGAACGTCTCTCAAACTTCTTTCAAGTTAAACTATCGACTCAATGAGATGGTTAAGACAATTTTTTGTTCAAGAAGTTTTTAGTATAACCTTCTTTGACGTTTTGCTTCATTTAGCCAACAAATAAACATATTGTGTTTGAAACCTTATCAAACTTTTATTTTTTAAGGAAAATAATCGTTTAAAGTTCGTTTTAAAAACAGAACGTTAATCCTTAATTTTTGAAAAGCAACGTTTTTAAGCGTCAAAAATGAAGATTGCGCCACACCCTCTTCCAAGATGTCGCGATTTTTATTAGACTGATAGCAGAATTTCTGTTTACATGGAGTTCGACACCTGTTAACGATACAACAAAAAGAACTGTGAAGAACACACATATCCTCACCTTCATGGTTCATGTAAATGGCGTTTACACTATCAGTCAAATAAAAGTTGCAGCGAACTTTTTGAGTGCATGGCGCTATCTGGTTTTTGATTGCGTTATATGTATGATCGCTTTTTTCCTTTAGGACAACTTTTAACTTATTATCATTATTATTGTCTCTAAAAATAGAAATTTTATAAAATTATTACACTTATTGAGGCAGGTAAACTAGAAAATTTCAAAGAATGTTACAACATTTTCCATAAACATAAAATTGTTCTAACTATCTTATTGAGTCTGTAGTTTAACCTGCCTGAAAGTCATTGCGATTTGTAAGAGTTCGCTTTGATTTCAAAAGTCGGCCTAGAACATGAAAGTGCTATACTTTGCGGATAAAAGCTAGCCTAGAAGAGTGTTCAGTTGATTTGGGAAGTGCTCAGTTTGACGAGAAAATGGTCTACTTTGCGGATAAGCCCACCGCATTTCCCTGCACTAAAAACCGTGTAATCTGAAGACCTAAACACCTACCGTAGTCTTGTGTGTGAAACATGGCGCAAACGTGTGCATGTCCACATCGAGCAGATATGCGGCCCACTTTAACTCCGCATCGTTCCCCACTTCGACGGACTCCGGTTCGTCTGTGGTCGTCTAAGAAGAAATGAGTTTCAGGCACAGAAGAATATTACGGCAGAACAACGGATAGACTTGAGACCTCATAAGTTCTTTTGGCAATTGTTGGCCTATGGCGCCTTTTATACTTGCGCCGCCCCGCGGCGCGGCGTGATGGTCGGCATGGCTATCGGTTTTTCGCGCCGCGAGGCGGCGCCGCATCGCTTTTATACTCCGCCGCCGCAAAACACCACACTTGACGGAATTTTGGGTTACGGTATTCGGCGGATCGCGCCGCTGAGGGGAAGGGCGCGGCGCGGCGCGATCAGCCGCGGCAGACTCGGTGTAGAGTGGGAGATTTCACCGTTTCGATCAAACTTCTCCTATTGGGAAGGAGGAGAGGGTATCTAGGGTGCTGGTCACGAGTCTGACACCGTTTTTTGAATTTACAGACGATTACTAGGTTTGCATGATTAGTGAGTTTGGGCGAAATCGGTGACGATGACCTTAGCCCGTACCTTCTGTAACCTAGGAAGAGAATGGAGATCTGTAGACATTCACGAAGATTCATATACCACGCCAAAGATATGCTTAGTGCACAGCGACCCCAGAATGGCCATATGAGAAAGAATTTTGAGTGATTCTCGACGATGAGTACCTTCCAGCAGTTTTACATTTGTACCCGCACATATCGCAAAATAAAGAGTGGTTTAAAGCCGTTTGCATTGCAGGGGATTCGACTCAATACCACACTCACCAGTTTCAACCGTAGGTTGAAACTGGTGAGTGTGGTATTGAGACGACTTCGACTCCAGGCTTAAGAGAGGATTCGTCGCTCCCCATAGGAATCCCACGACAAACATTGACAAGATGCATTGCGCTGATCAGCGAGACGAATCCTTTCTGTTTCGCTCCCTCAATGATTCATGGACCGTTTCCGGAGCACAGGCCATAGTGCGCAGAAGCTCGTGGCCGCGCGTCGCTGACGCTCCCCTTTCTAACTGCAATCGCGCAGCGGCGCGTCAAATTCGGGGCGCGGCGCGACTGGCCGCGCCGCTCCCCAAATTGACGCACCGCGCTGCGGCGGGAGTATAAAAGGCGCCTATCTCTAGAACGAGTTTGATTTCGGCGATTATGCAGAAATCGAACTCGATCCACAGATTTCAATTAATGTGGACGCGTGTGAGTTGGAATCCGTTCTGAGCCCAAGCCTTTGATCATCTCGCCCTACTGCACAATAACAACTAATGTTTTCTACGCGATTATAAGTAGTATTTTTAGCGGTCTGACCAGGAGACTATTTCAACAGTAGGTCGGAATGGCCCAAGTGTTGTATATGGGCAGAACCGCCTTTCTGTGTGAAACAACAAAATGCAATTATCTCGATTCCAATAAAACTCTGCGCAGAGTTAGAGACGACAGAAGTGGGGCCGTTGGTGGCGTTAGCCTCTTCCTGCGCGCGAAGGGCGGGCTCAAGTTGGCTGGAAAGGGCAATGACGATCGAGCGGTGGTGGCGCGGTGCGCAGAGGGACGGCGCAATCCCCATGATCGCTGTTTCCAGCCAACTTGACGTTTTCCAAAGAGAGAGATGATTCTGCCTATATACAACACTTGGGTCGTTCCGACCTGCCGTTGAGATAGTCTCCTGGTGAAGACTAATAGCGGTCAATGGAGATCATGAAGTGCTCGATCAATACAGGGTATCTCAATAAAATTTAATGACTGTTTCAATGATGATAAAATTTCCGCCCTCAAACAACGATCAAATTTCACGGCTGATTTTAAACAGCAAAAAAGCGAAAATCGTTCAGTGTGGTACTTCTTGAAAACGCGCCCTTCGCCTTCCCAAGTGTGATTTCCAGCATGATTGACCCTTTAAATACGATTCACAAGAAAATTCGCAGTTGAAGAATGAGGGATGTCGAATCTACGACATGACAGAACCTTAGTCTTGAACGTTAATGTTGATTAAGTAAGGATAGGCACACCCCCTCGAGTCACAGCAAAGGTCTTATTCTTAGATGAAACTAAAAATTGGGCTGCCACTTATTCCCTAATTAAGAAGACACACTGTAAAATTTTGTGACAAGACGAAGCAACGAATTACGAACGCACAGCTAAAATTCATGCAAAAATATATAAGCTGCATACTTTCCGGTATCGCAGATACGATAACGGCGCTCAAGGTACAATTAACCGAGAGGGCACGGACAATTACAAGAAGGGGGTCGAGCGTTCTACCCCCTCGTCCCCCTGGCCCGCCCACCACCAACCCCCTGGGCTTGCTCGAGAGTCCAGTGACTGCCTTACGAGATAGTGGAGACGCAGACATTTGCCACGCCTCTGTTTAAAGGACGGGGGGTAGAACGCCACTCCGCCTTACAAGAACACTGCGTCATGCATGGTTATCTGCGGTAAGTTAAGTTTTTAAGCTGTTTGAGCAAAGATGATTTTCTTTCAAACCCCCTCCGCCATAGCGCCGACGGCGTTAATCAATCCCTCTGTGGGGTGTGCCGCGCATTCTACTTCTATGGAATATCGTGGGTGCAATTTCAATACTTATTTGGTTTCTACAACAACTGGCGGTGACCAGACGATAGACACGTCTTAGGTCAGACAGCGTTTTCTCATTTTCAGGCAAACATAATACCAATTCACCGAGCCCAGAGGGATGGAAGGCTTTGTTGACCTAGGCGAGAAAACCGAGACAAGAACGTTGATTATGTATTCACGCGAAAGCCAGAGCCTTCTCCGACTGCGTCACTAGCCTTAGAAGAGTATGTCATTGGAATTCAAACAGCCATCAAATAAAAAACACCATGCAGATGGAAGACGCACTACTATTCAGTGCATTTGTGCTTTTGAGAACTTTTATCGAAAGAATGAATGAACGACGAGCGAATGAACGAACGAATTTATTCATTCACCCATCAATTTTTACAAGTGAACAAAAATAGACTAAGCCCACTTTTAGCTCATTCGAATATCAAGGGTCGAAAATTTTGTTCGATTCCGGGTCTGCGCGTAAACATTTGAAACCTATTCGATTTTCAAATAAAATTTTTCGAATTTCGAAAAAAAGTTGAAGAAATCGATTTCCGAATATTATTCGAATATGGCTTCCTTTCGATGTTCGAATTCGAACGAATATTCGAAAATCTAGAAATACCGAATATTCGACTATTCGAATAAATATTCGATTAATAAATATTGGAAGATATTAGTTCGAGCACAACTGTTCCATTCAGGGAAAGATTGCATGGAGGGGAGGGACAGTTTCGACCATGAAGTCACTTTATTTTTACCTTATTGTTATCAAACTTATCCACACAATTTGTGAAACTGCAGCAGCGAAAACTCTACCAGCATTACTATCACGTTAAGGATAAAGGATAAAGTATGGCGTTATTCAATCCTCTTTGGGATGCGCCACGCATTCTACTTCTAGGGGATGTCGTGGAGGCGTGTTGAATGCGTATTTGGCCATACAATGGCTTGCGGTGGCCAGCCGATGTACAAGTCAGTGCTTTATCCTTCCCAGACAAATCTGGTACCAATTCAACGACACCGGAGGGATAGAAGGCTTGGTTGGCCTGGACGGAAATCCGAACCAGGAACCTGGTATCGGGTGCAGGCGACAGCCGGCGCCTCCTCCGACTGCGCTCCACGCGCCCTCACTATCACGTTACAGCAGACAAAATTAGAAAGGTCACATATCCTGATGATTGAACTGTCCGCGTTCAATTGAAACACTAGTAATCATCTTCTCGGAGTGTCATTTATCAATGAAAAAAATCGTACCCGACGCTGTCTAAAGTACATATTCCCAAGATGCAGAATCGTCGCCAGTGTCTTGTAGATGATCTGTCTCTGCTCCTCGGAGAATCCGACGATCTCTAGTGATGCGTCGAGCCGGGCAAAGTTCGCCGTGTCATCTCGTCCAGCCTCGCTGACCTTGCCCTGCAAACCCGCCGAACTCGTTCTAGACACACAGACACAACGCTTTCACTCGACAACAGTAATAAAATCCTGCCGACGATCGTCAGACGGAAGATCTGCGCGATATCCGCTAGGAAATGTCTCGTACCTGTGTCAGGTAGAAGAACTTCTGCTGGTCGCGAATGCCATAGCTGGCTCTGGTATCCGGCGACATGCCGGAGCACAGCTCGTAGAAGACGTTGAAGTTTCGCTCGCCGGCTTTCTGTGATACTACGCGAATGACTTCCAGTGGAAGTGTGGTATGCAAGTTCAGTCCCGACAGCGTGTTTCTGAATTGCTTTGGCTGACACGCTGATGAGCTAACAAGGGATGCTTCACACGCATAATTTGTACTGGCTCCTTTACTTCACTGCTACAAGCTTCTTGTAGCCTACATAGTTGTGATCTCGATTTTTTTCGAATATTCGAATGGTTTCAAATGCTCACAAATTTCGAATTTTCGAATTCGAATATATTCGAAATAAGCGATTTTTTGAATATTCGGAATTGAATAGATTCGAAACACACGATTTTTTGAATACTCGAATGCGACATAACTACAGTTTCTCATTCCAACGGAATTCCAGACCTGGGATTGACAAGTCCAAGCAAAGCCCAACATGATGTATTGCTGAATGTAGAACAAAATTCGGATCTGTCCCCCCCCCCCCCCCCCGGATCGCAGCGTCGAAGCCCCCTGTTCTTCTCTCAGTGTGTATTATAGTTGTGCTTCTGAGAAATTTTATCGAACGAATGAATGAACGGATTTACTCAATGTCGAGAAATTTCGAGCAAATGAACGAACGAATTTATTCGCTCATCTATTTTTTCGAATGATAGAAAATCGAAGGCCCAATTTTTCGTTTATTCGAATATTCGAATAGTCGAACGATTTATTCGAATCAGGTTCTGTGCTTAAAGATTTAAAGTTTATTCAATACTCGAATAAAATTATTCGACTTTCTAATAAAGTTGAAATAATCAATTTTCGAGTAATATTCGAATGTGGTTCCCATTCGATATTCGACTTCGAAAGAATACTTGGTTTTTCAAAACCAACGACGTTCGAATTCAAATATTTATTTATTTTCGAATAACGAATATTCGAAAATCTAAAAATAGTGAATAATCGATTATTCGAACATGTTTCGCTCGAGCACAACTATAGTGACTATGAGAAACTATAGTGATTATAATTCAAATCAGTTTCTTTAAGCCTCAATTGGTTGGTATCGAGGTTGTGAGCTGTCACAACGATGTCTTGTTGCGATCAAAACTTCTAGCGCCAGGCGGGACTCGAACCCGCACCTCCCTCTGACCGGGCGGCAATGCTCTACGCCATTGCACCACCGGCGCCGTTTGATCGAACTTAACATCCACACCTCGTGGGACCGATCATGCCTGATACGGGTGGATGCTGATCGGTCCCACGAGGTGTGGATGTTGCGTTCGATCAAACGGCACCGGTGGTGTAATGGCGTAGAACATTCCCGCCCGGTCAGAGGGAGGTGCGGGTTCGAGTCCCGCCTGGCGCTAGAAGTATAGTGATTATTTTTGATTGACCAAGTTACAATCGCGCAGAATGAACTTTATTGCCCGGTCGGTACTTAGCGGGATGTTGCCCCATACGCGTGCAAGGAACTTCAGAATATGACCTACTTAGCGCAACACAGTCAGAACTAACCATATCCTGGTGTTCTCTCCCTTGTTTGCTCTGTCAGAACCCAACCATAGCGTTCCTTACGCGAGCACTGGGCAACATCCCGATAAGTACCACTTCATCTAACGCATTGCTGCCGGAATTCGTGCTTGTAATTGTAGCTACAAGCGAACTTCTACTGAGTGCTCGCGAAAAAAAAATTAAGTTGGATGTTGTTCATTATCACAATAACTTATTGGCCCACTTATGATAGAGGAAATCCATGCAGTAACCGAATCGTGTCGCGTCGTCATTTTTGACGGTCTTTGCGCAGCCAAAGCTGTTGAATATGGTGCTGATGGCATCGATCTGAAAACAAAATAAAGGTTATTAACAGATTTAGAATACAGATTTTCGCGGTGTACATTCCGTGCTAACGCATAGTCCCAATGGGTGGTAACTGCCCACGTTCTCCGGCCAATCATAGGAGGCCCAGCAGGACGAGGTAAGGACCACTGGGATTCTTTGTCGCCTCGACGGAACGCGTGTATTTGGGGTCGTTTAGTGTGCGCGCGACGCGCGACGCGATGCATGTGTAGTGGCCAAATTGATTGAGCGACGCGATTGATCAATTCGGCCACTACACATGGCATCGCGTCGCGCGTCGCGCGCACACTAAACGACCCCTTTCCCACCCACTGGCGGCATCAGCATAGCCGGGAAAGTACTAAAAGCAACCACATTCATAAACTACAGCACCATGATGAAGAGAGACCCTGTGAGCTCGGATATCACCTGACACGCAGCTTTAGGTGTTTATAGTCCGCTGACACCAAGTGGCATATTGTCTCCACTACCGGGGGAAGACATAACTCCAACGCCGCGCGAACCCCCTGGCGTCGCATACAGTGCGCGACGAAATTGGACGAGTTGTCGCAGTGCGATGCTTCCGACGGCTAGAAACGCTTCTTACAATGACATGTAGCACGCCTTTGCCTTATTTCAACGTTTCTTGGAGATGGTATATGAATGTGGTTTCAACAGACGATCAGCGACAGTTTATACAGGAATCCTGGTCATGTGGATGGTTTCTAGCGTCAGTATTTGCCATCTACAACTTCTTCGGTCAATTTTTACCAGGGGTTATGGTTATACTACGGAAAAGGTCACTATCACCCATTCTCGGATCAATTCTCCTACTGCAGACTGTTGCCTACCACATTCCGTGGGATCTTAAGTCGCTTGCTAGAAATGTGGTCTGGAAGCATAAACACTGAGAACATTTCGTGCTCCGCGGCTAACCATGCGTCACCGAGCGCACGTCCGCGTTTCAGCGCCGCGACGTCGCACGCCGCTAGCGCGCGGCGTCGCGTTGGAGTTAGGTCCTGGAGTCCTCCACTACCTGGTTATTCCAAGAAATGAGCTTTTCAAAACGTCATTTTCGCATGATCCAATGATCCCCCGGGCTTGAAAAAAAAAATGATACAGCCATATTATCTAACTCGTCGTCAAATCTAATGTTTACTCTGGCTTCATGATTCCGGGAAAAATGTGAATGTTCAGAAATAAGCAGGTAATAGCTGGATGGCAGAGATCGACGATTTTTCGTAGTATGTGGAAGTAATCTAATATGTGCTATATGTATAAAAGTAACAGGAATGAAGCGGAGCTGCATAACTAAAATTATTAAAGTACAGCCGCTTCTACAAAGGAATCCACCACGATGTATAGACTACACCACATTGTTTCCCAACTCGTAGGAATCAAAGCGCTAGCAATCTTAGTGCTAGCTATTATGTCTGGCCATCGGAGAGCACTGTATAGGCCAAAACGCATTCAAATGCCCTCCAGTCTATCGCATGGAGGTTGAGTGCATGGCGCACACCGCGAAAAAAACTGACTAAAGCCAATCTTCCTCCTTTATCAAATAATGAACCTAAAAATAATGCCAACAAGACACTTACATGTTTCACTGTGACTTTGCTGTTTGGAGAGGAGGCCAGATATCTCATCACCTGCACAGCATTGAACGACTTTCCCGAGTTTGACTCGCCGCTGAAAACAGACAAATGCTTTCTTCCATCTCTGGTTCCAAGTATACGAATGCAAGTAAAAGTCATTCTCTTCTCGTTTAAGTTTTGCTCGTAACATCTTTTTGAGTAGAAATTTAATCGAGAGAATTAGTGGCTAAAAGGTTGTCATCACCCCTTCATACTGAAAAACGTAATTTCCATGTCGCGATTGCTTAGTTTGTCTAGAACTCTTGGCATGTTTAATAGAGAAGAAATTAGTCGCAGGTTATACAAACACACCAACGGAACATTCATATATCATAAGGCAGTTAACAATTAAAGTTTAAAAGTTTATGTTTAAAATTCTTACAAGTAGAGTACTCGCTAATAATGAAAACTTTTCATCATGGCTGTGCCCACAACCAGAGAAAATAAAATTAAGCTTAAAGGCCTCCGTACACTTCTGCGGTAAGCGGGGAGCGGCGAGCGGCAAAACTCATAGGACACGACGCCACTCACACGCACTCGATTCTCATTGGCGGCAAGCGGCAGAGGCACGAGGCAGAGGCAATGTACCCTTTTTAGTCGCTTACTGCTCCTATTCGCTTTCCCGTGTTCTGTCCGCACTCTAGCAGATCCCTGCCGCCGTCGGCTAGAGCGCAGACAAAACGCTGCGGCGGCAAATCACGGGCGGCGGCAATAGTGATGTGAATCATTATTGCCGCCGCCCAACATCTTGCAGCAAAAGTGTGCAGATGCGGCACGGCACCGCTCGCGGCCGTTCGCCGCCGGCGACAAGCGCTGCATCCCTGCCTTTATGGTTAAAGATGGGGCCGCTGCTTTGCCTCAAAAGTATGCCGAGGCCTTAAGATTCCATTTTGAACCTGATTTATTTTTTACAACTGACGAAATGAATTCATTTAACGGAACAAACCTCTCTACTGACGAAATGAATTCATCTAACAATACTTCAACTGTTATAGTGTGTTGAAACACCGTCCTACGTCACAGTTTAAAAGAAAGGCCTACAAATTGTTCAAATCAGAGCTTTCCCGATTCTCACGTTCAAATAATTCTTATTGTTTGTGTTTTTGTTTCGTGCACTCAGTAATGTTCTAGTTTCGCTTTATTGTCTGGTTGGTTTTTTGTTGTTTTACTATACAAATGAACCTTCTCCTTCTCTGAAAATAAATACCTAAATGCCTAGGATAAGATATCGTAAATGTTCGCGAATAAAAAGTAGTGAGTTCCACTGACTATAAAAGATTGTTGTTAAAAAATTCTAGGCAAATCCAACAAAGAAAAAGGCACACCTTCAAGCACTTTCACCTGTATCACCTGTCGTCCCGTTGATCATCGACTTGCTCGAGCGGGCGCCAGCAGCGTCTCCATTCGTCCCTGTCGCGTACCAGAGTGGTCCAATGGATCCTCCTCGCTCGAGGGACACGAAGAGCGTCATATCGGTCGTTCAGGGCTTTCACGAAGAAGTCCGACCAACGCGTTGGTGGGCGTCCTGGTGTTCTTTTGACATCCCGCGGAATCCAGTCTGTGACGGCTCTCGTCCAGCGGGTGTCTGCGAATCGCATTACGTGGCCGGCCCACCTAATTTTCGACGACTTGGCCCATGCGACAGCATCTCTGATCTTCGAACGTCGGCGAAGCTCGGAACTCCGGAGGCCTTCTCTCACTTGCGTGAGTCGTGTCACTCCGAGCATCGTCCTCTCGATTCCACGCTGCGCGACGCTGATCGCGTGTTCATCCTGCTTTCGTATAGCCCAGGTCTCTGAGGCGTATGTTAGGGCAGGAAGAACAGTGGAGTCGAATAGGTGGGCACGGAGTCGGACGTTCTTCGTTTTCTTCACGACTTCTTCGACGCTCTTGAAAGCTCCCCAAGCCGCTCGTTTCCTCCTGCTCAGCTCTGGTGCTAGGTCGTTGGCCATGTTGACTTCGCGACCCAGATACACATAGCTGGAGCATTCGGAGATGTTCGTTCCGTTGAGCGAGAATGGGGCATCAGAAACCCATCCGTTCTTCATGAACATCGTCTTCGTAAGATTCAGCTGCAGTCCAACGCTTCCACATACACGATCGAAGTCGGCCAGCATTCGCTCCGCCTGAGTGATGCTCGGTGTTATGAGCACGATGTCGTCAGCGAAGCGAAGATGGTGCAGTTGCCGGCCGTCGACCTTCACTCCCATGTCATCCCATTCTAGTTCGCGCATGACGTTTTCGAGGGTGGCGCTGAAGAGCTTCGGGGATATGGTATCCCCTTGTCGAACCCCTCTCTTCACGTCAATGACGACGTCGTTGTAGAATGGTGAGATCTTGGTCGTGAATCCACTGTACAGCTCTCGAAGGACTCTGATGTACTGAGTAGGAACGCCCTGGGTGAGCAGGGCTTCCATAACCGCTTCAGTCTCGACGGAGTCGAATGCCTTCTTCAGGTCAATGAACGTAAGGCACAGCGGCAGCTTGTACTCTCGCGACACTTCGATGAGCTTCGTAATGGTGTGTATGTGGTCGATCGTGCTGAATCCTCTCCGAAATCCTGCTTGTTCGCATGGCTGTCCTTCGTCCAGCGTTCTACTAATCCTATTCAGGATGACTCGAGTGAACAGCTTGTAGACTACGGACAGCAGGCAGATCGTGCGATAGTTGCCAATGTCGTGCACGTCTCCCTTCTTGTACAGCAAGACGGTCCTGCTGGTCTTCCACTGGGATGGAACCTTGCATTCGGACAGGTAGCGTGTGAAGAGCCGCGCCAAGGTGTTGATGAGCGCTGGCGGGAGGTTCTTCAGGTGTTCAGCTCTGATCCTGTCAGGACCGGGTGCTGTACGTTTCTTCACCGACGAGATGGCGTGTCGGATCTCGGAAGGGAGAACAGAGGGGATGACGTATCCATCCTGCGGAAGATGGCGTAGGGGCAGGTGGACGTGGCTATCGAAGAGATCGGAGTAGAAGTCGTGGATGACTTTCTCCATGGTCCTTCTGGAAGAGGTGACGGTTCCGTCAGGACGTCGGAGAGCGGTCATCTTGGTCTTGAAGTTGGCGAAGTTCCGGCGGGCATTGCGGATGCTCAGCCCTGCCTCTGCTGCTTCAGCCAACACTTCCGCCCTTCTCTCCTTCAGATCTTCCTTTATCGCCGCTCTGCATAGCTTTGCAAGCTCGGACGTCAGTTGATAGTTGCCTGACGCTCGTGCTGCTCCACGTTGGCGTATCAGCTCGAGAGTTTCCGGAGACAGGCGTCTCTTGGTGGTCTTCAAGCTCTCGGCTCCCTTAGCACTATCGTGGAGATGGTGCACGAAGCGATCGTATTCCTCGTCGACGTTGTCCATGACGGCATCTTCCCAAAGGCCGACAAGAGAGGTGTAGAGATCCCAGTTGATGGTCGTTCTGGGACTCCTCTTCTTGAACTTCGCGGCCTTCTCTCCTTGACGCGAAAAGCGGAACCTCGCGCGAAGGAGGCGGTGGTCCGATCCCGTGTAGAACTTGGGGACAACGGAGACATCGGTCAGGCAATACTTGCGATTGAAGATGATGTGGTCGATCTCGTTGTGGAACTGGCCACCGGGGGATTCCCAGGTCCATCGTAGGGAGGGAGGCTTCTGGAACTGCGAGTTTCCATGGATGGTCTTGGTCGACATGATAAACTCAGACAGCCTTTCACCTTGCTCGTTCCACTCCAAACCGTGGGTTCCGATGTGAAGTTCTTCCAGCGACCTTCGTGGCCCGATCTTGGCATTGAAGTCGCCGACGATCACCTTGTAGAAGGTGTGATCTTCCTTATAGAACTTCTCCAGCTCCACGTAGAAGGCCTCGACGTCTTCGTCGTCGTAGTCGGATGTTGGGGCATACGCGACGAACACAGTCAAGGCTGGCACGGAGCCACATCGCTTCAGTCGCAGACGTCCGATTCGGCTTGTCAGAGACTCGTACGAATCGATGTTCATGGCCAAGTGCGTGTTGATGAGGACACCAACGCCGCCTACTCCCCTGCTGTCGCATGTTCCGAGGAACAGTTCTTCTCCGGAGTCGTAGGCGGCGTGTAGGGGGTGGTGTCTTCTCGTCTCGGTCAGTCCGATGACGTCGTACTTGATCTTCCTGGCTTGCATCATCAGGTCCTCGACGGATGCTTCCGACGCAAGCGTGCGGGCGTTGTAAGTACAGATCGTCATCCTAGTCCTTCTCAGTTTGCGCAGCCTGGTTAGGCCCTGAGATTTTAGCAGCCTCTCCGTACTCGTCCTTCCCATCGCTGCAGAAATGGGGGCTCTTTCGGGGTCAGGGGAATGAGGCCCTTTAGTGCTGCTGTGTTTGACTGGAATACAACACGGGTAGCTAGTCAGGCTCTGTCGTGCGGGCGGGGTACTCCGGGCAGCCAGCCAGACTGCCCGAAGGGACGGGGCGAGACTTAAGGCGGCCTCGAATCGCCTTACATGTACTCCCAGTCTACCGAGTGCAAGCTTTTGGCCGAGCCGACACAGTTACAATCCGCACAGTCACGGACACATCCACGCACACTGTGCACGAACATGCCGCTCCCACGCACAAGGAACGCATCGACCGACACAGCAGGAGCAAGGAGTCCATCCCCTGCATCCCACCTGCGTCTCTGGGCAGTACACGGTCGCATTTGGTTCGCGTTTAATTCCCCTATCCACCACCCGGGGACGCGCCACGTGGCCCTGCGACAAGCGGCCCGAGATCCCTCTTAACAAGAGAGCCCGAAGGCTCTCTATCGAGGGAGATCCGTGGCTTCAAGCACTTTATTTGATTTAATTATTCTCACCTGAATATGATGTTCTCAGCGCTCGATCCACTTTGTATATTTTTCACAGCGCATCTGACTGGTGTGAATATGTGCCTGAAAAAAATCGGGAATAAATATGTATTGCAAATATTTTTTCATACCCATAACGGCTGAGCAAATCCCCATAAAATTTTCAGATTTGTAAAGTCTACGGTTTAAAGATTACACATCTGACCGTCTGGGAGAGATTAATAGAAGAACCGCCATTGAGGAGGTAGCGCACTCAAAGGATGCGCCGGCTGTAGCGTGCATCTTGACAAAAGACGCTTGGTTCGAGTCCCGCCCCAGTCCAACCAACCCTTTTACTACTCTGCATTCGACGGATTGGCAGCAAACTACTCTGGGAAGGATAACGCGCCGAACTCTCCATTGGCCACGATCATGGCAAATCAATTCACAGATCAAATTCGCTTTCATTTTGCCTCCGGGATATCCTGCAAAAGTAGAACGCGTGGCGTACCCCAAACAGGGATTGACTCCTTCATCCTTTAAGCTGGTGAGCGCATAAATATTAAAACTAGAAAGCGTTCACCAGATCTCGTTTCTAAAACGTAAAATAAAGTAACGGAGCGTGGCATGGATGCAGGGATCTATCCTAGTAGGGAGGGCAAGCGTAAAGTTTCAAATTAGTACGTCACCCGTGCCACAGAACTAATTTATCCAAGATTTATTTTAAAACATCAACAAACACTTATAAGATAGGTGATGGATCCAAGAGTGAGAAATCACTTCTTCACATGCTGTTTCACATCATGGAGAAGCTAGGGGTTTATAACAAATGAATAAACGGTTGTTGTGATGGTGACCCTAAAGGTTTTCTATGAGCCGATGTACAAAATCGTGTACCGAGGTCGTACGACAGGATCTATCCTAATCGGAGGGGCGTGTAACTTGCGTCTTTAATCGCTTGAACTTCAGCTGTTGTCTGTGTCAGAGCTTTTATTCAAATTCAGTTTGTATTATAAAAAAGTTTGCAAAGACTTGCCAAAAATCCATGAGTAAATGGAAAAATCAGGTATTTTCCGGGAAGATAGGACCCGGAAGGTGGAACTAAACGTGATCCTATAACAATAACAATGCCAGAGTTCCATCCGTTGCACAGCTACCCGTTACCCTTTGCGTAATCATACAACAGCGCAGAGCTGGCCTCCTGTGATTGGCCGAAAAGTGTATTCCAACCGTGACGCTGGCCATAATCCAGGAAAGTGCCAAGCATAGTCCCACATGCAAGGGGAAACTCACGCAAATTTGTTCAGCTGTTGATACTGTGCTATGACGGATTTGTCATAGATACTATATTTCTCGAATGGGTTCACTGCCAGCAGTACGCCACCCACGTTTGTCTGAAACACGATTAAATTTGAAGATTTGTAACGAAAATAGAACAAAATATGTAGCTCACACTTACATATATGCGCTTGTGGTTGAATCGATCCTCGATCGCATCTAGCACAGCGGTTTCACTTATGTCCCTGAAAGTAGATCACTCTAGCCTAGAAGTGTGTTCTTTCTATTAGTATTTCTAATCGTAGCCTTTCTAAATGTGCCAAAAAAGTATCGCCATTAACAGAAAGGAGAAAGGCTCAAATTAATGAGAATAGAAGGCGCAGCGGTTCTACGAATCATCATACTCTATAATAACGCACTAACCGATGAGTCATACCATCGATCGGCGCCGCCGCAAAAATTAGCCATAAAATAGGGGGAAATCGGAGGGGGAGGAAGGGGGAGGGGAAATGGGGGAAAAATTACGACACGAAAATAGCAAAAAATACCCAGACCTCTTTCCCTGCCTGGGAACTTCGGCCCTGGGACAATTAAGGTGGCTGAACACGAATCTGAAGTTCGCTTTTAAAGTATTGATCGCCATCAATCGATATTGATCCAAATACGGTGCGGGAAAATAGCGGAAAATACCCAGACGTCTTTCCCTGCCTGGGAACTTCAGCCCTGGGGTAATCGCGGTCGCTCAACACTCTGAAGTTCGTTTTTAAAGTATCGATCGCCATCAATCGATATTATCGAACTAGCGATTTTTCGTGGATTTCTTGTGTAGTGATTACAAAGTTCAAGATAGGCAAGCTATGGAACTTCAGGAAGCTCGGTATTCCTTTGTGGTTGATTTATTTGCAGGTGGATGAAAAGTTTTGAAAAAGAAACTAATTGCTAAAAACCCACTTCAAATTCAGGAGATTCTCTCCCAGCGTGGGATCATTCGATCCCATCGTGAAATATGTGCGTTCCAGAGCGATTCAGGTATGAATTTTCTGAAATGAGGCAATGGTTGAGCCTGACGAAGAAAGGCATTTCTCGTTAGAATGGAAAATCACTTCCAGAAGAAAAAACAACGAAACAACATGCTTGAAACTCGTTAAAAGCTTTAGCTGCAATGAATACCCACAGACATGTGTGCAAGAGTGCACAGTAATCGCAAAATAATATTTAAGCAGACACCCGAGTGATCCATTACGGTGAGAATATGGTTAACCTAATTAACGAGATTTTATTGATGTTAAAAAGTCCATACTTCACGGCAGCATTAAGAGAATGTGGAAAAAGGAATACAAGAACACCTAGGATAAAGGACAATGGATAAAGGACGACATTGCTTAGTGCCTTTTGGGATGCGTCACGCATTCCACTTATACACGATGTCGAGGAGGTGATGTTAAACGATGTCGAGGAGGTTGGCCTTATACAATAACTTCTGGTGACCAACTGATGAGCAAGCCAGTGTTTTATCCTTCCCAAACATGTCTGGCACCATGGTCTGGGCGAGAAACCCGAACCAAGAACCTGGTATCGGGTGCACGCGACAGTCGGTACTTCTATCAGGGGTCGTTTAGTGTGTGCGCGACGGGGACAGACATATGTAACTCCAACGCCGCGCGAACCCCCTGGCGTCGCGCACGGTGAGCGGCGAAATTGGACGAGTTGTCGCGGTCCGATGCTTTCGACGGCTAGAAACGCTTCCTACAGGGACATGCGGCACGCCTTTGCCTTACTTCAACGTTTCTTGGAGATGATATATGAATGTGGTTTCAATAGGACGATCAGCGACAGATTATACAGAAATCCTTGTCATGAGGATGGTTTCTAGCGTCAGTATTTGCCATCTACAACTCCTTCGGTCAATTTTTACCCGAGATCATGGTTATGCTACGGAAAAAGGTCACTATCACCCATTCTCGGATCAGTTGTCCTACTGCAGACTGTTGCCTACCACATTCTGTGGGATCTTAAGTTCCTTGCTAGAAATGTGGTCTGGGAGCTCAAACACTGAGAACATTTCGTGCTCCGCGGCTAACGATGCGTCACCGAGCGCACGTCGGCGTTTCAGCGCCGCGAGGTCGCACGCGGCTAGCGCGCGACGTCGCGTCGGAGTTAGGTCCTGGAGCCGCGCGCGACACGCGACGCGGTTCCATGTGTAGTTTCTGAATTGATCAGTCGCGTCGCTCGATCAATTTGGCCACTATTCGTGCATCGCATCGCGCCTAGCGCGCACACTAAACGACTCCTTACAATTTATGCAGCATATGTCTATGTTTGGGGGAGCGGCAGTGCATTCGGAGGAGGCGACCACTGTCGCCTGCCTATCCCGATTTTACATGAACGCACTGGGGTCGGATCCCACCTAAGCCAATCCATCCAATGTCCGTGAACTCGTGCCAGAGCTGTCTGTGAAAAATAAAACATTACCTTTCCTTCGATTGGTCGTATGCCAAAATAAATGGTAAAGATAAAGGATGAAGGACGGCGTTACTCAATCCCTTTTGGGACGCACCACGCATTCTACTTCTACGGGATGTCGTGGAGGCGATTTGAATGCGTGTTTGGCCATACAATGACTTGCGGTGGCCAGCCGATGAAAAAGACAGCGCTCTATCCTTCCCAGACAAGTCTGGCACCAATTCACCTACCCCGGAGGGATCGAAGGCTTGGTTGGCCTGGGCGGGAAATCCGAACCAGGAACCTGGTATCGGGTGCACGCGACAGCCGGCGCCCTCCGATTGCGCTACACGCGCCCAGAGATATGTAGGATACGGTAAGTAACGTGTCAGTTCGTTACTGTTTTAAGAAGAAATAGCTGTAATTCTGCTCTCCCTCCAAGAACATAAAGAGGTTTAGAGAAAGAACGTAGTTGACAGTGAATGGCTAACAAGAGAAACAGAAGCAAGTGAGAGTTTTTCTACTAGCGGAGAAGGACAGAAAGACAGGGAAGTGACGGTGTATAAAAAGACCTCGAGAGCGGTGAGACGAAAACGTAGAACTGGAGAAAGGGTGAGAGAGAAAAAGAGGAAGAAATGCCAGATCTGATAGAAAGCCGCCATGAAGGGATGAGTAGAAGAAGTGAACGTGAGGTGTCAATTGATGAAACCTTATATAAATGAAAGATTGCCTTGGGATTGAGGACACCCACGTCCAAGCTGGACTGAGCCCAAAGAGAATATGTGGTATGAAAATGATATCTTAGCAGCGTTTTCCAAAGATATGAAAAAATAAAAGTTCAGGGATTGGCTTGGAACACAAATGTGAATCAATCTTTCGCGGAGCCTAAAGAGATAGATGAAAGCTGCCGAGAAATCACTGTAGTGATTTAGTAATCAAGCAAAGATGTTCTTCGACAGAGAGAAAAAGAAAAAGAAGAATAAGAGAATAATCAAAACAAATATGGACATAAATAGCCAACTACCACATTTATAACCTATTCAGGGCTTTAAATCAAACCTTCCTGAGATCTACATTCGCGCGTTAAGACCAATGTGCGAGCAATTGTGAAAACGGGGACATCGATGTTCAATCTAGCAATGAAAAAGGATTTTGACCTTCTGAAGAGCATTCAAAATAGCTTTACTAAGAAGCTCATGATGAGATGTTTTTAGATGGACTATAGTACTATTCCAAAAGGTTCGTAGCGAGCTGAGCTTTTTGGTCTTCTTTCGCTGAAGAATTGAAGAAAGATTGCTGATATTATAATGATGTGCAAAATTCTCGCTGAAAAGCTATCCATAAATCCAACGGATGATACCGAAGATGATACCGATAAGGTCTGTAAGAGGTAGTTTGAAACTAGCAAGGGAAGGGTCTGAAGCGTATGTCTGAACGGGGGGAGCGAGTCATATAGGAGGAATCCTCACCCCTCAGTTAGTATGAAAATGTGTTTATTTTTTGCCAAGTCGCTAAACCCAAGGAGTAGGGGTTCGCAATGGGATACGGCGCAGCACGCGTTTGGGGGTCTTGTACGCCCGCGATGCCTCTGTAGCCAGTGGCTCGGAGCGCAGGTGGGTAGAGGTTTGACTCATATGAGAGTGGTCGCGGGTTTGGTCCCACTGAGTGCTGCATTTTAGCATTTCAACTGATTGGTAGAGATTTTGGGGATTCTGACGTCTATACCATTTTCAGACGTCTTCTGCGCATTTTTCCAGCTGTACGCTATGGTATTCAACATGGTGATAAATGTTCAACACCGGCGATTCACAGGTACAAAGTGCATGAAGCAGCACTGGGCACAATACGAGCAGCGTATAAAGGTTACAGGATCTCACAGTTTGTTTCCACACATTGACTAATGACCTCAGGAAAAAACATCTCGCTCGGATTTTCAAAAGAGACAGGGATGTGACGTCGGAGATGGTTAAAATGAGAAATGAGGTGTGTGGATCCCACAAATTAAGCTAAACGGCATCGATACCCTCCTTCTCTCATGTCTGTCTGTCACCTCGAAATCAGAGGTCTGCTGGAGGTTTTCTAAAACCTGAACCAACAATGTCCGCCGATGCTCGAGTGGTGATCCACCTGCTCACGCTGAAGTGTGATCCACCTTTAGACAAGGAACATTCGAGGGCAAAAATCGAGCTGGCCGAACGGATGGCCAGATTACTAAAGGACTTCGAAGCATGTCGACTTGAAGTTGATGAAGACGAACAGCTGGAAGTGGTGGAAGAAGAAGAAGATTGGGATCCGCAAGGAGAACTGATGGACGTGGAGAGGCAAACAAGCAGTGGGCATATGATAACTTCTGAAAATCGTATAGACGTCAGAATCCCCCAAATCTCAACCAATCAGTTGAAATGCAAAAATGCAGCAGCGGAGAGGAACCAAACCCCTGACGTCCCTCGCACGAGTCAACCCTCTACCCACCTGCTCCCCGAGCCACTGGATGCGGAAGCATCGCGGGCGTACAATACCCCCAAACGCGTGCTGGGATGTACCCCATAGTGACCCCTACTCCTTGGGTTTAACGACTTGGCAAAAATTAAACCGACTTTTGCACTAATTGAGGGGTGAGCATTCCCCCTATATGACACGCTCCCTCTGTTCAGACATACGCTTCAGACCCTTCCCTTGTCAGACGGAAGGCCGTGAAGAGTTCTACTACATCGTACACCGTGTTGCCGTTCATGCAATGTTTTATTTGGCTGATGCTTTTACATATGTTGCCGTAATTCTAAACTTGTTGTGTTGTTGTACCGTTTTGCTTCTATAGCTTCGTAAGCTGGACTCTGGTCTGTGACTTGAATAAAAAAAATAACTTTCAGTCCAATCTAACGCAATCAATTTCTTTTAATATAAAGTAGATAATGTAACGCAAGTGGGCGCGTGTAGCGCAGTTGGAGGAGGCGCCGACTGTCACGTGCACCCGATACCAGGCTCTTGGTTCGGATTTCCCGCCCAGGCCAACCAAGCCTTCCATCCCTCCGGGGTCGGTGAATTGGTACCAGACGTGTCTGGGAAGGATAAACCGCTGACTTGTTCATCGGCTGGCCACCGCAAGTCATTGTATGGCCAAATACACATTCATATCGCCTCCACGACATCCCGTAGAAGTAGAAGGTGCTGGCGCACCCCAAAAGGGATTGAGTAACGTCGTCCTTTATCCTTTAACCTTAATGTAACGCAAAGCAGAACAAATAAATTATACCATACTGTTAAACTTTGTATAAATTCACACAGGGGAGACAGGGTCACATTTGGCTACAAAATAAGACGGCTCTCAGAAGCGAGTACAAAAAGCTGAAACAGCTGTCAAAGCCGATAATTCGCAGCCATCTGTGTAGAATGCGCGGTAGTAAATGACTGTAGATGGCAAAACTAGCGAAACGGCTTTATTGTTCTGTTTGCTAGGCTAATCGGCCACCGATCCCGGCCGGCTTCTTCAGCGCATCACATCCTTGATCGTCTCCAGATAGTAAAGCTAAGTAGCACGCTAACAATGCTTGTTCACGCTGGTGGAAAAGTGTGAATAGCCAAGAAAACGACAATAAAAGTAACAAAACCCAATACCAAGTAGCGTAGAGTAAAAACATTCAAATAGATAGAAATAGACAAGAAAATAAAGAAAGAAAGTCGATTTTTTGAGACTCCTTCAAATTTATCAGAGTTTTCAGCCCTTTATTAGCTCAACTCGCCACTAAATGTCAAAGCAAACTCAACAAAGATCAAGCTGTCCGACTATAGGCAATAGCGATGAGAAACCGGAACAAGTAACCGTTATAGGTTAGGTACAGCGCGGCGAGGAGAATCGATATATCTCGAGCTACTATCGCAGTGCGGGATCTTATACGTGTGGTGATACTCCTACAGGTAATGGCATCGGTACAGAAGTTCACGACGATGTAGAACAATACAGCTGTAGAGGTGGAAGTCGGAAAAGTCGCGTCCGAAGCAATCAGCACTGAAATTTTCAACAATCAAATACAGGGTGGCTCCCAATTATTTGCGCGTAGTTTAATACTAATAACTTCAACAAAAAACAACAGTTATACAATCTGATACAACTTCTATATAGAGCAATGCCAACCAATCGTTCACTCGAAAGGATGTTCGAAATGAGCTCCTTTTGCAGCAATACAGGCCCTCAGTCTCTTCTCCACCGACATCACTGTAGGCCGCAGGAAGGTGACGTCGATATCGTCCCACACCTTCTGAAGTGAAATTTGAGAGCGTTCAAACTTTGGTGACTTTTCGAGGAGACCTTCTGCTGCAAGTAGCCCCACACAGCGAAATCCATCTGATTCAGATCAGGCGAGTTAGGTGGCCAGAAGTCCTTCGTCCAGTAGCCAGGGAAGTGACTCTCGCAGAATGCCAGTGTGGATCTCGCAGAATGAGCAGGTGCCCAGTCCTGTTGGAGCACGCATTGACCACTGACAAAATTTTCAGCAAACCAGGGGAGAAGAACATCGCGCAGGATCTTTTCTTGGTAGAATTCAGCCTTGATTTTCATTGAACGGTCGACGAAAACCAGAGGTGTCTTCTTGTCCAGGGTAATGCCAGCCCCTACCATTACAGATTTCGGAAAAAAAGTCCTGTTGAGAACGCGACGTTGAGAAGATCTGTTTCTGGATGGAGGCAGCAACTGACGCAGATTCTGTGAGTTGTCTGCCACTTCAATGGCAAAAATCTTCTCGTCCATCCAGATGACGTTTGACAAGCGGTCCTGCTGGATCTCCTTTAGCAACAACTTGGATTTTTCAAATCTAATCTGCACGGCAGCTTCCGTAAGGGCTTGCCCGCGATAAAGACGATAACTGTAGTGCCCAAGATCCTGTTTGACGATCTTCTGCATTGTTCTGCGGGAAACCCCAAGGTCTACGGCCATCCGATTCATGCCAACTCCATTGTTCCGGTCGATTCTCTTTTTGATGACCTTTCGAAGGCGGAGAGTGTTCACAGTATGTGGTCTGCCAGATCTCTTCCTCGGTTCGACCGTTCCTTCGTCTCTGTACTGTTTCACAATGTGTTTGGACTGTTCTCTCAGAAATTTATAGTCGTCGAGCGATCTCTGCTGCAGAATGTCCTCCCTTTATGGGCGAGATCAGCGATGGTGGAACGATGTGGTGAAGCTTTCATTGTCGATGGTATTGAGTGCATCACCTGCTTGGTTTTTGCACATACTTCCCCATTCTAGAAAAATCCTAATAATTGATCTCCCGCCATTTTCAAAAATACAGCAGCGGTTTGAATTTCTCACAAATAATTAGGAGCCACCCTGTACAACTAAACCGTCGAGAATACTCCCTCATTCCTTTCGTTCATTTCATTTCAAAATTTCAGCAGTTCTCAAATTTATTCATTTATATGGGCGCTTGTAGCGCATTGAAGATTGTCGCGTGCACCTGATACCATGCTTTTGGTCCGGATTTCCCACCCAGGCCAACCAAGCCTTCCCCATCCCTACGGGGTTGGTTAATTGGTGCCAGGCTTGTCTGAGAAATGCAGAGGGCTGACTCGTTCATCAGCTGGCCACCGCAAGTCATTGTGTAGCCTATTATGTACGCATTCAAATCGCCTCCACGACATTCCGTAAAAGTAGAATGCCTGGCGCATCCGAAAAGGGGTCGAGTAACGCTGTCCATAATCCTTTATCCTTACCCCTAATCAGCAGTGCCCCTACTAATACATCCTCTATATACCATTTTCACCTGAATTGGAGACTTTCCAACTTGACGCGTCGTTCTCTTATAAGCAAGCCTGACGCAATATTACGCAGAAGTAGAATGCGTGGCGTGTCCCACAAGGGAATGAGTAACACCATCCTCTATCTCTTATTTATGTATATAAATTCGTTCGATCATTCGTTCGGAAGTTTTCGACATCGAATTTATTCATTCATTCATTCGTTCGATAAAATTTCATAAGAGCACAGCAATAACATCTGCGTCGTTTTGATTCCCGTGTCTCCTCAAACAGTCATAATGCTGTTGAAAATTCATAATTTTAATGAAAAAGGAAGCACGAAAGCCCGTTTTCATAAAGTGCAAGTGTTAAGAAGTTCGAATATGTAGAAGAAAAAAAACACGAACAATACAATAAGAATGAATACAATACTACAATAACAATACAACAAAATGATACAATACGAAGAAATTATACTAGTTCTTTAGCATACACGAAATCTTACTGCTTTATGAAAGCGGCCTATCGCGCTTCTTCTCACATTAAAATTTAAATTATGAACAGCATTACGACTGTTTGAGGCTTCACGTAGACATTATAGCTGTGCTCTTGGGAAAAATTTATTGAAAAATCAATGAACGAATACATTCAATGTGGGTAGTTTTCGAACGAACGAACTTAATCGCTCATCAATTTTTCGAATGATGTAAAATCAAATAAGTCACATTTTTCGTTTATTCAAATATTCGATTAGCACAATAATTTTGCTTGAATCAGGTTCTGCACTTGAAGATTTGAAGATTGTTCAATATTCGAATAAAGCTAATCGATTTTCGGTAAAGTTGAAATGTTCGATTCTTGAATAATATTTGAATATGGCTCTCTTCGATATTCGAATTTGATCGAATATTCGAAAATCTAGAAATATCGAATAGTCGACTATTCGGTGAATTATTCGAATCGTTATTCGAATATATTCGTTAGTATCAGAAAAGAGAGCGGAGTCTTCAACTAGTGCAGCCAGTATTAGCCAATGGGTAGCATAAAAGTATGGAGTAATTAAATATCCTGCGCTGACTGAGGGCTTTCGGATATTCAAAAACATGGTGGGCCAATTTGGCCCATGACAAGGACGCATGGAGAAAGACGTTGTAGTCACCTGTTCCAGCAAATCAATGACAAGTCAGAGAGAACGACGATATGCCGCAGTTTCTACTAACTACTGAGCCATCGAACTTCCCAATGTATTCCAAAATTACCACTATTTTAGCTGCTTACTCTTACACACTTACCATTACGAAGCTCATCGAAGTGTCGCGAGAGTACAAGCTGCCGCTGTGCTTTACGTTCATCGACCTGAAGAAGGCATTCGACTCCGTGAACCGAAGCGGTCATCAACGCCCTGCTCACTCAACGGGTTCCTATTCAGTATATCAGAGTCCATCGAGAGCTGTACAATGGATTCACGATCAAGATATCATCATTCTACAACGGCGTCATCATCGACGTGAAGAGAGGGGCTCGGCAGGGGATACCATATCTGCGAAGCTCTTCAGCGCCACTCTCGAAAACGTCATGCGCGAACTAGAATGGGAAGACATGGGAGTGAAGGTCGACGGCCGGCAACTACATCATCTTCGCTTCGCTGACGACATCGTGCTCATAACACCGAGCATCAGCCAGGCGGAGCGAATGCTGGCCGACTTCGATAGTGTATGTGGGACCGTTGGACTGCAGCTGAATCTTACGGAGACGCTGTTCATGAGGAACGGACAACTTTCTGATGCCCCATTCTCGCTCAACGGAACGAACATCTCCGAATGCTCCTGCTACGTGTATCTGGGTCGCGAAGTCAACATGGCCAACGACCTAGCGCCGGAGCTGAGCAGAAGGAAACGAGCGGCTTGGGGAGCTTTCAAGAGCATCGAAGAAGTCGCGAAGAAGACGAAGAACGTCCGACTCCGTGCCCACTTATTCCACTTCACCGTTCTTCCTGCCCTAATATACGCCTCAGAGACCTGGGCTACTCGAAAGCAGGATGAGCACGCGATCAGCGTCGCGCAGCGTGGAATCGAGAGGACGATGCTCGGAGTGACACGACTCACGCAAGTGAGAGAAGGCCTCCGGAGTTCCGAGCTTCGCCGACGTTCGAAGATCAGAAACGCTATCGCGTGGGCCAAGTTGTCGTCCGCTGGACGAGAGCCGTTACCGACTGAATTCCGCGGGATGTCAAGAGAACACCAGGACGCCCACCAACGCGTTGGTCGGACTTCTTCGTGAAAGCCCTGAACGACCGATTCGTGTCCCTCGAGCGAGGAGGATCCATTGGAGCACTCTAGCACGCGAGAGCGACGAATGGAGACGCTGCTGGTGTTCGCTCGAGCAAGTCGATGATCAACGGGACGACAGAGTGCTCCAATGGATCCTCAATGGATCCTCTGATACAGGTGATCTCTTATATGCCGTTGGGGAAGTGGTGTATACCACTACATCACTTGCATCACTTTGTAATTCTTAACAGTTCTAAAGACGTTATTTCTTATTTCCAGGACTGAAAGCAAAACAGCACCTAATCTATAGGAAAGCATGTCATGCAGTGGATAAAGCCATTAAATGCTGTCTGAGCCCATTTTCCAAGCAAGATCCAGTAAAGGAGATCTTGCCAGAGTTTTTGTGAAATTCCACTGTTTCGCTTCACTTCACTTAATCATCGACGTCAAAGCGTTCAGGATCTATCGCTGACCAACACCCAATGCGTACGTCAGACTAAAAGGGCAAAAAAATGACCCCGAGTTTTTGTTCGATCGCGTGACAGGTTAGCAACGGCCGGTTTGCGGAAGAAAGCTCAGCCAGCAGGAATTAAACAAAGCGATGACGGACACTTTGAAACGATTTGACAGTGATAAAAAATAGCTACTCCTTAGAGCTTTCAAGTGTTTGTAAAGAGAGGAACGAGCACAAACGTTATAGTGACGTTGTGTAGCGCTACTGGTGACGCCTTCACTAAAATATACAGAAAATATCTTAGCTTTGCTAACGTACATAGTAGAAGCTAGTAGTAACCAAAAGAGGAAAAGCCTCGTATTGTGGACTTCAAGATCTGTTGCATAATTGAAGTAGCAAGCATGAAATTGAGTTTTTTAAAAGTTTTTTTCGTATGGGAGTTTCTATACAGCAAAAGATAGCAGTTTTGTAAAGACCAAATGACATTCATTGCATTCTTAAAATTTTTCCTACCAAAAACTTCTTTCTAAATATAAGTAACCATCAGAATTAACAGATGTTGAGAGAGTAAATGAAATGACTACGTCTCCATCTAGGAATAGGCTAGTAGAGTAAAAAGGAAGGGCGCTCGGTGGCGCAGTCGGGGGAGGCGCCAGCCATTGCGTGCAAAGCCTTTCATCTTGTCGGGATTGTTAGATTGCTACCAGAGATGTAGGGAAAGGATGATACACTGTTTTCTCCGTCGGCTGGCCAGGGCAAGTCATTGTATGGGTAAGAAACGCATTCTAATTGTCTCCAGGCAGTCTTTAGAATTGGAATGCGTGGCGCATCTTTCAAAGGGATTGACTGACGTCAATCCTACCACTAAGGATAAAGGATAAAGGACAGCGTTACTCAATCTCTTTTGGGATGCGCCACCCATTCTACTTCTACGGGATGTCGTGGAGGCGTGTTGAATGCGTATTTGGCCATACAATGACTTGCGGTGGCCAGCCGATGTACAGGTCAGTGCTTTACCCTTCCCAGACAAGTCTGGTATCAATTCTCCGACCCCGGAGGAATAGAAGGCTTGGTTGGCCTGGGCGGGAGATCCGAACCAGGAACCTGGTATCAGGTGCAGGCGACAGTCGGCGCCTCCTCCGGCTGTGCTACACGCGCCCAACCTTACCATTATCCTTTTAAATTTATACCATTTTACTATTGTAGTTACCTTGACATTTTTTGGGACTTCCACTACCTTTTTAGGCGCGTTCAGCGCACTAGGAAAAGGTGCCGGCTGTCGAGTGCACTCGACACCAGATTCTTGGTTCGAGTTCTGCCTGGGCCGAACAAACCTTCCACCCTGGGCCAATGAATTACTAAGAAGGATGCAACATTGACTTGTTCTGGCGACCCAACCTAACGACCCGACCAGGACGAATACGCACTCAAATTGATTCTGCGACATCCCAAGAAGAATCCTAGAAACTGTTTTTGGATACATAAATCTAGGCGGGCGCTTGGAGCGCAGACGGAGGAGGCGCCTGCTGTAGCCTGCAGCCGATACCAGGTTCCTGGTTCGGATTTCCCGCCCAGGCCAACCAAGCCTTCCATCTCTCCGGGATCGGTGAATTGGTACCAGACTTGTCTGGAAAGGATAAAGCGCTGACTTGTTCATCGGCTGGCCACCGCAAGTCATTGTATGGCCAAATACGTATTCAACTCGCCTCCACGACATCACGTAGAAGTAGAATGCGTGGCGCATCCCAAAAGGGATTGAGTAACGCCGTCCTTTATCCTTATCCTTTAAATCTAGGCAGTGCTAAAAATCAACAGATCTTGATGAGGTAAATGACCTATGCACCGCTAAAAATTAACGGATCTTGCTAGGTTAAATGATATGACTATATGACTATATCTATACCTAGATCAGGGGTAGAAGAGTACCAGAAGAAAACGAAAGAGGAACTCGTTAGAGGCGTGATTACAGTCTAGCGAAACTATCGCTACCGTGTAGCGTACCTTAGAGGAAAAAAGTGCTCTCAAGATCAATAGCAGCGATTTCGATGAGCGCAGCGGCTAAAGTGAGACGACGACGACCGAAATCGGCCAGATGTTCGAGATGTAGTGAGAATGAAGTCGACAAAGTGTTAAGGCGGAGAGAGAGTGCAACGGGGAGAAATCTTCTCGTCGCGCGTCGCGCACCCACCACCACTGTCGTTGTCGTCGGTCCGTTCACTCCGATACGTCGTCGGCCGACCATCACCATCACTGACAACTGCATCAGCATCAGCGTGTCAGCAGTAGCAGCAGCGCGGAGTCGTCGCGAGTTCCTCTACTACGCCATCGTAACCGGGGAACAGCCAGCAGCGCGTCGCCAGAGCGGCGCAGAACGCGTTCCGAACTTCCGCATACCCATAACTCTGCTCCCTTTCTCTCGGCGCAGACCTACTACTGACTGTCATCCGAATCATTTATCCACACTACTCAGATGGAGATGTACATAACTGCGAACTGGTTACAGACTTCTGGGGGTGTATACTGCATTTTGCAGCTGCATGTGGGTCAGCCGGATCCAACAGAAACCTTACATCAGACGGTCAGAGTACGCTTTTAGACGTGAAATGGTTTATTTATTTTATGGCACGAATCATCGCAGGGTGCCATACAACACCACCACTATGCAACAAAGGATAAAAAACAAAGGCCGGCGCTACTCAATCCCTTTTGGAACGCTCCACGCATTCTACTTCTACGGGATGTCGAAGAGGTGATCTGAATGCGTATTTGGCGATACAGTGACTTGCGGTGGTCAGCCGATGAACAAGTCAGCGTTTTATCCTTCCCAGACAAGCCCGGTACCAATTCACCGACCCTGGATTGATGAAAGGTTTGGTTGTCCTGGGCGGGAAATCCGAACCAGGAACCTGGTATTGGGTGCGCACAACAGCCGGCACCTCCTCCGACTGCACTACACGCTCCCCACTATGGAGTACTCACTAGAAATGGCATGACAACACTAACGTACATAGTCGAAGAGAAATGACAAAAAAAAATAAAATAAGCAATAGAAGAAAAGAAAAGAACTGAATTCAGAACTCAGAATCCGCGATGAATAGGAAAGAGTAGCGGGTGGCCGTAACCCAGAAGCTGGCTCCATTTGCCGACCTCTGGAGCTTGAGCCTGGAAGGTGGCAACCGGAGGGTCGCTGAGGGGCTGCTGACCCGAAGGGAGAGCTCATTCACCCAGTTGTTCTCCATCCCAGGATGACTAACTAGTCTTTCGGCCGTTTCCATAAGGTCAGTCGGCCTTACTCTCCTTTCGTTCCATTGTTCATTAACTTTCGGGGCCCTGTAGCTTGAAATGATCCTCGGACGAGTAATTTTTCAAACTCATTGTGCCTTCTTCAGGCTCTGAAGAAGGCAGTTACACCGAAACTTAAGCCGAATAAAGCTCTCACAACAATCTTAGCTCAACAGCTTCACAACATTCTGCACCTCAGCATCAGTTTGCGGGTGAAGTCCTTCAGGATCATTTTCAGCAGACGTTCAGTCTTTGGGTTTGTAGCTTCTGGATACAGTGGTCCCACTTTCAGTGATTTGCCTGATGTACGTTTTATGTGTCCTTAATATTAGGTTGATGCAGAAGTTCTCGGACATTTGAAGCGCAAAATATTTTATTTCAAAAAATTTAAACATCAACAGCGGATCACTTGAAGTAAACACTACTGGTATCAATGGCCTTCTGTTAAGGTGTTGGTAGGTGGTGGATACTCTTCCTCCAGAATGTGGCAGGCTGCGCCATGAACAACGCTTTGAGTGTCTCTTCGATGTCGTCTCGGTTTGTGAAATGCTTGCCATCCAAACGGCGTTGGGAATTCGAGGAAAGATGGTAGTCAGATGGAGCGAGGTCTGGGAAATATGGTGATGTGGAAGGATTGTCCAGCCGTACTTCATCAGTCTTTCTTCACCTTACAATGAGTGGTCTAGTGTTGCCATGCTGGAGGTATACAATGGTCTATTCTCCACGTGTAATTTGGAGATGGACATTCAACTTCTGCAGCTGACTAACGTAGATCTCCGCCGTCACTGTCACACCTTCATCCAGCAGCTCCACCAAACGCACCGCATCACCCTCCTCCTCCTTGCGGATGTGTGCATCAAAAGGCATGAGTTGAAGCCATAATTGGTGGCTGTAGACGTATTGAATCAACCGCTAATAACAGTTTTGTAGAGCTTTCTTTCCTCTATCGACTGGCTGGTCACATGTTTCGGCCAGTGTCCAGATTGGCGGGAAAATCCTTTTCAAATGCAAAGAGTCACAAATGTCCGAGAACTTTTGCATGAACCTAATAGAACCTTGAGATTTTTGGTTCTGAACATCCGAAAAAGGTTGTAGATAAAGTCACATAGCCGGAAGTCCGTGTTGCTGCTGACGAGATAGCCCCTACCTCTACTTTATACACTGTTCTTAGCTGGGTGAACCTAATGGAATACGTGGTGGTCAAGGTTTTATCCTCAATAATGAATACCTAAGCCCTATCCAAAGCAAGGGATAATTCCTAATATTCGGACCACTTGTCAATGAAATCTATTGCAGTTTGCATGCAACCTGTGTCGGTCGGAGACTCTATGGCCGCATAGTGTGGCAATTCTGTTCTTCTCTAGGACAAAACAATACTTGTCGAGCATTTGATTCAATCAGAAAGCGAAAGAGGACAAGCGCTTTCTATCATGTCGGCCGATACGAACGAATGCACCGCTACGTGAACACTAGAAATCAGAATCACTCCTGGAGCACCCTCTCACGGAACCGACGAAGCCAACCTTGATGTCACTGGAGTACATATATAGTTTCCGTATTCAACTTCAAAAACCACATTCTAAAGTCGGTCAAGAACGCTTTATAACCCGAGTTGCTAAAACTTCGAATAAACTACCCCCAACACTAATTCACTGTCTTCCGAAGACAACTTCAAATGTAAGTTAGAAGCTTTGGTAAAGCAAAAAGGCTTTTTCTGATATTGACCGGCCTTTTCATGAAATAGTGAATCAGTATAAAAACGAATTTCGTATTTCAAACGATCCATTGGAGACAAAGGTTAAGAATAAGGGCTCAAAAAAAGTAAATCAATAGAATAAAGAAATTCTCACGAAACGATCTTATTTATAGTAGCCAGTCTAATGCATAGTGTTTTGTGCAAATTTGCTGCTGCAAAATTTTTTTGGTAAGTAAATATTCTTTTTCTTCTTCCTCTTCTTCTTTTTCATGAACGCGTGGAGCGCAGTCGGAGGAGGCGCCGGCTGTCGCCTGTACCCTATACCAGGTTCCTGGTTCGGATTTCCCGCCCAGGCCAACCAAGCCTTCCATCCCTCCGGGGTCGTTGAATTGGTACCAGACTTCTCTGGGAAGGATAAAGCACTGACCTGTACATCGGCTGGCCACCGCAAGTCATTGTATGGCCAAATACGCATTCAACACGCCTCCACGACATCCCGTAGAAGTAGAATGGGTGGCGCATCCCAAAGAGGATTGAATAACGCCGTCCTTTATCCTTTATCCTTCTTCTTTTTCAGCAAATGAACTACAAAATGTCTTCGAAAAAGCAATTTCCACTCTATGCTAAAAAAGAAGAAGTCACCTTTGCTAATCTTTAAAAGGCCAGCGTTAGCTGTAACCTTTTGAACTCACTGATTTTGTATCACTTTTTAATTCACTGAGTATAAGTATAAGTTTATGACGCTGCCTAAGGCAAACGTCATATACACGGGAAAACAGTAACGGAGCATAAATATACACCAAAAAAAGAGCAAAAACATGCTAACGACGAAGTGAACAATATACCGCTACACAAGGGCTTCCAGATGAGGTTCGAGACTTTCCGTTTGAAACATCCCGGCCTGTCCGGGGAAGGTGTGTTCCTAGCATGTTTCAGATACAGAGCCACCTCCCTTTACAAGAAATTTGGCCCTAAGTGATGTCTTAGCTCTATAAAAGGTGATTTTGTTCTCTAAAGTTCAATTTAACCTCCCTGTTGCAATTTTGTGCAGTGGGTACTGCGCATACATATAGGGAGAGAGATATGGCCGACGAGGCAGACCAGAGATATGTCCGATCGTCCGTTCGTCCGTCGGAAGTGTGTCATTGAGATCATCAGCGAAAACGGCTGTGCAGAATGGAGAGTGCGCGTGTCTAATTTGTACGTGTCGAAGGCTCTCACTATTCATCCGACGAACGCTGGAAGCGCGAGAACGAACGAAAGAACGTCTTCTTGCGGCAGCGGGATTCTCATGAAATTCACTGCTTCCGATAGGTATCGGAATATTGAACTACCCCAGAGCTTCAGTCCATACGAAAAAATAGTATACGGATAAAGGAAGGCAGACTCAATCTCTTTTGGAATGTGCCACGCATTCTACTTCTACGGAATGTCGTGGAGGTGAGTTGAATGCATATTCGGCCATACAATGGCTTACGATGGCCAGCCGATGTACAAGTCAGTGCTTTATCCTTCCCAGACAAATCTGGTACCAATTCACCGACCCCGGAGGGATAGAAGGCTTGGTTGGCCTGGGCGGGAAATCCGAACCAGGAACCTGGTATCGGGTGCACGCGACAGTCGCGCCTCCTCCGACTGCGCTACACGCGCCCCATACACAAATTAGTCGACAAATAATAGACGATATAGTAATGCACAAAAAAACATTACTTATTGGATGGCCTGATAATAATAACAATAGTTGTCAGTCCAATAAAACGCATGAAAAAGTGGAACGCGGTTAAGAACAAAAAGGTGACCCATTTCGGTGGAAGGGCTCCGAGACGGTCAGTGTTTTCGCATTCCGACGGCCCTCGGTATGAGTAGGAACAGCCTCTCATAGATACTTAAAGGAACGACCGAACGCGAAGTCGCTGAGAGAGAGCGAGCGGGACGGCGATCGGGCGGCGGCTGGCCGCGGTCGGCGGTTGCGGACAGGCGGGTTCACGGTCACCGATGTCGCTATCAACTACTATCACCTGCAGCAACAACCGACCAACGTCTTCGCGCACGTCCTCGTCCTCCATCACAGCCCGGCCAGGCGTGGCTCCGGGGTGCGGCGAACTCCGCGCGGTGACCTGGAATTCGAGGGACACCGAATACCGTCGGCACAACAACCAGTCGAGAGCAATGGCCAGACAGGGGATCGACGACGTCTGCTGCAGCACTGCTAGTCGTACTATTTATTTATTCATTTATTTATACTAGACGTCGCTCTGGGTCTACGTTTTAAAAAAAAACGTGATAATCAACCATCAACCAGCGACAACAACAAAAAACTCTAACGAATTCTGACAAACAAGCAAACGTACTAATGAATGCAGTGGAATAAAATGGAATAAAACAAAATTTGACACTAGTTAAAAGTTCCGACTCCACCGACACGACTTCGGTCGAACAAAAAAAATTGCTGAAACTTTGTCTAGGGGTTATTTGGGGTGCTGATCACGAATCTGACATCCGTTTTTCACGATTCACTCGGAGGCCACCCATACCGTTAACAAGGGTGGTCCAGGCAGGGTCACCGACGACCGCACCACCGCACCTCTTCCAGCTTTTCTTTCAAGGTGAGAAATCCTTTATAATGACGCTTATGGAACGGATGTCAGATTCGTGATCAGCACCCCAAATAACCCCCTAGACGAAGTTTCAGCGAAATCGGTGACGCTGCCCGGACCACCCTTGTTTACGGTATGGGTGGTCTCCGACTGAATCGTGAAAAACGGATGTCAGATTCGTGACCAGCATGCATTCAAATAACCCCCTTGACAAAGTTTCAGCGAAATTTTTTTGTCGACCGAAGTCGTGTCGGTGGAGTCGGAACTTTTAACTAGTGCCCAAAACTTAAAGCGCATAAGATAGCTGAGGAAAACAGAGAAAAATAAGGACCAAAATGAGAAATCAGGACGCCTCTGCAACAGCCTTACTATTGCAGAGGCGTCCTGCTTGAAAATGGCGGAGATTATTTACTGCTACATCTCCGGAGATTTTGTAGCTATAGCACTGTTTGTAATATAATAAAATGTTTATAATATTATATATTATTTATTTATTTATTTAATATTAGAATGCCTGTTTACTCGTGTCACAGTCAACTAAGCGATGTTTCAATGATAGCGAAAGCAAGCTTCTGAAGTTGACTAGTTGTTCTTCAGTTCTGAATCTGATGGAGAATTAGTGGTACACTCTTAGTCCTAGTTTATACTTGCGCCGCTGAGCCGCGCGACACAATGGTCGAGATAGATATCGAAGGAGCGGCGCGAAAAATCGATATCTATGGCGGTCGTGGTGCCGCGCCGCGTGGCGGCGCAAATATAAACTAGGGCTTACACACAAGGTGTATTGTCGCGTTCTCCTCAGTTTCTTATATCTTACCTGATGTATAGAAAGCAATAGAAAAAGCAAGGCAAGTTGCAATTATAACCTCGTCATTAGTGCGCCAAATAAGATTTCTAATAGGTTGACGACCGCGCGATTTTCACGTGTCTTCCGCGTCGGACCAATCGATATGGAGTCGTCAATGCAACCTCGAGAGCTGTTTGTTAATTGGAATGTTGAGATGCTCAATAAATCAATAACCGAAGATCGCTTTCGTCGACCACGCTTATACAACAGTGTCTAAAGATGAAGTGCATATAGCATAAAAGATTTGAATCCAACTAGGAAAATGAACTACAAGACTGTGACACGACATCGTGTCACACGGTCCCACGCGGCCGGGAGGATGTGACTCTGCATCTTGCGACACGGTGGTCAATGTGTTTATGCTGTTTACGACAAAGGGAATGCAACAAAGTACAGAGCTTGTTTCGACTGTTCCCACTTTTGTCATTAACCAAAGTTTTTATGAAGTAGCCTCATAGTTTCGCACCGACCTATTTCAATGAAAGCACATCATCATCAGACATCCCCCACCGTAGGATATCCTGCCTAGAGCTCCTACATAGAGGTGTTCTGCTGCGAAAATCATGGTCATGACACAACAGAGCCTTGGCAGTGCGTTTTTAGGCCATTTTTGAAAAAATCACTAGATAGTCTTCTGAAGCCGGATTCACGATCGGTAAATTAATGGATTGTTGGCAGTGAATAAGTTTACCAACAGAGGATAATGGGCAGGTGGGGCAAGTTTGGTACGCATGGTATGATATAATTTGGTGAATGATTTAATTCTCCCCACCATTCACCTACCTACACGCTGTTGTTAATTCCTGGTAATTTCTACCCCACCCGGATAACCCTGGGTAAAGTCATTCACGAATCCGGTCTCTAGTTCAGCAGGACTAACCGGCAGGATGTACTGGTTTCTTAGCAAAATTGTGAGCAAGTTATTGATCATAGTTCCTTCCAAGCGGACCAACACGGGACTGTTCCTTGAATACCTGTAGCCACCCACCTGGAAAAACTATATGTGGTCTCCTCCGTTCATTTCTGACAAGGGCTCCGACTTGTTTAAAGCCTTCTGTCACAGTTGCCTGCTTGGCGGGGCCGAACTGTTTTGACAACTGGATAGTTCGCATCTGAAATAAACGCAACATTGAAAGCAGATTATTCTCGGCACAACGAAAACATAAACTTTTTGAAAGGCCTTAGCAAGTTCTTCGTTTTTTAACTCTCAATTCTGCCCCAAATCCTATTGGTAGAGCTTGTCGAAGTCAACAGCTCGCGATATGTACCGTTAGCTTACCTGGTGATCAAGCCTTACAAAAGGCCCATAAGATGTATGCAACCTGTTGATGAGGAACTATTAGGCTGATCGGAAAATCTTGATACAGGTTTCTTTAAAGGTTGAGGACTTCACAATTTCTACTGATACTCATGGTCTACCATGCGGTAGTCACGGTAGATCATGGATGTCATTAGAAAGTGTGAAGTTCTGAATCGACATTCTTGAACCACATTCTCGAAGCTTCTCGAAACACATTCTCGAAGCTGCTCTGCAAAACATATATAAGCGTACATGTTCCTACTTGGATTTTAATGCAACAAGTGCATCCGACACGCCTAACGGCGTATCCCGCACTTGCGCGCTTCACGCGACTTTGCAGCTTCACTGACCTATGAAAAGTAGTTTTTGTAAAACATAAAATTCGCTATCATCTAGGACCTGCTGCGTACTATATCGGGATGAAGCCGTTCACCACTTCGGTACCTTCATCATGAACATTCTCTCCGGACCGGCCATTAACGTCATTGGTTTGTACTGCGCAGTACTTCTGTTCCTCATGTTGCTCCTCCACAACCGTTTTCATGCTCAACAGCTAGCTTTTCCAGATATCCTTGGCATGCCTTCCGAAGCCAGGTTCCCCTCTCTCGTTTCTTCTTACTGGATCTAACTGCTGGTCCACCTTTACTGGTCTTCCCTCCCTCTCTTTAGTCCTCACTTTCCTGGTCTCAACTCCCGGCCCTGTTCTTTGTCTCACTATCGACCCCATACTGGTCTCTTCTTGCTGGTTTCCCCGCCCTGGCCCCTCCTCCAGGTGGTTCTTTTCCTTTCGGGTCGCTCTCTGGTCCACCCTAGAGGTCTCCCTTACTGCCCTTCTCCACCATCCCCTTAGTGGTTCTCCCATGCTCACGGCAGACGTCGGTGACACGTATTCAGTATCAGGACGCTTGTTGCGCGACGTAGGGGGTCCGTCTTCTAGATCTAGAAGCTCAGAAGCGAGCAGTGGCCGCTGTGTCGAGCATGAAGAGGCTATGCATATGGCAGATTATTTGTTCTCCGTATGAATTCCCTTCTCATTAGTTCCCGTGCTGGTCCCGCCCCCAGTTTCCTTCTTCCAGGTAGATTCCTCCCTCCCCCCTCGGGATGCTCCTTACTACCCTACTCCAATTAAGTAGCCCTTAAACGCTCACGACACGGCGACGGCGAGCGAATGCTCATTGCGCGACATCGGTGTCAAATCTTCCAAATCCGGTCTCTTTTACTGGTAATGGACCCCTTGCTGATCCTGCTTACTGCCACCCCCCCCCCCCCCTCCCTGATTGGTAACTCCCTACTCGACCCTCCTTTTGCATAAACCCTTCTTGGTGTCACCTCATGGCCTGTTTCATTGTTTCCCTTATCGACCCCCCCCCCCTCCCTTCCCGATGCCTGCTCTAGCTCGTTCCCTCCTGATCGCAGTCGGTTCTCCACATTCGAAGTCCCCTTCTACTCTTCCCCCTTTAGTGGTCTTCTCATGCTTATGGCACGAAGTCAGCTACTGAATCTGGACGCTCAGAAACGCGCGTAGGTGCTGTTGTGTTAAGCAGTACAGGGCTGCGCTTCCCTTGCTTCGGCAACATCCCCCGTTCAGTAGCAAATTTTGCTCGCACTTTAGTTGATGAGGCGTATCTCACTTAGGTTAGATCAGTCGACAGCCCCCGCTATGGATGATGCGGCGTATCTCTCTTAGGTTAGATCACTCGACCGCCCCCGCTGTGGATGATGCGGCGTATCTCACTTAGGTTAGATCAGTCGACAGCCCCCGCTATGGATGATGCGGCGTATCTCTCTTAGGTTAGATCACTCGACCGCCCCCGCTGTGGATGATGCGGCGTATCTCACTTAGGTTAGATCAGTCGACAGCCCCCGCTATGGATGATGCGGCGTATCTCTCTTAGGTTAGATCACTCGACAGCCCCCGCTGTGGATGATGCGGCGTATCTCACTTAGGTTAGATCAGTCAAACGTCATCGACCGCTAACTCAATTATGTAGTGGTAGATGTCAATTTCACGAGAGAATCTTCGAGCAACCATCTTCTAGTAGCGCCGCGGCACTGACAGCAGTCCGCAGCATCAGAAGCGCATCAGGGGACGACACCACTACCACCAACAACGTCAACCGCTGGCTCGCTCAGTTCGCGTGAGACACGGACTTCAAACAAAAACCTCGGTCGGGGCTCCCCCAAGCAGTGGAAGACTTCGCAGCTCGCGACGCTGTTGCTGAAGTATTCGGAAGCTACCACCCGGAGTCTTGCGACAATACTCGGATGTCACCAATCGAAGGTCGTTAGCTCTCTCCAAGCCCTCGGCTAGCGAAAGTGCTGACTCGATGGATCCTGTATGCCTTGGCCGATAGCATGCGGTTCAGCTGCATATCCATCTGCCTTCTCCGCTCGCCTCGCAAGGAATTTCTGGAAGGCCTGGTTGCTGTAGACGAGAATAGGGTTCTCTACGACTCCAACATACAACGTGCCTCTTGGCTACCCCCAGAAGAGCCGATCACGCAAGCAAAGTCGAAAACGTACCTCGAGAAAGTTCTTGGTGCAATCCTAGTTGGTGGTGGTCCCTCTTAAACAATTTTGCGACCTAACGAAATACGGTAGACAACATCATATAGAAATACCTAAACTACACAAACACGATTCCCAGATAGACTCAGTTCCCGAGTTCCTGTCGAAAGGGGAGCCTAAAAGGGACCGTTCTCGGTGCAAATCTGGTAAGGGAGGACACCCTTGCTAGATTTGTACGAGAACGTAATACCTTCAAGCAGATAAAACGGATAGCGTCAGTGGAATAAATAAATAAAAATAGACTAAGACGTCATCAATCAACTAAAGTTCTGAATATAGTGTCAGATCCGTGGACACAGAAGAGCGAATGTACTTCACGTCCTAATCATTTACAAGCCCAGACATTCACAACGGTCAACTGAAAGCGCAACTATAGTTCACCAGTAAAACTTCACCGGTAGGTGAACGCAGTTTGATCAGCAGTCAAACTGCCACTTTGAGCCGGAGTTTGAAACTATTTAAAACGTCGCAGAAAAAAACTTTTCAAACTCACACCATAGAACTTCGTTGAATTTTGGGAGAAATGCTGTTCAACTACCGGTCAATTCCTTCGGTGAACTGTAGCTGCCCTTGCAGTTGACCTCTGCGAGTGTCTAAGAGTCTCAACCTAGCCCCAAATGTTATATATTGTAATGTATACTGTGTTATTCATTTTGATTTCGTTAATGTAGTTGTTTCTGTGGAATAAATGAGTTAATTCTATGGCAGCAACGAACACATTCAGAACTTATGAGACCGTTTAAGAGCGGTTGCAACCAGCTATGATTGCATCAAGTTCTTCTATGCTGCTCCTGGGACTCGGAGGGAATGCTCTACTGCGAGCTGCTCCCACAACGGCATACGTCCATCGCTGTCGTTTACGCCACTCACAAACGTAAGGTCTGAAGCGTGTGTCTGAACGAGGGGAGCGAGTCATATAGGAGGAATCTCCACCCCTCAATTAGTATAAAGGTGTGTTTATTTTTTGCCAAGTCATTAAACCCAAGGAGTAGTGGGACCTTGAAGTCACAATGGAATACGGCGCATGACGAGTTTGGGGGCTTGTACGCTCGCGATGCCTCTGCTGGCAAGCAGCTCGGAGCGCAGTGGAAGTGGCGTTGCTTCATGCGATGGAGGTCGGGGGTTCGGTTCCTCCGTGCTGCTGCACTTTTGCATCTCAACTGACTGGTGGAGATTTGGGAATTCTGACGTTAGCCTTTATATGCCACCCCTATTGTGCCCAGTGCTGCTTCATGCACTTTGTACCTGTGTATCACTGATGTTGAACATATATACATCATAATGTTGAATCATAACATCATAACATATATACACCAAGACCATCCATGGAAACTCGCAGTTCCAGAAGCCTCCCTCCCTACGATGGACCTGGGAATCCCCCGGTGGCCAGTTCCACAACGAGATCGACCACATCATCTTCAATCGCAAGTATTGCCTGACCGATGTCTCCGTTGTCCCCAAGTTCTACACGGGATCGGACCACCGCCTCCTTCGCGCGAGGTTCCGCTTTTCGCGTCAAGGAGAGAAGGCCGCGAAGTTCAAGAAGAGGAGTCCCAGAACGACCATCAACTGGGATCTCTACACCTCTCTTGTCGGCCTTTGGGAAGATGCCGTCATGGACAACGTCGACGAGGAATACGATCGCTTCGTGCACCATCTCCACGATAGTGCTAAGGGAGCCGAGAGCTTGAAGACCACCAAGAGACGCCTGTCTCCGGAAACTCTCGAGCTGATACGCCAACGTGGAGCAGCACGAGCGTCAGGCAACTATCAACTGACGTCCGAGCTTGCAAAGCTATGCAGAGCGGCGATAAAGGAAGATCTGAAGGAGAGAAGGGCGGAAGTGTTGGCTGAAGCAGCAGAGGCAGGGCTGAGCATCCGCAATGCCCGCCGGAACTTCGCCAACTTCAAGACCAAGATGACCGCTCTCCGACGTCCTGACGGAACCGTCACCTCTTCCAGAAGGACCATGGAGAAAGTCATCCACGACTTCTACTCCGATCTCTTCGATAGCCACGTCCACCTGCCCCTACGCCATCTTCCGCAGGATGGATACGTCATCCCCTCTGTTCTCCCTTCCGAGATCCGACACGCCATCTCGTCGGTGAAGAAACGTACAGCACCCGGTTCTGACAGGATCAGAGCTGAACACCTGAAGAACCTCCCGCCAGCGCTCATCAACACCTTGGCGCGGCTCTTCACACGCTACCTGTCCGAATGCAAGGTTCCATCTCAGTGGAAGACCAGCAAGACCGTCTTGCTGTACAAGAAGGGAGACGTGCACGACATTGGCAACTATCGCCCGATCTGCCTGCTGTCGGTAGTCTACAAGCTGTTCACTCGAGTCATCCTGAATAGGATTAGTAGAACGCTGGACGAAGGACAGCCATGCGAACAAGCAGGATTTCGGAGAGGATTCAGCACGATCGACCACATACACACCATTACGAAGCTCATCGAAGTGTCGCGAGAGTACAAGCTGCCGCTTTGCCTTACGTTCATTGACCTGAAGAAGGCATTCGACTCCGTCGAGACTGAAGCGGTTATGGAAGCCCTGCTCACCCAGGGCGTTCCTACTCAGTACATCAGAGTCCTTCGAGAGCTGTACAGTGGATTCACGACCAAGATCTCACCATTCTACAACGACGTCGTCATTGACGTGAAGAGAGGGGTTCGACAAGGGGATACCATATCCCCGAAGCTCTTCAGCGCCACCCTCGAAAACGTCATGCGCGAACTAGAATGGGATGACATGGGAGTGAAGGTCGACGGCCGGCAACTGCACCATCTTCGCTTCGCTGACGACACCGTGCTCATAACACCGAGCATCACTCAGGCGGAGCGAATGCTGGCCGACTTCGATCGTGTATGTGGAAGCGTTGGACTGCAGCTGAATCTTACGAAGACGATGTTCATGAAGAACGGATGGGTTTCTGATGCCCCATTCTCGCTCAACGGAACGAACATCTCCGAATGCTCCAGCTATGTGTATCTGGGTCGCGAAGTCAACATGGCCAACGACCTAGCACCAGAGCTGAGCAGGAGGAAACGAGCGGCTTGGGGAGCTTTCAAGAGCGTCGAAGAAGTCGTGAAGAAAACGAAGAACGTCCGACTCCGTGCCCACCTATTCGACTCCACTGTTCTTCCTGCCCTAACATACGCCTCAGAGACCTGGGCTATACGAAAGCAGGATGAACACGCGATCAGCGTCGCGCAGCGTGGAATCGAGAGGACGATGCTCGGAGTGACACGACTCACGCAAGTGAGAGAAGGCCTCCGGAGTTCCGAGCTTCGCCGACGTTCGAAGATCAGAGACGCTGTCGCATGGGCCAAGTCGTCGAAAATTAGGTGGGCCGGCCACGTAATGCGATTCGCAGACACCCGCTGGACGAGAGCCGTCACAGACTGGATTCCGCGGGATGTCAAAAGAACACCAGGACGCCCACCAACGCGTTGGTCGGACTTCTTCGTGAAAGCCCTGAACGACCGATATGACGCTCTTCGTGTTCCTCGAGCGAGGAGGATCCATTGGACCACTCTGGCACGCGACAGGGACGAATGGAGACGCTGCTGGCGCCCGCTCGAGCAAGTCGATGATCAACGGGACGACAGGTGATACAGGTGAATGTTGAATACCACAGCATTCAGCTGGAAAATTAGGCAAAAAATGCCTGAAAATTGTATGAACGTCAGAATTCCCAAATCTCCACCAGTCAGTTGAGATGCAAAAGTGCAGCAGCGCGGAGGAACCGAACTCCCGACCTCCCTCGCATGAAGCAACGCCACTTCCACCGCGCTCCGAGCCGCTTGCCGGCGGGGGCATCGCGGGCGTACAAGACCCCCAAACTCGTGATGCGCCGTATTCCATTGTGACTTCAAGGTCCCCCTACTCCTTGGGTTTAACGACTTGGCAAAAAATAAACACACCTTTATACTAATTGAGGGGTGGAGATTCCTCCTATATGACTCGCTCTCCTCGTTCAGACATACGCTTCAGACCCTTCCCTTGTCAGCTCCAAAAACTTGCGGAAGCTGTTCGGAAAAAGCGGCCCAGACGACTTCAGTATACCTTCATCCTGATAACGCCAATCCAACGTAGCTTAAGCGAACCACCAAAAAATTGAGGAGCTGGGCTGGGAGACGGTACCCCATCCGCCGTATTCTCCTGACACAGCCCCCTCAGATTACGACTTGTTTCGAGCCCTAAAGGCTCTCTTGCCTAATAAAAGTTGCACAACATTTGAAGACTTAAGTCAGGCGGTCGCCGACTTCATCAACTCCCGGTCTGTGCAGTTCTAAGAAGAGGGATCGCTGACCTGCTCAGTAGGTGAGCTACTGTGGTGTGTATATTGTTGACTGGTTTGTATTGTATGCTCAATAAAGAAATAAATAAGAAAAATGAAAACCCTATTAAGACTTTCCGATCAACCTAGTAGCATTGGATTCGTTACAGTTGCGTTTTTTTTATAAGTAACTATCTTCGGAAGGTGGGACTTATCAGGGTTGACAGATACTTGTTGCTAACGTTGAGTCTCAACCGTGACTTCAGGCATGTAGAGAGAGGTCCTGCTGGACGGCATATTTTCCCTCAAGCTTTATATAAGGCCCTGTTCATACTTCACGACGACAGCGACAAGAGCGACGGCAATGCCCGGAAGGTATGAGCAGGCGAAAGCAACGACGGGAGCGGCAAATGCGACAAGAGCACCAAGAGCGACAAGAGCGACAAGGGCGACTGGAACGACGGACGTACTGTGGTGTACGTAACTAATTACGTACTCCCACACTCCAAGTCGCTCCTCTCGCTCCCATCGCAGGTGCGAAGCATATATGGACAAGCAACAGCAGCGACGAGAGGGACAAGATCGACAGCGCCAGCGCTCGAGTATGAACATATTTCGGCGGCGTCTCGGTCTTAATCGATTTGCATGTTTTGCACCGGCGACGAGTCGCTGTCATCGCAAAGTATGAACAGGTCCTAAAGGGTAATGTAACTACAAGCAACAAGCGCCACTTCCACAGTGCAAGTTTTGAAGAACGCGGGCAAAGCAGAAAACAACACATATAAGCAACTATGTTATTACTTGTAAGTCTAAAGGCTGGAGCACCATTATTCAATTCAAATCGTATTTTTTACACGTCCGTAAAAAAATTTCTAACCCACAAAACGTAATGTTTTTCAACCGAATTGAAACCCAAAAATTCAAGCGGTCACCGCCTACTAAATAGCACGATCCTGACGAACACATCCCCGAATTTTTACGGTATCATTAGGTTGCGGGGCCAGTCGCCCCCGCGAGCGCGGTTCCGGACGTGGTAGGTTAGACTCCAGACGGAAAAGACCGGCCTTTTCTGTGCTCTCCTCCGCGGCAGCGCACAGATTGGGCTAGGGAAGGGACTCCGGGGTGTGGCGAGTCACCAGACGCGAAACAAAACAGGGCTCGTGCGCCGAGACTGCGGTTGCGGGGGGTGAAATGCCCAGAGACCGAATCATTAAGGCGCGCGTTAGCGTTGGAGCGCAAAATCCCAGCGAATGCGGATCTAGGGAAGGCTAGGGAAGGAAGTCCAGGGTGGGTGCCATCCAAACTGCTCGTGTGGAAACTGTTTTTGTCGCTCACGGGGAGTCTGCTGCTGGATTCTGCGCTCTTCAAGCGGCGAAACGCATACGGCTGGAAAAATCTCAGGTCTGAAGTTGCGTGCACGTCGAAGCTCCTCAAATCCCAAGTAGTCAGCTGAAATGCAAGCATGCCACAACGCTGGGGATCCGAACCCCCACCTCCCTCGTATCAAGCGATCCTATTATCCTGTGCACCATGATCCGACTGACGATAAGTGCAACGCTGGCGCACAAGAGATCGATAGAATGTCAACGTGGACGCCGACGGGCGACCTATAAGCTTGGAGGGCGCAGACAGCTTTCTATCACAGTCTCTCTACCGCTAACTGGTATACATATGGGCAGCATTACCATCCGGGGTGCATTCGTCAGAATTGTTTTACACACCACCTACACAGTACTAGAACTAGTTGTAGTACTAGAACGTCATAAATAATACTAGGATTTTAGAATAGGAGGTGGCATGGATGGGAAGTGCCCGTTTAGGCGCTATGGTGTCGCAGCATGCAAGACATCGAAAATTGGGTGGGCCGGACACGAACTGCGATTTTTCGCCACATTATAAAACAATGCCGTATGATAAACTCTTTATGTACCCTTTCCATATAATACAACCGTGACATCGAAAATGTACGTGCTAGCCGAAGAAGCTCTACAATAATTTGAATTCTATTTATACTTGCACAGCAACAGGAAGCGACGAAGATGGCAGGAAAGAATAAGGAGGCACGTGTGAAAACACAGATCATCTGCATTATCCATAACCCGGATTATGCTTCTCAAACAGTTTTATACAACAAATGTGTAAATAAATATAACCTGGGCAAGAACCGACGAGAAGAAGACGTTACATCTGCTCAGCAAGCGACTTACATTCTTCTCCGAGGCAGTCTCTATGCTTCACATCTTCATCTCTAAATCTTGTACAAAGGCACTTTGATACAGTATATCTAGCATTGATTTCTAGAAAAGATACACGACGTTGGAGCAATGTGTGTGTACAACATTCATAAGGTATTGAACACCTAAATGCTTTGACACAACGGTTATGCAAAGAAGTAGACAAGAAGCCTTGTTAGGAACAGTAGTGCAACGTAAATTTAAACAATATAGACTTTCATGTTTCCTCGGTCCCTTGGCTGTCCACGTCTTCAGTGCGATTTTCCTCATCGAAATGAGAAAGTAGTGCAACATCCATTATGCAAAACGTTGCTCTAAACAATAAGGTCTTCGTTAATTCTCCTGCAGCAAAAATGAAAGAGCGAAATAAATAGCCATTTTATGCAAGCAGATAGGTAGTCATGAATCATCACTCAGCAGCTGGAAGTAAACCCGAGGGTAAAAAAGGTGTCGTCAACATTCTTCTTTTCGGTCATAATAACCATTACATATTGATGGAAATCACACAGCTAGCGACGTATATGCCTTGAGTTTCTTTGCGAACAGTTAACGCCAATGACTAGTAGACATATACTCATTCCCTGCCTACAAATTGAACATTGTTACTAAGCGTACCTTGGGAGCTGCTCTATCTTCTAAAAGACATACAAAAACCGCTATAGATTCCCCTAGGGAGCTTAAACGCAGTGTCTGTATTTCAGCATCTGCGACGAACAGCTTTATAAAGGCAATCGATATCGATTAAGCAGCACAAAAAATTGATATTGAGAGCGTTTTCTTATTACCGCACCAGTCATCGGTTGATTTATAAATCTTAATGAATGCTTGTGATCCAGAAGTAGCCTGCAGAAGAATGAAGACAACACTCACCTGCATGTAGGACATGAGCACGTTCCCTCAAGCCACGAGGTCGGGCGAGACTGGTCCTGCTTTGCAAGAAAAATGCGAGCCATACACGATACGCACCTTAACAATGCAGAATGGCTCAAAGTGATCTCCGCAAATGGAACGAAACCACTGAGGTTTTTTAAATGGAATTTTTAGTTAGCCTCCTATATATAATGGTGTTTCACTGGTTTATGATGGTCGTACAGCGTTTAGTATAACTGAACCATGAACAAGGCGAAGCCAACAGTAACTTCATCATTTCGCACACTAACAATAAAGCAATGCGTTAGCAATTCAACAAAAGATGTAGAAATGCTTCAAGAGAGACCAAGACTGATTTTAATTCATTTCGTGGTATTAGGTTGGTGCATAAGTTCTCGTACATTTGATCCCTCCTGAATTGAACGCGTATTTTCCCGCCAAGTTTCTCACATGTATCAACGCGTAAATGATCGATCGATAGAGAAAGGAAAGGGCTACAAAACTGTTCCTAACATTTACTTCTGCGTTGTTAACGTCAGCTATTATGGCTAAGCAATTCATCCCAAATGAGACGCATATTCGGCATGTCATGTTATTCCAGCATTAATCTGGCCTCAATGCCAACGAATCGTATCGTCGCCTGAAGGATGTTTACAACGAGAGTGCTCCTGATCGAAGTACTGTGTAAAAGTGGTTCTCGAAGTTTGCAGTTGGTGAATTCTCCGTTGAAGATAATGAACGAGAAGGGCGCCCGATGACACTGGATTTGGATGGCCTCCGAAGTAGAGTGGAAGCGGACCCACACCAAGCCACTCGCGAACTATCAAGCACTTTGGTGTTGGTCACTCAACAGTCGTTCGAGGATTGAAGTCGATTGGCAGGGTGCAAAAATTGGGTCGCTGGGTACCTCACGACTTGACACAACATGACATGGATCGCAGAGCCGATGTCGCTCTGTCTCTCCTTACCCTCAGACGTACCCACGGATGGCTGAACAACCTTGTCACCGGGGATGAGAAGTAGATACTCTACTCTAATTATCACCGGCGTGCACAGTGGGATTACGCAACTGGAGAGGCAGAGGATGTTCCGAAACCCGACCTTCACCTGAAAAAGGTGATGCTATGCATTTGGTGGAGCGTTCTTGGCGTAGAATACTGGGAGCTGCTGGATGAAGGGATAACAGTGACGGCAGAGGTTTATGTCAACCAACTGAGGGCCCACCTTCAAACCACACGAGGAGAGCAAGTGAAGGCGTATTTTCAACACGACAACGCTAGACCGCATATTGCTACAGCGACGGCGGATGAGTTGGCGGACTACGGATGGACCGTTCTTCCACATCCACCTTACTCACCAGATCTCGCTCCTTCTGATTATCGTTTGCTTTCAAGCCTTCAACGCTACTTGGACGGCCAGCAATTTAGGAACCGAGAGGATGTCAAGGAGGCACTGCTCGCATTTTTCGAATCACAACCGGCCACGTTTTGGAGAAAAGGCATCCATGACTTACCAGCACGTTGGTGAAAGACAATTAATGTAAAAGGTGGTTACGTCAAATCATTTGATATTGTTGTTTGTATGTTGTGAAAATAAATATTTCATGCTCCAAATGTCCGAGAACTTATGCACCAACCTAATATCTCAACTTGAAGCATTTCGAGGATCACTCAACGTCCTGCCACAATTTCGGACCAACACTTAAAAAAGTTTTTTTTTTACATAGTATACCTGGCAACTACCTGCAAGGAAACACGGTTTTTACAGGGCAGAGGACCATGCGGATACCAAGAACTCCAGGATGTCCTCCACCTACGACATCTGTTAAATTTTGCCACATCCTGGAGTCTCTCTCTTTGCACGGCTTGTGCTCTTCTCAGCGTCAGAGGAGGAGAGCACAGAAGAAAACCAAAAACTCTCACATTTTCGCGCACGGGCCCTCTGCCCTGTAAGTGCCGAAGAAACCAGGGGCCGGATTCATCAACGACTAACCCACGGGTACAGAGGGTAGAGATACCCACGATGAAGCCTGCGTCTTTAACCTTTGCCTTATCTCTAAATGACTCGTATCTTATCTCTACCCCTTATACCCCGATAGCCGTGGGTTTAATTGCTGATGAATCCGGCTCCAGATGGAAGAGAGCTCAGAGCAAGGGGAAAAAAGTTAAGGATGAGGTCAATTTTGATACACGTTCGCTAGACGTGCCACATCCTTGGCTAGTAATATTGTTACTATTGAATCATATCGCCCTATTAAGAAGTTCTCAATACTTACCACATGGGACGACACTGACAAAGTGTGCAGGTAGACCTCTGGCCTTCAGGTAGAAGATTCGGATCGACTTCATGACACTGTCGAGACAGCTTCACATTCGACAGCTTCTCCGAACAGCCAAGACATGGGTCGAGATCCTAAGAAAGACTTAATGATCTGGACAGAAGCCATAAAAACAATTCAGAGAGTGGTATCATTGATCAATAGAAGGCCGCTCGGAAATGCATATGCCTTTCAAAGTAGCATTAGTACTTAGTACTGCAAAATCTTCTATTCGACATAATTTTTTCGTTAATAGAGCAGGTTCGGATTATATAAAACTTTCCAAAAACTCAGTTATTCCGTACAAGCTGAAGCCATTTATTACGAATGCAAGTCGATTCATGAGTACTTCTAGGACATAATGAGATCTTGTGGCAAAGCCCCCTTGATCTGTTCTCCCTTCCATTCTTCTTTCCCTGGGCATTTGTTGTCGTATGTACTTTCTAATCATTCTATAACACTTTGATCTGGATCGTTAGCCAATTTGATGTGGATGTCGTTCTATACCGTTTCTAATTACATTGTTCTTCACATGGATTTGACCCATGTAATAAATAATAAATAATAATAATAATTAGTTATCTTTCTGCATAACGTATCATTTGAAAAGAACAGAGATAAAAAGGGAAGAGAGAGAGAGAATAAAAAAATATGACACTTACCTCTTTAACGTAATTTGTGAACCGAGCATTCTTCTTCGCCTGATCCAGAAATGCCTGAATACGAGTCTCTTTTATATTCTTTCGGCTGGGTTGCTCGTTAAGTAAGCCGTGTCGTGCGATTTTTGATGGCAGATCTGACATCATCAGATTATATTCTTATAGTTTTTTTTGACTGACTGTGCCTTGATTTGCGGTGGATTGAAATCGTTTTATTGTCACGCTTATCGCGTATTGAATAAACAAATAAACAAATCCTAGTGGGAGAGGAGAACATTACTCAGTCTTCTTGACAGCGACGGGTATATTGAATTTTTTTTTACAAAGACATACCGCACAATGGACAGCCCATGGGATGACAATTCGTCGCAATTTCTTAGCCAGTGGTGACCAACCCTTTGCTTTCTAGCAGTGCTCCCTCCGACTAGGAGAGATCCCAAATCGTTATATCACTTTCCAGCACTGTCTTCTATGGGGCGGCAATGAATTCTGCACTGGCTCATCCGAAAATAAGCCAAACCACCGAAGTTCAAGAGGAAGAAACCGTTTTTTTTAGCTTCAGCTCCAGTAGGCACATTTATAAACAGAAAACCAGCTACAAACCCGTGTATATAGGTATTGCTCACCTCAATAAACTTGTCGGTCAACGACATCTTCAACCGAACCTCGGCCGAAAACTCGATACGATCGGCGCCTAGCTTCCCTTCCAAATCACGCATGGATACATTGTCTATTCTGTAAAATGTTTACATATAGGATTCCTTAGATACACCCAAACAAGACCGTCAGTTTGTAAACAAATATGGAATAGTTCTAAGCGACGACCTACTTAAACTCAAAGTTCAGGTTCTTGATATCATCAGGCAGAGACACAGCCACAGTTAGATACTGATTCATTCCCAGTGCAAAGTGAAGACGATTCTGAAAAAGTCAGTTAAATAGTTTGTCCTTATCCATATATCAGAAAACAGAGTGGTAAAAAATAATCATCCATGGATCCTTCCTGAGCGGAATGTACTCCATACCCATCACGAATCTCTTCTTGGAGCTTATCTTGTGCTTTGCAGTCAAGGTCGAAGTCACCAAACGCATTAAGAAAGAGAAGGCAAACACGTTTATTTTATAACGATGTTTCGTCGCGGTTAAAATTATAGCGCCAGGCAGGACTCGAACCCTCACCATCAAAAAATCCAAGTCCTGCTGTTTGACTTTTACTATACAATATCAATCTTCTCAAAGGGTATTCATGGTGGCCCACAACTACTGATTTGCGAAAATTCCTAAAGTAATATATTCGGCTATCAGAATTATCTCACTACCTGCTAATAAACAGTGGAGCTGAAGTTACCATTGCAAAGAATTCGAACAGCCCCAGAACTCTGGGCTTAAGACTGATCCTAGCAACCGTCACCTGTTTCAGAATCATGAATAATTATTGCCACACAAAAATAAGAGCTATGGGCCTATAAAGGCATAGCGAAGATGATCCCTTATCACTGTAACCACTGGCTTTTGACAATTGAAAAAGATCTTCACGATAGTCCGAAAATTTTTCTGAGTAGCCAACTTCTAAGTTTCCTCCATGCTTTTCTATGTATTCCACAGGTTCACGTCCCCTTGTCCTGTACCACAGCCCAGGGTTTGCAACCGTTTCTAAAGTTCTCAATGATGTTTTGTGGCGATCAAAACTCTAGCGTCAGGCGGGAGCCGAATCCGCACCACCTGCTAACCGGGCAGGAATGCTCTACGCCATTACACCATCGGCGCTGTTTGATCGAACACAACATCTACACCAAGGTTGTACGCTTCCGTTATATCGTTAAATTTCATTAGAAGGTATACATAGATAGCAGCGTAGTATTGTTTCAATCGGAAAATATCAATGGGACCATTTCATATACCATCTTCGCGAGAGGCTGGGCACATTCAAATGAAACCTTTGAAACTTCTTGAGTTTTGACAACTTTCGAAATCAAGCTGAACGTCTTCCAAATAAAAACGATTTCAAATTAAGCTCAATATTAAATTATTGAAAATTATTTCAACAACTTTTCAGCTATATTTATACTTATATGGCTTCTACTAGCGTATTCTCCTATTATATAATTATTTAATAATAGGGAAAAATAACCAAAGAATAGGAAAGTTTATTAAAACAATTTTTAGTTATTAATTTAGTAATTTGGAAGGCTTCAGTTTGATTTCGGAAGTTGTCTAAATTCAAGAAGTTCCAAAGACTTCATTTGAAAGCGACCAGTCTCTTGTGAAGATGGTATATAAAAAGGACCCATTGACATTTTCGACTGAAACAGTACTACGCAGCTATCTACACTTTTTCACGAAATTTTACAATTCAATGGAAACGCACACACCTGATCCACACCTCGTGGAAGCGACTGAAGAACATCTTCATGGCGCTTCGCACGCTGTTATCGCAACAAAACATCGCTATGAAAGCTTACAATCGCGGTACCAGCCACTTGTTTCTTTTAAAAAGATGACGTGCATTGTTTCCAAAGTAGGGATTGGGAGAACTGCAACACATGTTGCACAGATTTTCTCAGACTGTCGTTATGAGTGAAACGTTTTCCTGACAACAGCTTAGCCCGCTTCAATATGGCACCTTACGAATCGCTGATCCACAAGAAAACATACAAATGAGACAGACACAACAAATACGGAACCATTAGTGGCTCTGATGGGCAACAGATTGAATATGTTTCGAAAGCAATAGCCTCCTTGTGAAAAAAGGTGCAATCCTAGCTGGTGGTGGCCGCTCTTTCACGATTTCATAAAGACTGAATGCGTTCAGTATTGAAATACGTTGAACTCACTCGTTCCATAGAAAACTGCACTAACAAATCAAAATCAATAACACAGAAAACATGAAAATATATAAAATGTGAAAGATTAGTCGGGACGTTTGCAAGTGATTAGGACGTGAAGCACTTTGCCTTGTCTGTCTCCAAAGGTTTAATTGGTTTAATTGGTTAACGGTGTCTTGGATAAAAATTATTGGTGCAATCCCAATCGGGGGGGGGGGGGGAGTCTATTATGAATTGTTAATGGTAGCTACGCATCAATATATACAACATGCAAAACAACATATGAATGCCTTAGCTTACTTGATTCCCTCCCTTGGAAATGCTGAAAGATTAAAAAGACTTCATTATGGGACCGCCATGCACGGTGCAGGGGGGGGGGGGGGGGCACTATGCGCGGCAGCACGGTTGTGATCCAAACCCCTATTTGCTTTGGAAAGAACTCGCAAACCGCTGTGCGCTGATTGATTAAGGTAATAACGTTGCTTTAACGTGTTTCCGTGGTTTTCTAGTATTGTAATTGTTCCAGGTTTCTGTTCAATTTACTGTGTTTTCATTACTCTTCCCTCCCCCCCCCCCGAACAGGAAAGCAATTTAGAAAGCTGATTTTGGTATTGGAAGGCCAGCAATTGATAATGTAAGCATATATTTATATGTTGTGGTGCACACTGCATTTCTTTAGAAGTTGAAATGGACTGCCCCCCCCAATTGGGATTGCACCAAATTATTTTACTAATGTAATGTTTTATTGCTAGAAGATGTTCTTGCTGCAAGTAGAGTACGGGGGCCTCTTTTACTAAATTTGCACTGACGACGGTCCTTTTTAGGCTCCCGCTTCCGACTAGAAACTCTTGAACTGAATCCATTTGGGCAACCAGGTTGGCAGTTTATGTATTCCTATACGTTGTGTCCATTTATTGTGCTTCGTTATGTCGGGAAATCGGTTAAGAGCGCCCACCACCAACAACGATTGCAGGAGGATAAAAAATAATAAAAATACAAAACATGTGAGCGACAAAAGCACTCACCATGGTGTCTTCAGCCTGAACAACTCGAAATCTCACTTCAGGCAATTTTGCTACCACAAATTGAAATCTCGAGCAATAGAACAGGCACGAGTCGGTGATAATCAATTTGCTTACATCTAAAAAATATATTATCCAGGGAAAATGACTAAGTATGAGAAACGATTAAGAACGTCTGACGCTCAGCTGACTTCGATTCCTGAACGAAGAAGTACCTTACTTGAGATTGTGTGTCGAAATGCAGTAATTCGAACAAATTCACTGGAAAGCGTAGTGAAAATCTGCTGCGTGTCGTAGCCATAGTTCTTTAGTTTACGCATAGCACGTAGATTCCGAAAACCAGTCATCGTATGATAGAAAATGTATCCAACAGCTCCTGAAAATCGTCTAAAATCTGGCAGTATAAGCACTTAGGTTCTCACAGCCTTTAGTTGTTACTAAAAACGAATTATGTAAAAGAAGAGGTTTTTAGAACAGAAACTTGAGAAGTACTGACTCGCCGTTAAACGCACACAAGCAAAAAACTGCACGAGTTTTCGGACGAGTCGGACGAGTTGTTCGGGTGCGAAAGGTAAAAATTCAAAAAGTTGAACACGGGCGTTGGCGATGGAGCGCGAAATCCTTCATTCCAAGCATTACACGCGCGAAACCGCCCGTCGCCCAGGGGGGGGGGGGGGTCCGGGGCTGGATTCTGCGCCCTTCGAGCGCAGAACCAGGCAAGGGAAGCGGCTCCTGGGCCGCAATCCCTTAAATATCACATAGTCAGCTGAAACTGAAGAAATCCACAACGCAGAAGAACCGAACCACCAACCTTCCTCGCACGAAGCAACCCGCTTATCCACTGCACCACGTCTCGCTCAGCGAGGCGTCCATCGCGGGCTTGCAAGAGATCGATCGAACGTTAGCGGGGACGCCGACGCGATCTCTAAGCTAGAAGAGCGCAGAGAGCAAAAGACTACGATGATGACTCTGTGGCCGTGCCGCGACAACTCGTCCGCAGTTTTTTTTGTTGTTGTGTGCGTTTAACGAGGAGTAGAAGTCCATTGAGCACACAAGACAAATTCCTAAACATTAAGATCCATCGAAACACCTTTAGCAGCCGCCAAAAAAAGATCAGATGTTATGTAGAATTACTACAGAAAGATTCACTACTAAGGCACGAAACTTGGGCAGAATCTGTACTGATAAGGTTGGAGGCGAGGAGGAAACTGTCATCGTACTACCAGCAATATTTTCGGACAAATAAGTTAAAACAGTAAGTGAAATATTGATAGTGAAAATAGAGCAGCAACCCGCACGACATCCAACGATGATCTAAACAGAAACAGAAAAACTTAACAGCTTAACGGTGACTCGATGACTGATAAGAGATGCACCAATGTCTTCCTCAGTCAAATTTGTTTCAAAGTGAGGCTTACATTTCTTCTTTTCCATTTCTTCGCTTCTAAAAAAGGTAGGGAAAAAGAATAGAGAAAGAAAAGAATGGAAGAAAAAAAGCATCTGCTGACACTTTCACACTGACAAATGAATCGAATTGCTATAGGAATTTAGGTAAATGTTTTGTGTGCTTCTTTTAGCTATACTACAATTTTTGCATGGCGCTGTTGTGTTGTATTAATAGTATTTTTATTTAGTTAACGTAGAATAAATAAATAAATCGATTAATAAGTAAACATCTGATCGCCCGTTGGAGCACTTTTTCTATGACAGCACCTCTCCACTAGTACATCTATGGGTCTTTTGAGCAAAGCCTTAATACAAAACTAACCAATTCTAAAGTTAATTTTGATATCAGAAAGCCTCAAAGTTCTCCATCATGTTAATACACCAGCAACTAGGCGAAAAAATGCATATACGTCAACAGCTATACCTGTAGACTACCAAAGATAAGGAGAACAAGACGTTGCTGGCTCAAAACAAAAGCCTTGTACAGAAGGATTGAGTTCACCGGTTTTACTTATGAAACTGCCTTACCCAAAAAAAGGCTTTTCGAATGAGACAGTAAAGAGCCCCACCTAACTGCTTATATGGAACGAGTAGACCTCAAAGGCAGGTGGCATTTTTTCGCATTCCTTTTTCAGTTTGTTCTTGATCCCCTTCTAAAAAACAAACTGATGACCTCTCGAATGTTCGATGGTTTTATTCCGCCGAAATTTCTCTATAACGTAAAAATATCGTTAACGAGAGTACCGCCCCGCCGCGTTCCTAACAAAGGAGGTACCTCTGTATTTATTTCCCAACTTCTCTGATTGAAAAGTATAAATCTCTATGCTTTCTGCGGTTATGCTAATGGAATCTATCCACTTCACGTTTTGACGGCAACGGCAAAAATAAAAGTGTTTGTTTGCTTGTTTAATTTGCCAAAGACGAACTCACACTCGACTAGGCTTTTAGAGGACCTTTCTTTGCAATTTCTTAACCAGGAGATGTCACCCTGTTTGTATCTCTTCGGTTTTCTAGCGGCATCCCTCTCCGACTTGGATAGATCCGGATACAAGTCTAGAGAGGGGATCACTCTGATCTTCTACCAAGCTTGGTGGCCTTACAGCACCCAAAACAAGCTTAAATTTCCCATTGTAGTTATGGCGTGCATTTGCACGAGCTAAATGTTTCCATTTCACAGGTTTTTGGACAAAATCTTCGGATTTCCTGGAAGAAACACGAGGTGGACTGTTTCCCTTTTAGAAATGCATTTCGACTCGGCTAATGTAAAATTGTGATTAATTGTTCCGGCGTATTAGGCTACCTTTATCTATGAATTCGTTACAACTTTGTACATGATGCCCTCTCCTTGCTAGGAATTCGGAAGCATACACCAATCTCGGTAGAAGTACGTAAATAAGTAGATTCCTACTCCTTCTAACTATAGAATGTAACCCTATATAATTCAAGAACAATATACGACATAAATCCAGCGTTCGCTGAAGAAGAAGGCAGAACAAGAATAACAAATGAATGAAAAACGTTGTGGCCCACTCACCTATTGCCAAGACGGGTGAAACCAAAGCGAAATAGTGAATAAATCTTGTCGGATGAGAAGTGAACAGCACAGCATGTTCCTTTGTGAAGTATATACTTAGTACAAGCACTAAACCAATAACAAATACTAATTGAAGTAAAACGAAAAATTCATTGATCTAAAAAAAAACAACACACCTAAATCAACTGCTGGTAACCACCATCACCCAACCCTTGCCAGTTTGGAACAGAACTCACAATATGGCAGGCAGAATATAAATCCTCGAGCCAGAACTATACGTCGGCAATGAAACTCCAACATATTCATTTCGGGCGATCCAAGATACCCATATGCGAGACTATCGAAGGTTAAACCTGCACCTGGAAAATGAATGAAATAAAAGCATTGTCTTCAGGAATTCTGGAGAGTAGTTACAGTGATAAAAACAACAACACTGCAGGTATTCTAGAAGACAACCCCAAACGAACACGTTATCTCAAAGAAGAGAGAGAAGGAGGAGAACGTACTCTGGTCAGGATTTTTGGCACCAAAAGCTTCGGTGCAACTCTAGAAAGGGGGACACACCCTCACTTTTCTACATAAAATCCCGTTGATTTGTCCAAAAATCGTTAAAATAAAAACATTAAGTATGGATAGATATATTACAACCATAGGCGGAGACTCACCCCTACCTCTCTAGATCTGCACCTAAATTTGTTCAAAACAGCAGAAAATAGCGTTAAAAAAAAACAGAAAATTATTTTAATTTGTAATCGAAGCAAAATACACAGCTAAGTTTGGAGGTCAACTGGAGCAGTTGACGGATAAGGAATGACGCTAGGAAATTTTACATCTGCATATAGCCTGTAAAAAGAGACATCGATATCGATTCTCAGCAGCTGTGTAATCGATATCGAAAATTTTCGCGCTATGTCATCATGAGGCGACCCACGTGTAGAAAACTTACGGATGTACGAAGTGAATGTCTGTTTATCGCAACCAGACATTGTCACGATATTTTAAGATTTGCAGAGTTCAATATTGTTCTA
>OX375870.1:8477663-8669368 GCA_947359475.1 Heligmosomoides polygyrus bakeri
AGGAATATGGGAGGTTTGGTTGGTCAGGGTGGGAAACCAGAACCAGGTATCGGGTGCATGCGACGGTCTGCTTCTATTCCGACTGCGCTGTACGAGTCCAAACGCTATCACACTGGTACCATCACTATCAATAGGACTGGTATGAAAGAAAATGGGTGTCCATGCTTAAAAGTATTTGCAGAATATTTACAGACAAATACACAAAACAAAAAACAAAAATTGCGCCCACCCCTGTTAGCCACTCACGGTATTAGCAACATTTGATTTTTCTAGGAGGAACAATTGAACAATCACAAAACTGCCAATTAAATTAGCTGTACGCCTAAAATTCCTGATGAAATCAATTCATAGTAACTATCTGTTTACTAAATGCTCACTATAATAATATGATGAATTCTGCGGCGGTCTCTGCGCCCTCTCGTCTCTTCGCTTAGGCTCCGCCCCGACCCTATATAAGCAGGCCTGTGCGCGAGACGCGGCGGTGAAACAATATCGCCCTGCAGGGGAATGCATGGAGTCGTCAAACGAAGATGGGAAGGGGTGATGCTGATTGCTTGGACAGAAGCGCAGCGGCAATGCTGTGGGTCCGGTGATGTGTGTTCGACACGAGTGAGAACTGAGTGTCGAAATCACAGTCTTAAGAGGACGTGTGAATACACTTTGTGTCCCCTCAGTCTGCAGAGCTGAGGCAAAATTTGGTTGCATTTCCTCCGTTGAGCAGGATAGTGTGGAGAGTTATATGGTTCCCCATTCATCCGTTCTCCCCAATTCCAACTGGCGGTGTGTAAGCTGAAGTGCGAGACCTGATAAATTCCAGTGACGACGAAATCGTAGCAAAGTGCACACCGTAAGTCGTAACAGATCCAAGAAACACTGCAACTGCATTAAACATATCTGTACTATAAATTCAGGTAACTTCCTGTGTAATCCTTCGATATTATAATAGTAATAGATCTTTTCATGATCAATTGTAGCTGAATTCCACATCACGGTTTCCGCAGGAAGTACACCTCAACTACATCGATTGGGGGAAGTCAGGAAGAAATAGAAAAAATGGATTCATAATCTATAAAGAAACCAATAATCGATTGCTGGCGGTTGAAACATCAAAAAAGCGAACTTCAGATTCGTTTTCAGCGACCTAGGTAACCACAGAGCTAAAGTTTCGGACCGCTAGAACGACATGCACCAGAAATCGATAATTTGATCAATATCGACTGATGGCGATCGATATTTCAAGGAGGAATTTCAGGTTCGTTTTCAACGACCTCGTTGACCCCAGGTCTGAAATTTGACCGCCGAACGACTCGATTTTACCGACATTTTCACCAAAAATCGATACCAGACATTGAGCGGTCTAGCAGACACTAAACGTCTGGTGGGGTGGGGAGCTTCCCATCCAAACATCGGAAGCACATCACTTGACCCTGAAGAACCGTAGCGCGACGTTGGCTACAGGACTACTGAGCCGGGACGCTTGTGGCACGACGTCTGCGACACGTCTTCTGACTCTGGTTCCTCATTTTGGCCCCCTTTTCCTGATTCCACCTCCTGGTCCCTTTCCTAGTTTCCCTTATCGATCCCTCTTACTGGTCCCTTTTTACTGGCTCCCTGTCCTGGTCCCCCGTCGATGTTCTTCGTCTATTGCCCTCCCCTTTCTTACTGATCCTTTTTGTGTTGTCCTGTAAAATTATCGTTTATTTCGTTGTCCGCCTTTAAAAATCTCGTTCGCTCATGCATATTCTCTTGGAATGGATATTGTTGATTTCGGGAGGCCGGTGTTGCTCTGGTTTTTGGGCGACGTCCGCCAATTGACGAATCCGCAAAACCGTCGTACGGTTTCCGCGCGTCAGAAGCAGGGATGGGCGGAATTTCCGCTTTATGTTCTCTGCTTTCTGAACTTCTGATCATTTTGGCCAAATTTTTTCTGTTTTCTGGAAAAATGGCCAAAAAATTGGCCAGAAAACAGAAAATAGAGTGCTAACAAAACTGTATCACCTGTATCACCTGTCGTCCCGTTGATCATCGACTTGCTCGAGCGGGCGCCAGCAGCGTCTCCATTCGTCCCTGTCGCGTGCCATAGTGGTCCAATGGATCCTCCTCGCTCGAGGGACACGAAGAGCGTCATATCGGTCGTTCAGGGCTTTCACGAAGAAGTCCGACCAACGCGTTGGTGGGCGTCCTGGTGTTCTCTTGACATCCCGCGGAATCCAATCTGTGACGGCTCTCGTCCCAGCGGGTGTCCTGCGAATCGCATTACGTGGCCGGCCCACCTAATTTTCGACGACTTGGCCCATGCGACAGCGTCTCTGATCTTCGAACGTCGGCGAAGCTCGGAACTCCCGGAGGCCTTCTCTCACTTGCGTGAGTCGTGTCACTCCGAGCATCGTCCTCTCCATTCCACGCTGCGCGACGCTGATTCGCGTGTTCATCCTGCTTTCGTACAACCCAGGTCTCTCAGGCGTATGTTAGGGCAGGAAGAACAGTGGAGTCGAATAGGTGGGCACGGAGTCGGACGTTCTTCGTTTTCTTCACGACTTCTTCGACGCTCTTGAAAGCTCCCCAAGCCGCTCGTTTCCTCCTGCTCAGCTCCGGTGTTAGGTCGTTGGCCATGTTGACTTCGCGACCCAGATACACATAGTTGGAGCATTCGGAGACGTTTCGTTCCGTTGAGCGAGAATGGGGCATCAGAAACCCATCCATTCTTCATGAACATCGTCTTCGCAAGATTCAGCTGCAGTCCAACGCTTCCACATACACGATCGAAGTCGTGCCAGCATTCGTTCCGCCTGACTGATGCTCGGTGTTATGAGCACGATGTCGTCAGCGAAGCGAAGATGGTGCATTTGCCGCCGTCGACCTTCACTCCATGTCTTCCCATTCTAAGTTCGCGCATGACGTTTTCGAGGGTCGGGGATATGGTATCCCCTTGTCGAACCCCTCTCTTCACGTCAATGACGACGTCGTTGTAGAATGGTGAGATCTTGGTCGTGAATCCACTGTACAGCTCTCGAAGGACTCTGATGTAATGAGTAGGAACGCCCTGGGTGAGCAGGGCTTCCATGACCGCTTCAGTCTCGACGGAGTCGAATGCCTTCTTCAGGTCGATGAACGTAAGGCACAGCGGCAGCTTGTACTCTCGCGACACTTCGATGAGCTTCGTAATGGTGTGTATGTGGTCGATCGTGCTGAATCCTCTCCGAAATCCTGCTGTTCGCATGGCTGTCCTTCGTCCAGCGTTCTACTAATCCTATTCAGGATGACTCGAGTGAACAGCTTGTAGACTACGGACAGCAGGCAGATCGGGCGATAGTTGCCAATGTCGTGCACGTCTCCCTTCTTGTACAGCAAAACGGTCTTGCTGGTCTTCCACTGAGATTGGAACCTTGCATTCGGGACAGGTAGCGTATGAAGAGCCGCGCCAAGGTGTTGATGAGCGCTGGCGGGAGGTTCTTCAGGTGTTCAGCTCTGATCCTGTCAGAACCGGGTGCTGTACGTTTCTTCACCGACGAGACGGCGTGTCGGATTTCGGAAGAGAGAACAGAGGGGACGACGTATCCATCCTGCGGAAGATGGGCATGGGGGCAGGTGGACGTGGCTATCGAAGAGATCGGAGTAGAAGTCGTGGATGACTTTCTCATGGTCCTTCTGGAAGAGGTGATGGTTCCGTCAGGACGTCGGAGAGCGGTCATCTTGGTCTTGAAGTTGGCGAAGTTCCGGCGGGCATTGCGGGTGCTCAGCCCTGCCTCTGCTGCTTCAGCCCAACACTTCCGCCCTTCTCTCCTTGAGATCTTCCTTTATCGCTCTGCATAGCTTTGCAAGCTCGGACGTCAGTTGGTAGTTGCCTGACACTCGTGCTGCTCCACGCTGGCGTATCAGCTCGAGAGTTTCCCGGAGACAGGCGTCTCTTGGTGGTCTTCAAGCTCTCGGCTCCCTTAGCACTATCGTGGAGATGGTGCACGAAGCGATCGTATTCCTCGTCGACGTTGTCCATGACGGCATCTTCCAAAGGCAGACAAGAGAGGTGTAGAGATCCCAGTTGATGGTCGTTCTGGGATTCGTCTTCTTGAACTTCGCGGCCTTCTCTTATTGACGCGAAAAGCGGAACCTCGCGCGAAGGAGGCGGTGGTCCGATCCCGTGTAGAACTTGGGGACAACGGAGACATCGGTCAGGCAATACTTGCGATTGAAGATGATGTGGTCGATCTCGTTATGGAACTGGCCACCGGGGATTCCTAGGTCCATCGTAGGGAGGGAGGCTTCTGGAACTGCGAGTTTCCATGGATGGTCTTGGTCGACATGATAAACTCAGACAGCCTTCACACCTTGCTCGTTCCACTCCAAACCGTGGGTTCCGATGTGAAGTTCTTCCGCGACCTTCGTGGCCGATCTTGGCGTTGAAGTCGCCGACGATCACCTTTTAGAAGGTGTGATCTTCCTTATAGAACTTCTCCAGCTTCACGTAGAAGGCCTCGACTTCTTCGTCGTCGTAGTCGGATGTTGGGGCATACGCGACGAACACAGTCAAGGCTGGCACGGAGCCACATCGCTCAGTCGCAGACGTCCGATTCGGCTTGTCAAGAGACTCGTACGAATCGATGTTCATGGCCAAGTGCGTGTTGACGAGGACACCAACGCCGCCTACTCCCCTGCTGTCGCATGTTCCGAGGAGCAGTTCTTCTCCGGAGTCGTAGGCGGCGTGTAGGGGGTGGTGTCTTCTCGTCTCGGTCAGTCCGATGACGTCGTACTTGATCTTCCTGGCTTGCATTATCAGGTCCTCGACGGATGCTTCCGACGCAAGCGTGCGGGCGTTGTAAGTACAGATCGTCATTCCTAGTCCTTCTCAGTTTGCGCAGCCTGATTAGGCCCTGAGATTTTAGCAGCCTCTCCGTACTCGTCCTTCCATCGCTGCAGAAATGGGGGCTCTTTCGGGGTCAGGGGAATGAGGCCCTTAGTGCTGCTGTGTTTGACTGGAGTACAACACGGGTAGCAGTCAGGCTCTGTCGTGCGGGCGGGGTACTCCGGGCAGCCAGCCAGACTGCCCGTAGGGGACGGGGCGAGACTTAAGGCGGCATCGAATCGCCTTACATGTACTCCCAGTCTACCGAGTGCAAGCTTTTGGCCGAGCCGACACAGTTACAATCCGCACAGTCACGGACACATCCACGCACACTGTGCACGAACATGCCGCTCCCACGCACAAGGAACGCATCGACCCGACACAGCAGGAGCAAGGAGTCCATCCCCTGCATCCCACCTGCGTCTCTGGGCAGTACACACGGTCGCATTTGGTTCGCGTTTAATTCCCCTATCCACCACCCCGGGACGCGCCACGTGGCACTGCGACAAGCGGCCCGAGATCCCTTTTAACAAAAGAGCCCGAAGGCTCTCTATCGAGGGAGATCCGTGGCTAAGAAAACTATATCATGGAAATCCAATAAAACGAATCCAAGAAGCATAACAGAATCACAGTACAGTAGTTTAGACCATCTACGGTCACTTACACTCTATAAGGGACAAGGAGGTGGAATCAGGAAAAGGGGTCCGGGCGTCCGGACCGGAGTAGAAGACGTGTCGCAGACGTCGTGCCAAAGGCGTCCCGGCTCAGAAGTCCTGTTGTCACCGTCCGCGCTACGGTCGTCATGGTCAGGCGATGTGCTTCCGATGTTTGGAGGGGAAGCTCCCCACCCCACCAGACGTTTAGTGGCTGCTAGACCGCTGAATGTCTGGTACCGATTTTTGGTGAATGTCGTTCGAGCGGTCCAAAACTTCGGACCTGTGGTTAACGAGGTCCCTGAACACGAATCTGAAGTTCGTCCCTTGAAATATCGATCCCCATCAGTCGATATTGATCAAATTATCGATTTTTGGTGGATGTCGTTCTAGCGGTCCGAAACTTTAGCTCTGTGGGTTACCTAGGTCGCTGAAAACGATCTGAAGTTCGCTTTTTGATGCTTCGACTGTCTTCAATCGATTATTGGTTTCTTTATGGTTGCATTCCTTTACAGATTATGGATTCATTCTTTCTATTTTCTGTCTTGCTTTCCCCAATCGTCGTAGTTAAGGTGTTGTTGCAATGGAAATCATGACGTAGAATTCAGCTACAGTTGGTCATGAGAAGACCTACTACTACTACGGCGAAGCCGTTAAGAAGACGTCAGTGCGGCCGAAAGGTAGAAAAAAAAAACATCTTAAAGAAATAACGGACAGCAAGTTTTGAACAAAACTCTGCCTGTCCCTGTATTCTTACTTGAGGACACATTACTGCTATTATAGGACGTTTTATTTTGTTATCCGTTGAATGTATTGAATAACGTCTAACAAAATATCGAAGGATTACGCAGGAAGTTACCTGAATTTTGTAGTGCAGATGTGTTTAATGCAGTTGAAGTGATCTTGGATCTGTTACGACTTACGGGTGCGCTTTGCCACGACTTTGTCGTCACTGCTGCAATTTGTCAGGCCTCGGACTTCAGCTGACACAACCGCCAGTTGGAATTGGGGAGAACGGATGAATGGGGAACCATATAACTCTTCACACTATCCTGCTCAACGGAGGAAATGCAACCTAATTTGCCTCAGCTCTGCACCATTGAGGGGACACAAAGTGTATTCACACGTCTTCTTAAGACTATGATCTCAACACACCGTTCTCAACCATGTCGAACACACATCACCGGACCCACGGCATTGTCGCTGAGCTTCTCTCCAAGCAATCAGCACCACCCCTTCCCATCTTCTTCGTTCGACGATACAGTGCATTCTGCAGCATGACGATTTTACACTACCACCGTGTCTCGCGCACAGGCTGCTTATATAGGGTAGGGGGCGGGGCCTAAGAGACAAGAGGGTGTAGAGACCGCCGCAGAATTCACCATATTGTTTATAGTAAGCATTTAGTAAACAGATAGTTACTATGAATTGACTTCATTAGGAATTTAACGCGTACAGCTAATTTAATTGGCAGTTTTGTGCTTGTTCAATTGTTCCTCGTAGAAAAATCAAATGTTGCCAATCCCGTGGGTGGCTATCAGGGACGAGCGGATAACAAAAATTTTGAAACCCGGATAACGGATAATTTTGCTCAAAAATCGCCGGAAACGGATAACGAACAAACAACAAAAATAAAACTGATCTTAAACTGTTCTAGTTTCAACGGCAGCTTGCAGCGTGACTGCTGTCAATTTATAATTATTTTCTAACGACTTTAATAGAGTTTTTTGTGAAACATAGTGCCGTCACTTTAACAAGGCCCTTGAGGATTCTCACGAAACTTCAATTAAAGAAACGCTTCTTCATTGCCATCCAGACTGATGAGTTCGATATGCGAACCACAATTCCTTCAACAGGTTCCGCGAACCGCTATCGAACTCATCGGGGAGGACAAGTAGCAGGACCGCCAAGCCGTGAAACTAAAAACTGTTTTGCCTAACCAGGATACTATCTCAACGGTAGGTCGGAACGGCGCAAGTGTTGTATATGGGCAGGACCACCTCTCTCTGGGTAGTAACAAACTGCAGGTATCTCGACCCCAATACAACTCTGCGCAGAGTTAGGGGCGACGGAAGTCGCGGGTTGGCGCCCTGTTGATTCACGTGCTCCACAGCTGACGGGCGCGCCCGGGGTGAGGGCTCATATCGCGGCCAAGCGCAGCGCTCAGGTGGCGTAGTAGGGAAGAGGTCGGGCTCGTAAACGCGGGGTGGGGGGTTTGGACTGCAGACTGCGTTCGCTTTGCACTTTTGCAAAATCCATGTTTATCATATAGGTAATCCACCTAGGGGTATTATAGTGTGTTATAGAGCTTGTTTACATATAACATATGCTTCAAACTACTCAAAAAAAATTTTCGCTGAAACTTCGTTTAGGGGGGGTTATTTGGGGTGCTGATCACGAATCTGACATTTGTTTTTCACGACTCGATCGGAGACCACCCATACCGTTAGCAAGGGTGGTCCAGGCAGGGTCACCGATTTCGCTGAAACTTCGTCTAGGGGGGTTTTTTGGGGTGCTGATCACGAATCTGACATTCGTTTTTCACGATTCTGTCTCTACCTGCCGTCATCGGCAGAAACTTTAAGAATGTAATCCTGTGCCTTCCTGCATCCATATTATTCAGCCGAATCGTGAAAAACGGATGTCAGATTCGTGATCAGCACCCCAGATAACCCCCTAGACGAAGTTTCAGCGGAATTTTTTTTTGACCGAAGTCTTGTCGGTGGAGTCAGAACTTTTAACTAGTGCCACAAAATATCTATCGTTACATAACTACGGTCACACAAAATAGGCTTCAAACAAGTGACACACAGAAGTGAACATTCTAGCTAATCTGTAGTTTGAAGCATATGTTATATGTAAACATGCTCTATAACACACTATAATACCCCTAGGTGGATTACCTATATGATAAACATGGATTTTGCAAAAGTGCAAAACGAACGCAGTACGCAGGATCCAAACCCCCGACCCCGCGTTTACGAGCCCGAGCTCTTCCCTACTACGCCACCTGAGCACTGCGCTTGGCCGCGATACGAGCCCTCATCCCGGGCGCGCCCGTCAGCTGTGGAGCACGTGAATCAACAGGGCGCCAACCCGCGACTTCCGTCGCCCCTAACTCTGCGCAGAGTTGTATTGGGGTCGAGATACCTGCAGTTTGTTACTACCCAGAGAGAGGCGGTTCTGCCCATATACAACACTTGCGCCGTTCCGACCTACCGTTGAGATAGTATCCTGGTAAGACTGCTACTCTGCTGATGTTTCGCCATGATTACCTCAATCAAAGTCTGGAAAAGACAAGGAGAGATTGAGAATTTGTTCATCCAGGCATATTTCCATAGTCCAATTTACAATTTTCATTTTTTTATCGTTTAAAACAAATGGGAAGAACGAGACAAGGGATGCGTAAAATTGCCCATCTAACAATATGAAAACATCCATAAGTCGCCCTTAGAGGGAGAGAATGTGAGACTCATTCACTCACATCTGCCTTCATCGAACAGCAACTTGCCGCTCGCATTTTGTCATTTTTCATTGTTGGGTTGTTTTACTGATAAACCGTCAGGTTTTCTTTTTGAAATAAGGCTGTGGCCAAACAGAATGATCCTTGGATGAATGGCTCCTCCGACGCCTCTTGACTTTCCTATGCTAGGCCGACTCAGCCGAATAAAGTCTGCATAACAATGCTGGTTTCGCAGCTTCGACCCATTCTCTTGTTTGACAGTGTCCCAAGATCTAAGAAGAACGTGGAATGAGATGGATGAAATACCAGCTTTCTAAAGGATAGCCACTACAAGCCATTGTGCAGTCCAAATACACATGCAGAGAGATGAAAACTAGAAAAGCGGAAGTAGAATGACCCTAAAAGAAAATGTCAAACTAGAATGAAGCTCCAACATGCTCGGCGGGCAATCAATTTACTACAGTTCAATTGCACTGTTTAGATTTTTAAAAGAGAGCATCAATTGCTTAACATTACAGAGGTTTCACCAGTACCAGCGCACAGAAAATGCTTTCAGAAAATCGTTTCTATAAGCACACCTCAACAAGTTGTAGCAGCGTCGCTTTCTCCATTCATCTAAGACTGAACCTGTGCCCACTTTGCTTGTATTCATTACTGCTCAGCGGTATGCGTTTGATGTGTTACAGTCCATCAGTAGAAACTAAAACGCCGTTGCCGCATCCTACCTACACACTGCAATCGCGGAAGAGGGCGGTGAATTCGACACTACACAATTCTTCTGGGGATGTGCAGGACCCTCCACTTTCGACCGTCAGTAATACCAGAGAGCAAACGTTCGTTACATAACTGGCGAAGGGTAGCCCGAGCGAGTGCAGATTTATTAAACAACAGTGCAATAAAGTAGTTTTTGAAATCGGATGAGTGCAGGCAAATTTGCATTGGAAACCGGCACTCTGGATTGGTTTAGGTCATCGCGACAGCTGATATTTTCGGTCGATCGTTCAGAACTTGAGAGCACTTTTAATGTTACAAAATTCCTTTGCTGGAATCTCTCCACATTTAAGAGATCTTCTGAATTCGAATATCGCAATGTGGTTATTGCCTGCTCTATGGGTGTTTAACTACCTTCTTGCAACGGTCTATCTGCCGTTTTCACTTGTTGCGTTGAAAATGGACTTCTGTAAACTGAAACTGAACCTGTATTAATTTGGACTGCCTTCTCTCCAACTCACAATTCGAATGGGATTACTTTTTGATCAAACCAAACACCTTCAGATCAAAATTGTCTCGTCTATAGAGTCAAATTCAAGATGCCTCAAGAAGGGTGCCTTGAGGAATACAGTAACCCTCCCATTTTAAAGCGACTACAAAAGATGTCCAAGAAATATGGTCATGCTGTTTCGGCAGCCAAAACTCTCTTATCCCTCTGCCATGGGAATGTCCGTGGACTAATTTGAAAATGCAGAAAAGCGGAAATCCTTAGGGGCGCCACACGATAGGATTGCGCCATGCGTTCACTCACTACGAATAGCCCAATCCTATCGTATGACTCAGTATGTTTGTTGGACTACAACATGTGCACTTCCTGTTTTCGCCGCATTGGTCAGTGGTGAAGCTAAAAAATTGGTAATAAGTTGGGTGTTCAATGAACATTCAAACGATGCAGGCTTTTTGTTGGAATACCATGCATAGGCCAAGGAAAAGTTTTTGAATCTACACTTGTTTCTACTTTCCTGAAAATTGTAGAGATTGAAATGAAAGATGTGCTACTAGCAAGATGACATGAAAATGGAAATAGTTTGGTAAGAAAATTGTTCAGCTGACAACATTGGCAGAAAAAAAACCCTCTGGAAATGTAGATGTGCTAAGCTACAGGCCAGGTGACTCTTACGGTTCACGATTTACGATTTACTACGGTTTTTCCGTATTTATGATTCACGATTTACGAAATTTTGAATTTCATTTACGCACACCCCTGCTCCCCACCCCATCAGACGCTGAATGCCTGGTATCGATTTTTTGTGGATGTCGTTCAAGAGCTCCAAAACTTCAGACCTGGGGTCAACGAGGTCGTTGAATACGAATCTGAAGTTTGCTTTTTGATGTTTCGACTATTGGTCTCTTTATGAATGGATTTCTTTATGGATTATGGATTCATTTTTTCTATTTCTTTCTAACTTTCCCCAGTCGACGTAGTTAAGGTGTTGTTCCAATGGAAACCATGACGTCGAATTCAGCTACAATTGATCATGAGAAGATCTACTACTACTACTACGGGGAAGCCGTTAAGAAGCCGTCAGTGCCGCCGAGAGGTACGAAAATGCATCTTAAAGAAATAACGGACAGCAAGTTTTGAACAAAACTCTATCTGTCACTGTAATCTTACTTGAGGCAAGGGAAATAACGGACAGCAAGTTTTGAACAAAACTCTGTCTGTCACTGTAATCTTACTTGAGGCAAGGACACATTACTGCTATTGTAGGACGTTCATTTTCTTATCCGCTGAATGTATCCTACTATATACAAAGGAGCAAGCGTGTGTGTGTGTGTGTCACTGTGTGTGTGTGTCACTGTGTCACACCGTCCGTCCGTCCCACTTTGAGTTGGGGCGCGGCAGCCGAACACGTCGACAACCGCGCATGGCGAGCCGCAGACGTGCCGAACACGTCGGCGACCGCGCATGGCGAGCCGCAGACGTGCCGAACACGTCGGCGACCGCGCATGGCGAGCCGCAGACGTGCCGAACACGTCGGCGACCGCGCATGGCGAGCCGTAGACGTGCCAAACACGTCGGCAACCGTGCATGGCGAGCCGGAGACGTGCCAAACACGTCGGCAACCCTGCATGGCGAGCCGTAGACGTGCCAAACACGTCGGCAACCGTGCATGGCGAGCCGTAGACGTGCCAAACACGTCGGCAACCCTGCATGGCGAGCCGTAGACGTGCCGAACACGTCGGCAACCCTGCATGGCGAGCCGTAGACGTGCCAAACACGTCGGCAACCCTGCATGGCGAGCCGTAGACGTGCCGAGCACGTCGGCAACCGTGCATGGCGATCCGGAGACGTGCCAAACACGTCGGCAACCATGCATGGCGAGCCGTAGACGTGCCAAACACGTCGGCAACCCTGCATGGCGAGCCGTAGACGTGCCGAACACGTCGACAACCGTGCATGGCGAGCCGCAGACGTGCCGAGCACGTCGGCGGCGCGAAACTTTGGCCCTGGGGGTAATCGAGGTCGCTGAACACGAATCTGAAGTCGACCGATCGATATCGATCGATATTATCGATTTTTTGAGGATGGCGCTCAAGTGGCGCGAAACTTTGGCCGTGGGGGTAATCGAGGTCGCTGAACTCGAATTTGAAGTCGACCAATCGATATCGATCTATATTATCGATTTTTTGAGGATGGCGTTCAAGTGGCGCGAAACTTTGGCCGTGGGGGTAATCGAGGTCGCTGAACTCGAATTTGAAGTCGACCAATCGATCACCTGTCACCTGTATCACCTGTCGTCCCGTTGATCATCGACTTGCTCGAGCGGGCGCCAGCAGCGTCTCCATTCGTCCCTGTCGCGTGCCAGAGTGGTCCAATGGATCCTCCTCGCTCGAGGGACACGAAGAGCGTCATATCGGTCGTTCAGGGCTTTCACGAAGAAGTCCGACCAACGCGTTGGTGGGCGTCCTGGTGTTCTCTTGACATCCCGCGGAATCCAATCTGTGACGGCTCTCGTCCAGCGGGTGTCTGCGAATCGCATTACGTGGCCGGCCCACCTAATTTTCGACGACTTGGCCCATGCGACAGCGTCTCTGATCTTCGAACGTCGGCGAAGCTCGGAACTCCGGAGGCCTTCTCTCACTTGCGTGAGTCGTGTCACTCCGAGCATCGTCCTCTCCATTCCACGCTGCGCGACGCTGATCGCGTGTTCATCCTGCTTTCGTACAACCCAGGTCTCTCAGGCGTATGTTAGGGCAGGAAGAACAGTGGAGTCGAATAGGTGGGCACGGAGTCGGACGTTCTTCGTTTTCTTCACGACTTCTTCGACGCTCTTGAAAGCTCCCCAAGCCGCTCGTTTCCTCCTGCTCAGCTCCGGTGTTAGGTCGTTGGCCATGTTGACTTCGCGACCCAGATACACATAGTTGGAGCATTCGGAGACGTTCGTTCCGTTGAGCGAGAATGGGGCATCAGAAACCCATCCATTCTTCATGAACATCGTCTTCGCAAGATTCAGCTGCAGTCCAACGCTTCCACATACACGATCGAAGTCGGCCAGCATTCGTTCCGCCTGACTGATGCTCGGTGTTATGAGCACGATGTCGTCAGCGAAGCGAAGATGGTGCATTTGCCGGCCGTCGACCTTCACTCCCATGTCTTCCCATTCTAGTTCGCGCATGACGTTTTCGAGGGTCGGGGATATGGTATCCCCTTGTCGAACCCCTCTCTTCACGTCAATGACGACGTCGTTGTAGAATGGTGAGATCTTGGTCGTGAATCCACTGTACAGCTCTCGAAGGACTCTGATGTACTGAGTAGGAACGCCCTGGGTGAGCAGGGCTTCCATAACCGCTTCAGTCTCGACGGAGTCGAATGCCTTCTTCAGGTCAATGAACGTAAGGCAAAGCGGCAGCTTGTACTCTCGCGACACTTCGATGAGCTTCGTAATGGTGTGTATGTGGTCGATCGTGCTGAATCCTCTCCGAAATCCTGCTTGTTCGCATGGCTGTCCTTCGTCCAGCGTTCTACTAATCCTATTCAGGATGACTCGAGTGAACAGCTTGTAGACTACGGACAGCAGGCAGATCGGGCGATAGTTGCCAATGTCGTGCACGTCTCCCTTCTTGTACAGCAAGACGGTCTTGCTGGTCTTCCACTGAGATGGAACCTTGCATTCGGACAGGTAGCGTGTGAAGAGCCGCGCCAAGGTGTTGATAAGCGCTGGCGGGAGGTTCTTCGGGTGTTCAGCTCTGATCCTGTCAGGACCGGGTGCTGTACGTTTCTTCACCGACGAGATGGCGTGTCGGATCTCGGAAGGGAGAACAGAGGGGATGACGTATCCATCCTGCGGAAGATGGCGTAGGGGCAGGTGGACGTGGCTATCGAAGAGATCGGAGTAGAAGTCGTGGATGACTTTCTCCATGGTCCTTCTGGAAGAGGTGACGGTTCCGTCAGGACGTCGGAGAGCGGTCATCTTGGTCTTGAAGTTGGCGAAGTTCCGGCGGGCATTGCGGATGCTCAGCCCTGCCTCTGCTGCTTCAGCCAACACTTCCGCCCTTCTCTCCTTCAGATCTTCCTTTATCGCCGCTCTGCATAGCTTTGCAAGCTCGGACGTCAGTTGATAGTTGCCTGACGCTCGTGCTGCTCCACGCTGGCGTATCAGCTCGAGAGTTTCCGGAGACAGGCGTCTCTTGGTGGTCTTCAAGCTCTCGGCTCCCTTAGCACTATCGTGGAGATGGTGCACGAAGCGATCGTATTCCTCGTCGACGTTGTCCATGACGGCATCTTCCCAAAGGCCGGCAAGAGAGGTGTAGAGATCCCAGTTGATGGTCGTTCTGGGACTCCTCTTCTTGAACTTCGCGGCTTTCTCTCCTTGACGCGAAAAGCGGAACCTCGCGCGAAGGAGGCGGTGGTCCGATCCCGTGTAGAACTTGGGGACAACGGAGACATCGGTCAGGCAATACTTGCGATTGAAGATGATGTGGTCGATCTCGTTGTGGAACTGGCCACCGGGGGATTCCCAGGTCCATCGTAGGGAGGGAGGCTTCTGGAACTGCGAGTTTCCATGGATGGTCTTGGTCGACATGATAAACTCAGACAGCCTTTCACCTTGCTCGTTCCACTCCAAACAGTGGGTTCCGATGTGAAGTTCTTCCAGCGACCTTCGTGGCCCGATCTTGGCATTGAAGTCGCCGACGATCACCTTGTAGAAGGTGTGATCTTCCTTATAGAACTTCTCCAGCTCCACGTAGAAGGCCTCGACGTCTTCGTCGTCGTAGTCGGATGTTGGGGCATACGCGACGAACACAGTCAAGGCTGGCACGGAGCCACATCGCTTCAGTCGCAGACGTCCGATTCGGCTTGTCAGAGACTCGTACGAATCGATGTTCATGGCCAAGTGCGTGTTGACGAGGACACCAACGCCGCCTACTCCCCTGCTGTCGCATGTTCCCAGGAACAGTTCTTCTCCGGAGTCGTAGGCGGCGTGTAGGGGGGTGGTGTCTTCTCGTCTCGGTCAGTCCGATGACGTCGTACTTGATCTTCCTGGCTTGCATCATCAGTTCCTCGACGGATGCTTCCGACGCAAGCGTGCGGGCGTTGTAAGTACAGATCGTCATCCTAGTCCTTCTCAGTTTGCGCAGCCTGGTTAGGCCCTGAGATTTTAGCAGCCTCTCCGTACTCGTCCTTCCCATCGCTGCAGAAATGGGGGCTCTTTCGGGGTCAGGGGAATGAGGCCCTTTAGTGCTGCTGTGTTTGACTGGAATACAACACGGGTAGCTAGTCAGGCTCTGTCGTGCGGGCGGGGTACTCCGGGCAGCCAGCCAGACTGCCCGAAGGGACGGGGCGAGACTTAAGGCGGCCTCGAATCGCCTTACATGTACTCCCAGTCTACCGAGTGCAAGCTTTTGGCCGAGCCGACACAGTTACAATCCGCACAGTCACGGACACATCCACGCACACTGTGCACGAACATGCCGCTCCCACGCACAAGGAACGCATCGACCCGACACAGCAGGAGCAAGGAGTCCATCCCCTGCATCCCACCTGCGTCTCTGGGCAGTACACGGTCGCATTTGGTTCGCGTTTAATTCCCCTATCCACCACCCGGGGACGCGCCACGTGGCCCTGCGACAAGCGGCCCGAGATCCCTCTTAACAAGAGAGCCCGAAGGCTCTCTATCGAGGGAGATCCGTGGACCAATCGATATCGATCAATATTATCGATTTTTTGAGGATGGCGTTCAAGCGGCGCGAAACTTCGGCCTTGGGGGGGTAATCGAGGTCGCTGAACACGAATCTGAAGTCGGATCAATCGATATCGATCGATATTATCGATTTTTTGAGGATGGCGTTCAAGTGGGGGGAAACTTCGGCCTTGGGGGTAATCGAGGTCGCTGAACACGAATCTGAAGTAGGATCAATCGATATCGATCGATATTATCGATTTTTTGAGGATCACGTTGAGGAAGATCAGCCGATCCATCTCGATTAACATAATGGTCAGAAGGCCTAGGAAAGAATAGGAAACCCGTAGCGGCCATGGCGTCCTATTCTCGGGGTTTGGGGGCGAAGCCCCCAACCAGTCGTAGGCGGCCTAGCGGCCGCCTACGACTGGTTAAACAATAAATAACAAAATATCGAAGGATCACACAGGAAGTTATTTTGTAGTGCAGATGTGTTTAATGCAGTTCCAGTGTCTCTTGAATCTGTTACGACCTACGGCGTACACTTTGTTACGATTTGGTCGTCACTACCAATTTACCATGCCTCGGACTTCCGCTTACACAACGCCACCTGGAATTGGGAAGAATGGACGTATAGGAAACCATATAACTCTTCACACTATCGTTTCCAACGAAGGAAATGCAACCAAGTACTCGCGCACAGGCTGCTTATATAGGGTAGGGGCGGAGCCTAAGCGAAGAAAGACGAGAGGGCGCAGAGACTGCCGCAGAATTCAACTTATTATTACAGTAAACATTTAGTAAACAGATAGTTACTATGAATTGATTTCATTAGGAATTTAACGCGTACAGCTAATTTAATTGGCAGTTTTGTGATTGTTCAATTGTTCCTCGTAGAAAAATCAAATGTTGCCAATCCCGTGGGCGGCTAAGTTGCTCCGTTCGTGGTCTGCTGTGAAGAGCTATGAATGCTTCGGAACCTTCTACCCCGTAGGGTCGACATAGGAAGGTTGGCGATAAGATTCACTGAAATGGCTCAAATTCCCATTCGAAGACAGACGTGGGTGAACGACCACAGCAGGAGGAGGCTGCGCTCCCTCTGCTGCAGCAGCATCTCATGTTCAATTCTGAATGCGATTCCTCGTCGTGGGACGACGGTGTCTCCTCTTCTGACTCCAGACGGTTGTGGTGCGACGAAGGGAATCCGTCTTCTGGATTCAGGCACTCAGAAACGCGCGCAGACGCCGCAGGAGGAGGCTGCGCTTCCTCTGCTGCAGCAGCATCTCATGTTCAATTCTGAATGCGATTCCTCGTCGTAGGACGACGGTGTCTCCTCTTCTGACTCCAGACGGTTGTGGTGCGACGAAGGGAATCCGTCTTCTGGATTCAGGCACTCAGAAACGCGCGCAGACGCCGTTGTGTCAAGCAGGAGGAGGCTGCGCTCCCTCTGCTGCAGCAGCATCTCATGTTCAATTCTGAATGCGATTCCTCGTCGTGGGACGACGGTGTCTCCTCTTCTGACTCCAGACGGTTGTGCTGCGACGAAGGGAATCCGTCTTCTGGATTCAGGCACTCAGAAACGCGCGCAGACGCCGCAGGAGGAGGCTGCGCTCCCTCTGCTGCAGCAGCATCTCATGTTCAATTCTGAATGCGATTCCTCGTCGTGGGACGACGGTGTCTCCTCTTCTGACTCCAGACGGTTGTGCTGCGACGAAGGGAATCCGTCTTCTGGATTCAGGCACTCAGAAACGCGCGCAGACGCCGCAGGAGGAGGCTGCGCTTCCTCTGCTGCAGCAGCATCTCATGTTCAATTCTGAATGCGATTCCTCGTCGTGGGACGACGGTGTCTCCTCTTCTGACTCCAGACGGTTGTGCTGCGACGAAGGGAATCCGTCTTCTGGGTTCAGGCACTCAGAAACGCGCGCAGACGCCATTGTGTCAAGCAGGAGGAGGCTGCGCTCCCTCTGCTGCAGCAGCATCCCATGTTCAATTTTGAATGCGATTCCTCGTCGTGGGACGACGGTGTCTCCTCCTCTGACTCCAGACGGTTGTGGTGCGACGAAGGGAATCCGTCTTCTGGATTCAGGCACTCAGAAACGCGCGCAGACGCCATTGTGTCAAGCAGGAGGCTGGGCTCCCTCTGCTGCAGCAGCATCTCATGTTCAATTCTGAATGCGATTCCTCGTCGTATAGCGACGGTGTCTCCTCTTCTGTCTGCAGAAGGTTGTGGTGCGACGAAGGGAACCCGTCTTCTGGATTCAGGCACTCAGAAACGGACACAGACGCCGTTGTGTCAAGCAGGAGGAGGATGCGCCTCCTCTGCTGCAGCAGCATCTCATGCTTAATTCTGAATGCGATCCCTCGTCGTAGGACAACAGTGCCTCCTCTTCTGTCTCCAGAAGGTTGTGGTGCGACGAAAGGAACCCGTCTTCTGGATTCAGGCACTCAGAAACGGACACAGACGCCGTTGTGTCAAGCAGGAGGAGGATGCGCTTCCTCTGATGCAACAATATCCCATGTTGAACGGCAAACGTTGCCCGCGCGAGGTACGCAGAGGCGTACCTGTCGCGGGTAAACTTTTCCGTTCAACATGGGATAATGCTGATTTCTGCATGCGGCCGGTCGACGTACGACGACGATGTGACCTCTGCTTCCTTTCTTTTCGATCTTCTGACTCCATAAGGTTGTGGTGTGACGAAGGGAACCCGTCTGCTGGACTCAGGCACTCAGAAACGCGCGCAGACGCCATTGTGTCAAGCAGGAGGAGGCTGCGCCTCCTCTGCTGCAGCAGCATCTCATGCTAAATTCTGAATGCGATCCCTCGTCGTAGGACAACAGTGCCTCCTCTTCTGACTCCAGAAGGTTGTGGTGCGACGAAGGGAACCCGTCTTCTGGATTCAGGCACTCAGAAACGGGCACAGACGCCGTTGTGTCAAGCAGGAGGGGGATGCGCTTCCTCTGATGCAACAATATCCCATGTTGAACGGCAAACGTTGCCCGCGCGAGGTACGCAGAGGCGTACCTGTCGCGGGTAAACTTTTCCGTTCAACATGGGATAATGCTGAGTTCTGCATGCGGCCGGTCGTCGTACGACGACGATGTGACCTCTGCTTCCTTTCTTTTCGATCTTCTGACTAGAGAAGGTTGTGTTGCGACGAAGGGAACCCGTCTGCTGGATTCAGGCACTCAGAAACGCGCGCAGACGCCGTACGCCGTTGTGTCAAGCAGGAGGAGGATGCGCTTCCTCTGATGCAACAATATCCCATGTTGAACGGCAAACGTTGCCCGCGCGAGGTACGCAGAGGCGTACCTGTCGCGGGTAAACTTTTCCGTTCAACATGGGATAATGCTGAGTTCTGCATGCGGCCGGTCGTCGTACGACGACGATGTGACCTCTGCTTCCTTTCTTTTCGATCTTCTGACTCCATAAGGTTGTGGTGTGACGAAGGGAACCCGTCTGCTGGACTCAGGCACTCAGAAACGCGCGCAGACGCCATTGTGTCAAGCAGGAGGAGGCTGCGCCTCCTCTGCTGCAGCAGCATCTCATGCTTAATTCTGAATGCGATCCCTCGTCGTAGGACAACAGTGCCTCCTCTTCTGACTCCAGAAGGTTGTGGTGCGACGAAGGGAACCCGTCTTCTGGATTCAGGCACTCAGAAACGGGCACAGACGCCGTTGTGTCAAGCAGGAGGGGGATGCGCTTCCTCTGATGCAACAATATCCCATGTTGAACGGCAAACGTTGCCCGCGCGAGGTACGCAGAGGCGTACCTGTCGCGGGTAAACTTTTCCGTTCAACATGGGATAATGCTGAGTTCTGCATGCGGCCGGTCGTCGTACGACGACGATGTGACCTCTGCTTCCTTTCTTTTCGATCTTCTGACTCCATAAGGTTGTGGTGTGACGAAGGGAACCCGTCTGCTGGATTCAGGCACTCAGAAACGCGCGCAGACGCCGTTGTGTCAAGCAGGAGGAGGCTGCGCGACCTCTGCTGTAACAACACCCCATGTTGAACGGCAGACGTTGCCCGCGCGAGGTACGCGGAGGCGTCGCAAGGGGTCCCATGAGATTACGCATGCTTCCACGAGGCGTATCTCAGCCAGGTTCCCAACCTGAGTGAGATACGCCTCATCATCTACAGGGCAGGAGCTAACTCAATTATATAGTGGTAGATATTATTTGGAGTTGGCGTGGTGCCAGCACTGATCCAAAGACGTGGTGGTCCCGCAACGATTGTTGTTACGGTAACGGTTCGAAAACGTGCTACTCTACTAAGGACGTCTTCTGCCCACTCTCTGATCTCTGCCTAAAAATTTAACTTCCAGTCTTCTAGTGTCAGGATGAACCGCCCACATTTTTGCTGAACTGTTGCATACACCGTCCAGAGCTTTACGATAGTTGCGCGCACACTTTCAGACCTCCTTTTCAGGTCTTTAAAAAGGCGTTCAGCGAGAACTAACTGTGGTTCTGCACTCCGCTCACAATGCCCTACACCCTATCAAAATAGCATTGCAAAAGCTCACCTTGAGTTGGGAACCTTCCTTTGTAAGAGTTTAAGAGCATTCAAGCACTGACAATATTCCTTCGGAAGAAGCTATATTGACACACCAGTTTCATAGCACTAATTGTTATAAACATTCCTCGTGATCAAAACTGCTATGTAGTTAAGCTGGAGATCCAGCAAATACAATTCATTAAAGACGAGAAACTTCTGGGGAGGAACTGCGTGATAACAGCACATCAATCAAGCGAATCAGAAGAGTTCATAGCGAAATTTGTATTAAAAGCCATCGCACAAGCAGCTTTTTTGTCGAATTTGGAATATCCTAAGAACATTTCGCCATTGACGGTGGGATGTTATGATATTGTTCGAACACTGATTGGATACCTGTTGCAGAATTTCTATGCCATTTTCTGTTTTGTGACCGATCTTTGGGCCGTTTTCCCAGAACACAGAAAGCAGAAAGTTCGCCCACCCCTGTCAGCCACCCACGGGACTGGCGACATTTAATTTTTCTATGAGGAACAGCTGAACAATCACAAAACTGCCAATTAAATTAGCTGTGCACATAAAATTCCTAATGAAATCAATTTATAGTAACTGTCTGTTTACTAAGTGCTCACTATAACAATATGATGAATTCTGCGGCGGTCTCTGCGCCCTCTCGTCTCTCTTCGCTTAGGCTCCGCCCCTACCCTATATAAGCAGCCTGTGGGCGAGCCACGATGGTGGTCAGGCTATATCTTACGAACGCGAGTGCGTGGTACACCGAAACGAAGAAGATGGATGGGGGGGGGGGGGGGGGGGGGTGGTGCCCGCCTGGAGCAGGAAAGAAGCGCAGCGAGTATGAAAGAGTCGATAGTGGTCAATGATGTGAAGGAGTCGTCTGTAGCATTAGGTCGCGGTACATACACCATTTCTAACGCCACTTACTATAAAGAACTTCATTGATGTTGACAGTTAGTTAAATTTCTGTGAGCTTCCTATTTCGTAAATTGCGAGACGACGTTCCCGTCCCATAAATCAAATTGCCTTCGTATTTTGTGAAGCACAGAGCGAGTCCCGCTTCTTCTATGATGTATTGCGGCCTCCCGTGGATCCAATTTAGGGCTGTCTAGGCCATTACTTCAATTACCTGTGGAGCAGTCTCTGAGAGGGATCGGAAAAGTGGGGATATCGATGTGAGCCAACTCGAAAGCCCTGATGACGCTGTAGCCTGTCAAAGCATATTCAGCATCAAGCCTCTGAACGGTGCTGTTTTAAGCAACAATAAGAAATCTATGCTAAAACATCGAAATTCAACGCAACCCATAAACGAACCCTAACTGAAACTAAATAAAGCATCCATAGGGCAACAGATGAGAAACTTTAGAGAACAAAACAAGCAATCATAAAAAAGAAGAGCAAATAGAGCGAGAAACGTGCGAAGAACCAGATATTGAGCTCCGTGCGTATCAGATTTCTAGATGTACGGTAGTTCCATGTTCATGAGGAACGGACAAGTTTCTGATGCCCCATTCTCGCTCAACGGAACGAACATCTCCGAATGCTCCAGCTACGTATATCTGGGTCGCGAAGTCAATATGGCCAACGACCTAGCGCCGGAGCTGAGCAGGAGGAAATGAGCGGCTTGGGGAGCTTTCAAGAGCGTCGAAGAAGTCGCGAAGAAGACGAAGAACGTCCGACTCCGTGCCCACCTATTCGACTCCACTGTTCTTCCTGCCCTAACATACGCCTCAGAGACCTGGGCCATACGAAAGCAGGATGAACACGCGACCAGCGTCGCGCAGCGTGGAATCGAGAGGACGATGCTCGGAGGGACACGACTCACGCAAGGGACAGAAGGCCTTCGGAGTTCCGAGCTTCGCCGACGTTCGAAGATCAGAGACGCTGTCGCGTGGGCCAAGTTGTCGGAAATTAGATGGGCCTGCCCTTTCGCAGACGCCTGCTGGACGAGAGCCATCACCGACTGGATTCCGCGGGATGTCAAGAGAGCACCAGGACGCCCACCAACGCATTGGTCGGACTTTTTCGTGAAAGCCCTGAAAGGCCGATATGACGCTCTTCGTGTCCCTCGAGCGAGGAGGATCCATTGGAGCACTCTGGCACGCGACATCGACGAATGGAGACGCTGCTGACGCCCGCTCGAGCAAGTCGATGATCAACGGGACGACGGGTGATACAGGTGATTGTCATGTAATTAAAAAATTAATTAATTAATAGATGCTATTAACCTACTTGGACGTGCATCGCACTTACATCGCACCTCCCACGTAGTCCTCGGAGTGCCATCGTAGGTCTCAGCTGCCGTGGAGGTCAGATAATAGGTCACATTATTCAATTCGTAAATGAATGAACGGAATCAAATATAATGACAGCACCTAGTAGGCTTTCCAGATAAATCTTCAGCGGTTTGTTAATGAATTCCAACAATTGGCGACTTTTTAAACCGTCATGCCTTTTTGGGCATAAAATGACTTGCAGTGGCCAGCCGATGAACAAGTCAGCGCTTTATCCTTCCCAGACATGTATGATACCAATTCACCGACCCCGGAAGAATATGGAAGGTTAGGTTGGCAAGGGCAGGAAACCAGAACAAGGTATCGGGTGCATGCGACGGCCTGCTTCCCCTCCGGCTGCGCTGTACGCGTCCAAAGCCTATCACACTGAGAACTGAATAGGACTGGTTTGAAAGAAAATGGGTGGTCCATGTTTAAAAATATTTTTAGAGAATATGTGACAAAAAAATCCAAAGTGAGTTTAAAATTGCGCTTGAAAGGAATGCTACCACAAATCCCCGCTTCCTAGTACTCGCCCTTGACACCTCCTCTGGATACCAATACACCGATGGTGTCTGTGGCATGTCTTCTAACCCCATACATGTACGGCATCGGTGGCACATCTTCTAAATCCTAACGCATATTGTATGATGTCTGTGACACTTCTCCTGAATCCCAATACGTGTTGGGTGATGTCTGCTTCTAGACACTGGGATTCGAATGAATCATTTTCGGATATCCGATTTTGATAATCCGCTCCGAATCATCCAAAAATCCTAGGTCGGAGAAATTGCCGTTATCCGAATCATCCAAAAATCCGAGGTCCGCGAGAACGTCGTCATCCGAATCATCCGAAAATCCGGGTTCCGCAAAATCGCCGTTATCCGAACCATCAAATTATCCGAAGATACTCGATCGGATCCATTGTATCAAGCAAATAATTTTCGGATATCCGATTCGGATAACCCGATCCGAATCATCCAAAAATCCGAGATCGTCAAAATCGCCCTTATCCGAATCATCCAAAAATCCGGGGTCCGCAAAATTGCGGTTATCCGAATCATCCGATTATCGGAAGATTTTCGATCGGATCCAATGTATATCTCCTTCACGTCTTCTGAATCCGAGCAGACGCTGTGCGTCTGTGGTACGTTTCCTGAATCCATCCTAATATATGGGTGATGTCTTCTTCACGTCTTCTGAATCATAACGCACATTGGGTCACATCTGTAGCACATCTTCTAAATCCCGTACGCATGCTGAGCAATAATTATATCAACGAAGAGTGAGCGACCATAGCTGCAAACCGTGAAAAAAGCTCAAGGAGTGAATGGTTGATGCTAATTGAGTAGGCATTTTATTAAGGCAGCCGACGAAGCTAGCTGCATAACTGCCTACCCCTCTGCACCTTCTGGACAGTGTAAGCAATACTTCAGCAAAAATGTGAGAGTTCATCCTAATTGTATAGGGCAGGGAGTTCAATTTTCAAGCAAAAATTGGCCCGGAGTGAGGGAGTTTCACTTCTCCATGTAATCAGCACCCAATAGAGTGCTAGAGAGAGAAGCTTCTAGCAGATAGTGATTTCCCTGAAGTGAAATAAGAACTGAGGGGATCCTCTCGCAAATGATAATTGCACCATGATGCATTCTGACAGGTGAGGTCCAATACGGTCCAATTTAGGGAGGCGCTGTGATGAAGAAGAGTTGTAGGTGCTTGAAAGTAGGTTGCCGTTATAGTGAGCCATTTAAAGACTGGAGTTGGTAATAAAATCCACTCAAAGAAAAGTTAGCTGTACAGAAGAATGTTTCAAGGTAAAGTCGCTCAAATGTGCAAAATATTTGCAGCAGAATGCTCTAATGAGAATGATTGTCGGCCAATCAAAACTCATCTTCTGTGGTTACAACATGCGTTCCGCCTGTTTAACTCGACTGTATTAGGTTGTCCGGAAAGTTTTTATTTATTTATTTAGACTTTTAGACTAATGTCAGGGAACAATGTGTAGTTAATAACTTTATTAACAACCACTGTCATTCAACAAAATATTCACCATTATGATCTATGACACATTGCCATCTTTCCGGTAGCTAGTGAATACCACGAGCGAAGAACTCCGAATACTTGGACAGCAAGAAGTTGTTGACACCACTTCTGACCTCCTCCCGAATTGCGATTTCTTCCAGCTAAGAAGGACTGCAGCGACCGGAAAACGTGGTATTCACTGGGTGCCAGATCAAATCAGTACGGCGGATGGGGTTCCAGTTCAATCCCGAGTTTCTCCATTTTCTTCTGCGTATTCTTTGCTGTGTGAAGTCTGGCGTTATCCATGAGATTGCGATTCCTCTTCTGGGATTGCGATTACGTAGGATTTCGCTCATTTTCTCCAGCTGAGCGCAGAACACGTTCGAGTCTACAATGGAACCGGTAAGAACCAATTCCCAGAACACTGGGCCATTAATGTCCCACCAGAAGGAAAGCAACTCCTTTTTGTAGTGAACAGGACGTTTCGGCTGTGGTTGAGGCAACTCATCGAAGTCCACCCAGTGCTTGCGACGCACCGAATTTGGACACAATACTTTTCATCCATCGTGACGATCGAGTCGATCCAAGCAAATGTCCGGCGACGGTTGAAGAGAGAAGTGCAGGTATCAACACGCTTCCGTTTGTCCTGAGGCGTCAAAGCATGCGGTACGACTCGAGGCAACTTCGCGACTTTGCCAGAAGACCGAAGAACATCCTGTACTGTGGACTTGGGAGTATTTGTAAGGTCTGAAAGTTCGCGTACAGAAGATCAGGTCGAGCACCGCAGGTGGCGAGTACGAGCTGTCCGTTCTGCGTATGTGGTCGACCTGTGCGTCGGGAATCCTCGAGCGATTCGTCACCGTTGTCGAAATTGCGGTACCAATTGAAGCACGTCGCCCGCGAGGGGGCTCGCTCCCTCATTGTCTCGTGTTGAAAGCGATGAGCCTCGTTCGCGGATCGGTCGGAGCAGTACTGTACAAGGAGAGCTGGTCGGTAGAGCGTCTTCTTGTCGTCCATCGCGAAGGCGCCACCGGGAACAGGATACGACATGCCGCACATGCTGCTGACAGTTACATATACAGGACGTGAAACACAAATTTCCTAAGTCCGGTCCTCTCACAACTTTAGCCGGCAAAGATACGTTGTTTTGAATCCTACCATGCAATTTGTCTAAAAACTCTCCGAACAACCTAATAATTCAGTACAGATATACGTACATCCCTTCCTCAAAGTATTTCAAGTTTTTCGACAGGAGAGCATACCAAGCGCCGCGAAGAAAATCGACGAATAGCGTAAACTAGTGAAGAAACTCGAGAACGGGCACAAAGCATGACCACTTCTCTTCATTCTCCTTCATTGCTGGGTGTTGTAAAGGGCTAAATGGCTCGATATATGAGCAACTTATCGTTAATTTCGAGCACCTAAAACTTGTAGACGGCATGCTACTTCTTTGGTCGGGAAGTACTTAACGTTATTAGTTGCGAAAGGATGATATTAGTTTTACACCACTTCGGCGAAATCACTATCTGTTAGCCCCTATTTATACTTGTGCCGCTGCGCGGCGCGGCTCCGTTGTCGGGATAGATATCGACCGGGCGGCGCGAAAAATCGATATCCGTGGCGATCGTGGTGCCGCGGCGCTCAGCGGCACAAGTGTAAGGCGTCTTTTATACTCCCGCCGCGCAGCGGCGCGTCAATTCTGAGCGCGGCGCGGTCGGCCGCGGCGCGCTCCGAATCTGACGCGCCGCTGCGCGATTGCAGTTAGAAAGGGGGCGTCAGCGACGACGGCCACGAGTTTCTGCGTACTACTACGGACCGGGCGCCGATGATGACGACAGAGGCAGAAGAAGTCGAAGTTTTGCTCTAGTCTCTAGACAGAGATGGGAACTCAGGAACTTCAGAAAGGCGAGAGTTTCTACTTTACACACTCAGTGTTAGAGAGCGCCGTGCACTGGGAACATATTTACTCCCCGTAGCAAAAAAAACTCTCGAACACGAAATACGCATTCGAATTGTCACTACCTCAACACCTACGAATAGACTAGGTGACGCATTTCAAAAAGGACTAAATGACGACGATTTAACCTATCCGCTCCTATCACTTACACATTACCATAATGTCCACCTGAAATGATAGTACCAAGTTTCGAAACAAACCAACGAAACGAGTTGCGAAACAAGAGCACAGAGCAATGTACATGGCAAACAGACCCCCCCCCCCTCCACCCCTACCTAGAGATGCACTTCTGGGGACCAAAATGCAAAGGACATAGCAATTTCTTCACCACGGTGGTGAAATCTTCGACTCAGCACCGAGTCCGCCGCGGCTGATCGCGCCGCGCCCCTCCCTCCAGCGGCGCGATTCGCCGAATACCGTAACCCGAAATTCCGTTAAATGTGGTGTTTTGCGGCGGCGGAGTATAAACACGATGCGGCGCCGCCGGGCGGCGCGAAAAATCGATAGCTATGCCGATCATCACGCCGCGCCGCGCGGCGGCGCAAGTATAAAAGGCACCTAAACTAGGGCTTAGGGGTATTCTCTACCTTTCATTACATTAGGTGCTGAAAGCGCGAGAAATAAATGCCGCTCCCGCCCACTCCACAAGACGTTCTTACAAGGGTACCGCGTTTTCAAACCGTCACCGTAATAACAACATCCGAGGACGTGATCGTTGCGGGACCACCACGTGTTCGGATCACTACTGGCACCATGCCAAGAAAGAATGCCAAGAGAGGATCGTCATAACACTTAGCTGCCAGGATGCTTCCGAATTCTTTGACCCACAAGGGAGAAACAATATCGCCAAACGGCCACCAACGGGATAGATCTGCCTCGAATCAGGGAGTCTAAATCAGTCTTCATCCTCTTCAGGAATTCCTGTCCTAGCTCACCAGCATTTGAAGCAATTACTATTTCTATTATATCACCACGAACGTCTGCTAGATCGTTGAGCATTGAGCCAAGATGTCCAAGCAATATATTTACTACACATGTATAGTTAGACCTCGTATGCCATTCCTGGAGACTAAAATACCCTTGGCATGTTCTTAAAGGTAAGAATGATCGCAAGCTGATTAACATTACGGTAACTCTCCAGAAGTAGAAAAGTGCTGAGGAAACTGCTGCTACACTGTTTTGAGTACTCTCTCTCCCTCTCTCTGTTTAAACAGCGGAAGTAAGAGTGATTGGCCGAAGCGGATGCCTTGCAGAAACGCGATCACCAGGTTCTGTACCACATCCTGTTCGTTTCTAAGAAAGGCAGACACAAAGAAATAGATTTTTCGACCTGATTCGATTGTTCTTAGGTGGCACTACTCGAGCAATCCATGAGGTTAGCTTTGTAGCACCGTCAACTAGCATTTCCTCCCAGAGTATTCCTCCCAAACCTCCTCAAACAGTGTGAAATCTCTCCTTTCCGTAGATCCGTAGCTCCATTATTGATTATATTATTTGGAGTTGGCGTGGTGCCAGCACTGATCCAAAGACGTGGTGGTCCCGCAACGATTGTTGTTACGGTAACGGTTCGAAAACGTGCTACTCTACTAAGGACGTCTTCTGCCCACTCTCTGATCTCTGCCTAAAAATTTAACTTCCAGTCTTCTAGTGTCAGGATGAACCACACACATTTTTGCTGAACTGTTGCATACACCGTCCAGAGCTTGATGATAGTTGCGCGCACACTTTCAGACCTCCTTTTCAGGTCTTTAAAAAGTCGTTCAGCGAGAACTAACTGTGGTTCTGCACTCCGCTCACAATGCCCTACATCCTATCAAAATAGCATTGCAAAAGCTCACCTTGAGTTGGGAACCTTCCTTTGTAAGAGTTTAAGAGCATTCAAGCACTGACAATATTCCTTCGGGAGAAGCTATATTGACACACCAGTTTCATAGCACTAATTGTTATAAACATTCCTCGTGATCAAAACTGCTATGTAGTTAAGCTGGAGATCCAGCAAATACAATTCATTAAAGACGAGAAACTTCTGGGGAGGAACTGCGTGATAATAGCACATCAATCAAGCGAATCAGAAGAGTTCATAGCGAAATTTGTATTAAAAGCCATCGCACAAGCAGCTTTTTTGTCGAATTTGGAATATCCTAAGAACATTTCGCCATTGACGGTGGGATGTTATGATATTGTTCGAACACTGATTGGATACCTGTTGCAGAATTTCTATGCCATTTTCTGTTTTGTGACCGATCTTTGGGCCGTTTTCCCAGAACACAGAAAGCAGAAAGTTCGCCCACCCCTGTCAGCCACCCACGGGACTGGCGACATTTAATTTTTCTATGAGGAACAGCTGAACAATCACAAAGCTGCCAATTAAATTAGCTGTGCACATAAAATTCCTAATGAAATCAATTTATAGTAACTGTCTGTTTACTAAGTGCTCACTATAATAATATGATGAACTCTGCGGGGGTCTCTGCGCCCTCTCGTCCTTCGGTGCCCGTCTGGAGCAGGAAACAAGCGCAGCGGCAATGCCGTGGATCCGGTGATGTGCGCTTGACATGGGTGAGCATTTGATACATTCACCCGAAAGCAAAATCAAACGTCTTGTAATAGCAGTGATGTGTCCTTGCCTCAAGTAAGAACACAGCGATAGGCAGCATTTTGTTCAAGACTCGTTGTCCGTTATTTTTTATACCTCTCGGCCGCACTGACGGCTTCGCTGTAGTAGTAATAGATCTTCCCGTGATCGATTGTAGCTGAATTTTACGTCAGGGTTTCAGCAGGAAGAAAGGTGTTCAATTAATGCTTCAATTAATGCTAGAGGTATCCAGTTGGCTAGAAAACCATTCAGCAAAATAAGGCTTCTTCTTCTTCATGATCGCTGTCCCGCTTCGTGGCGGGGTCCTCTAGCCTGGTGTCATGACGCCACCTTTCTCGATCCAGCGCTAGATCAGGGTGGACACCTGCTACTTTCAAGTCCATATGTAGCGCATCAGCCCAGCGCTGCTTTGGGCGGCCTCTAGGCGTTTTTCCTATTACCTCGAAGTTAAGGCCTATCTTGCGGATGCTGTCTTCTTCTTCACGAACGTGGCCGTGCCATCGCAAGCGAGCTTCGCGCATCTTGTCCGCTATCGTCTCGACACCAAACTTCTGCCGAATAACATCGTTTCGGATGCGGTCCATGCGGATGACTCCAGACGTCCAGCGCAACGTCTTCGTCTTCATGACGCTGAGGCGCATTTCAACTTCATTAGCGGCAGGCCAACACTCAGCTCCGTACATCGCTACTGGCCGGATGACTGCTATGCAGATCTTCGACTTGAAGCGCTCTGGTATCTTCTTGTCGCAGAGTACGCCAGTCAACGAGCGCCACTTGGACCAGGCTGCACTCACGCGTCAATTCACTTCGCGTGAATTCACGACCATCTGTTTGTCGTCAGACGCGACTGCTGATCCCAGGTACTTATAGACCGCAGTTCGTGGAAGCTCCTGAGTCTTGGTACTCCCACTGTAGTATGATACCAGGTGCGAGTCGCGTTTTCGGAAGACGGTGTTCACTATGGTGAGGTTATGCGATTGCGCGTAGTCAAGAATGCGCTCACCATCGGCGTTAAGTGATCCGTATCGGGAACCAACATGACAGCTGTACCCGTCTTTCGTAGCACCTACGTGCCAATTAAGGCCACCAGCGACTATGATGACATCTTTCGATGGTACATCTGCTGTCTTCAGGCTCCAAAACTCATCCTTGGCTTGATCGGAGACCTTAGCAGAGAAAAACATCTAGAGATTTAGTTTCAATACAGGTCAGGTACCTCTTACGATTTGCGGTTCACGATTTACGATTTACGAAATTTCGAATTTCATCTACGCACACCCCTGATCACCTAGTATCCTTCCCTTGTCAGAACAGTGGCGGATGCAGCTGGCCATCGGTCCATCAAAACCTTCTTTGGGCGCAAAGTGGCTCGGAGGGGGTCATCAGGTGAGGCAGTCTTGCAAAATATTTCGTGTTGCTCCGAGTTAAAAAAAATTACGCGGCACTGGTGTGGTCTAGTCCTATGATGAACGGTGCTTGGCTACTTCTGTTGTAATTGTGCATTCATATGCCTTCTTACGAAGGTGGATAACCACTGAATGCAAGGCGACCTCCTCCGAGCCGCTTTATGCCATTTTTCATACTTGTAACAGACCAGCAGTTTCTTCTGTGGAGCCAAGATTGTTAAACTCTTCATTGCGGCTTAGGCCTCGGTGTTGTTGCGACCTTCGGATTTTAATTACCCAAGTTTGAGGCCCTGAAGAAGGCGACAACGCCGAAGCGTAAACCGCAATGAAGCCTTGTAACAGTCTTGGCCAGGCTGAAGAAGCTGCTCACCTATAACATCGTCAAAGATGCCGAATCGGACTCGGAATCTTCTTTGATAAACCAGTGCAACAAACCTAGCGTTTCACTCTTCTGATCCTGATCTTGTCGAAACGGCGTCACCATAGACGCATCAGAGCTGCTTCAGATAACTGTCGAAGCAAGGTATCGTGCTCGTTGACCCACGTCTCCCTTCGAACGGGGATCTGATCATCACAAATCCCCAAATGAGCATCGCAGTGCGTCTTATCGCCAACCTTCCTATATCGACCCTACGGGGTAGAAGATTCCGAGGCATTCAAGGCTCTTCACAGTAGACCAGGAAAGGAGCAACTTAGCCACCCACGGTGTTAGCAACATTTGATTTTTCTAGGAGGAACAATTGAACAATCACAAAACTGCCAATTAAATTAGCTGTACGCATAAAATTCCTAACGAAATCAATTCATAGTAACTATCTGTTTACTAAATGCTTACTATAATAATATGATGAATTCTGCGGCGTTCTCTGCGCCCTCTCGTCTCTCTTCGCTTAGGCTCCGCCCCAACCATATATAAGCAGCCTGTGCGTCTGCGACGATGGTTATTAGCCCATTCCTCAGGAACGCGAGTGCGTTGTACGGCGAAACGATGAAGATGGATGGGCGGTGCTGCCCGCTTGGAGCAGGAAGGAAGCATAGCGACAATGCCGTGGGTCCGGCGATGTCCGCCCGACATGGTTGAGAACGGTGTGTCGAGATCATAGCCTTGAGAAAACGTGTGAATACACTTTGTGTCCCCTCAGTGTGCAGAGCTGAGGCAAAATTTGGTTGCATTTCCTCCGTTGAGCAGGACAGTGAGGAGTTATATGGTTTCCCATGCATCCATTCTCCCAATTCCAACTGGCGGTGTGTAAGCTGAAGTCCGAGGCCTGCTGAATTGTAGTGACGACGAAATCGTAGCAAAGTGCACACAGTGAGTCGTAAGAGATCCAAGAAACACTGCAACTGTATTAAACACATCTACACTATAAATTCAGGTAACTTCCTGTGTAGTCCTTCGATATTTTGTTATATGTTATTTAATACATTCAACGGATAACAAAATGAAACGTCCTATAATAGCAGTAATGTGTCCTTGCCTCAGGTAAGAATACAGTGACAGGCAGAGTTTTTTCAAAATTTGCTGTCTGTTATTTCTTTAAGATGTTTTTTTCTACCTCTCGGCCGCACTGACGTCTTCTTAACGGCTTCGCCGTAGTAGTAGTAGGTCTTCTCATAATCAATTGTAGCTGAATTCTACGTCATGATTTCCACTGCAACAACACCTTAACTACGACGACTGGGGAAGGTTAGAAAGAAATAGAAAGAATGAATCCATAATCTGTAAAGGAATGCAACCATAAAGAAACCAATAATCGATTCATGACAGTCGAAGCATCAAAAAGCGAACTACAGAATCGTTTTCAGCGACCTAGGTAACCCACAGAGCTAAAGTTTCGGACCGCTAGAACGACATCCACCAAAAATCGATAATTTGATCAATATCGACTGATGGGGATCGATATTTCAAGGGCGAACTTCAGATTCGTTTTCAACGACCTCGTTGACCCCAGGTCTGAAGTTTTGGAGCTCTTGAACGACATTCACAAAAAATCGATACCAGACATTCAGCGGCCTAGCAGCCACTAAACGTCTGGTGGGGTTTCCCCTCCAAACATCGGAAACACATCACCTGACCATGACGACTGTAGCGTAACGTTGACAACAGGACTTCTGAGACGGGACGCTTGTGGCACGACGTCTGCGACACGTCTTCTACTCCGGTCCGGACGCCCGGACCCCTCTTACTGGTTCCTCATTTTGGCCCCCTTTTCCTGATTCCAACTCCTGGTCCCTTTCCTAGTTTCCCTTATCCATCCCTCTTACCGGCCCCTTTTTACTGGCTCCCTGTCCTGGTCCCGCGTCGATGTCCTTCGTCCAGTGCCCTCCCCTTTCTTGCTGGTCCTTTTGTGTTGTCCTGCTAATTTTCGCAAAATTATCGTTTATTTCGTAGTCCGTCTTTAAAATCTCATTCGCTCATGCATATTCTCATGGAATGGATATTGCCGATTTCGGAAGGCAGGTGTTGCTCTGGTTTTTGGGCGACGTCACACCAATTGACGAATCCGCAAACCGTCGTACGGTTTCCGCGCGTCGGAAACAGGGATGGGCGGAATTTCCGCTTTATGTTCTCTGCTTTCTGATCTTCTGATCATTATGGCCAAAATTTTTCTGTTTTCTGGAAAAATTGCCAAAAAATTGGCCAGAAAACAGAAAATAGAGCTGCTAACAAAGCTATATCATGGAAATCCAATAAAACGAATCCAAAAAGCATAACAGAATAACGAGTTTCATTCCAAAGCAGTGTTTCTGGAGTATTTTAAATGGCAGGCATGTGGCGCTTCTGGATGCGCTCATGTAGGAATTGCGCCATAAACTCGTGAACTGTGTCGCTTTGTTTGCTTGGTGGAGTGTATAAGTGCTGCTGACAAGGAGTTTCGTCATAGGACATTTCTCGTCTTCCATAATTTGACTTGGTATTCTTTTTAATATTAAGAGTAGTTTAGACCATCTACGATCGCTTAGGACTTTATATTAAGGCTATAACTCAAGTGTTTTCAGGGGCATTTAATTTCGTATTAACTAACCATTTGTCCTTGAGTTACTGTGAGTAAAATTATTCTCCACCTTCGGTTCAAAAATTGAAAATTGTTGACTCGTCGTCCCCAATGATCGCTTTCTGCAGAGCCTTTGGCGAAGCTGCTTTTCTAGCTCTGAACATTGCCCTGTTTTTGATTGTCAAAAATTAGAGACAGAAAAGTTTCAGTTAGCTTCAGCTAGCTTTGATTTCGCTGATGTAGTGACACAGTAGTGATACATGAAATTTTTCGTGAATCACCTGTATCGTCTGTGAAACTAATTACTATGTTCCTTTGTTCCATTGATCATCGAGTTGCTCGAGCGTGCGCAATCAGTGTCTCTATTTGTCCCTTTCGCGTGCCAGAGTGCTCCAATGGAGGCTCCTCGCTCGAGGGACACGACCGTCGTACCGTTCGTTCAGGGTTTTCACGAAGAAGTCCGATCAACATGTTGGTGGCCGTCCTGGTTTTCCTTGACACCCCTCGGAGTCCAGTCGGTGACGACTCCCTCTGCGAAGCACGGTAAGTGACCGACCGGCCCACCTAATTTTCGCCGACTTATCCCATGAGACAGCGCCTCTGGTCTTCAAACGTCGACGAAGCTCGGAACTCCGGAGGTCTTCCCTCACTTGCTTGAGTTGTATCACTCCGAGCATCGTCCCCTCCATTCCTTGCCGAACCCCTCCCTTCACGTTGCTGACGACGCCGTTGCTGAACGGTGATATCTTGGTCGCAAATCCACTGTATAGCTCTCGAAGTACTCTGATCTACTGAGTGGGAGCGTCTTGAGTGCACAGAGATTCGACGACCGCTTCATTTTCGACAGAGTCCAATGCCTTCTTCAGGTCAATGAAGGTAAGGCACAGCGGAAGTTTTACTCTCGCGACGCTTCAATGAGTTTCGTACAAGAAAAGGCATTCTCGAAAAACGAGACGAACTAGGATTAAGGATTTTGGTGCAGCCAGTAGTACGGAACAAATCTCTGCACAGCATACAGTATGTATGTCTTTAAGATCAGGTGAGTAGTTCTTCGATATGAAGCCGTCCAGCTCTCCCTCCCTCCACCTCAACATCTCTTCAACGTCGGCAATATCTTCAGACAGTTCAGAAACGTAATTTATTTGCGTTAATCAATGCTTTCGTCCTCAGACTGTTGTGGAGCACTCCTTCGGCCGTAGTACCCGCATGTCTCCCGCCCCCCCCCCACCCCGATCGGTTAAATCTGGGAGAAAACCGCCGGTGAGGCGATCGATAATATCGATCGATACTGGCCTCCACATTGAAACTTTCCACCTGATGTGGAGCAGTCCTTCGGTCATAATACCCGCGTGTCTCCCACCCCCTCCCCACACCGATCGGTTGAATCTGGAAGAGAACCACCGGTGTGTACCACCCCCCCCCCCCATCTCCACACCGATCGGTTAAATCTGGGAGAAAACCACCGGCGTGTCTCCCACTCCCCCCCCCCCCTCTCCACCCTGATTGGTCAAATCTGGGAGAAAACCACCGGTCAGGACCTCGATTAGCCCCAGGGCTAAAGTTTCGTGCCGCTTGAACGACACCCACAGAAAACTGATAATATTGATCGATATCGATTGGTTGATTTCCGATGTTCAGCTACCTCGGTTAGCCCCAGCGCTGAAGTTTCGTGCCACTTGAACGACATCCGCGAAAAATCGATGATATCGATCGATATCGATTGTCTCCCCTGCTGTGAAGGCCTTCCGTCGATGATCATCTAAATGCCCAGGCATGCCCAGGCACGTCTACGGCTCACCATGCACGGTCGCCGACGTGCTCGGCACGTCTACGGCTCGCCATGCACGGTCGCCGACATGTTCTGCTCGTCTACTGAGTCGCCAGGCGCATAGAAGCCGTCTGGGTATTTTCCGCTAATTTCTTGCCTCAATTTGTGCCCCGTAATTTCCCCTATTTTATGACTCATCGCCGATCGATAGTGTGATTCATCGCTTAGCGGATTATTACACACATAGCGTGATAGAGACGACATTCGAATATCTGAAAATCGTGTTTTTTTTAGCATTCGAGATACTATCTACCAGGAAAGGCTAGTTGGCGTGTGTTTGAACGGTGAAAACGAATAACGTTACGAGCGCATTCAACAGACTGTTCGTTTGCCATGGGGATTCATTGGTCACTTTTCGTCTGTCGCTTATTCTTTGAATCTTTAGCTCAGTAATTTTAGGAATAGTTTAATCTGCCTTTGTTGGCTTGGTTTTGACAGAATTTCGCTTCATATCTCACAATGCCTTTGTAGGTCATGATAATGCGCATAAATTTTTGTTTTTTATCTGCTTTAAATGACAGAACATCTTTATTCATCAACAAAAACACACATTTACAGAATTCAGAAACATGAGGTCGGATCGAAAATTCCCGTAGTTTTTGACTTTTTGGATTGAAATGATCATAAATTATTTCTTCGTTTTGATGAATTTCAGTCGTTTGAGTTATGGAAAAGCTGTTATGCTGGTAGTATTCGTGCCAACAAAGCCTACTAGTTAGCTCGGCTACTACATATTCCTCTCAATGACAGTCTATTCCGAGCAAAGCTTTCCATTATTTTAAGGTTCTCTACCTCAAGTTCAAAGCATCCTGGGTTAGTGCTTTGCTACCGTTTTTATCATGACGTTTAAATTCAATTTTGAACTCAGCTTTCAGAAATTCAAGCCACAAAGTTGCATTACAGGAATAAGGGGCCCATCACGGAAAGTGGCATAAAGTCTTCAGTTTCTTGCAATCGTACATATTCAAAAGTGCGTGTCTTTCTATCAAAAGCTCCTATAAAGTCGTGGAGAAATCTTAACCAATGCAGTCAAAATTCAAATCACTAAAACTACGGGAACTTTCGGTCCTACCTAGGATAAAGGATAAAGGACGGCGTTACTCAATCCCTTCTGGGATGCGCCAGCGCATTCTACTTCTACGGGATGTCGTGGAGGCGACATGAATGCGTATTTGGCCATACAATGACTTGCGGTGGCCAGCCGATGAACAAGTCAGCGCTCTACCCTTCCCAGACAAGTCTGGTACCAATTCACCGACCCCGGAGGGATGGAAGGCTTGGTTGGCCTGGGCGGGAAATCCGAACCAGGAACATGGCATCGGGTGCACGCGACAGTCGCGCCTCCTCCGACTGCGCTATACGCGCCCACTGCGCTATACGCGCCCACTGCGCTATACGCGCCCTCGATCCTACCTACATAATAGTATCTACTAATCACTGATCGCCTAGAGTGCGGCATTTTATTATAATCGTGGTCGTGGTCTGCGAGTAATGCAAATGGACCTGATGTCGAAGACTTAGGTGTTCCGGCATCCCAGCCACCGCGAGGTACTGAAAGAGATGTCGGTGAGGTTCACTTTGAGAGAGGCCGAGAAGGATAATTCTTTTCTGCTGGAGAGGTGCACCGCTCTCCATTTATTGTTTGTATTTATGCACAAACTCTTTAGATTCCGACGCGCGGAAGATATTCAGGCTCCCGCGATTCGATTTATGATCCCGGATCTCCAAAGCCTTCCATCCTTCTGTGACCTGCTCGCACTCTTGTCCGCAAAGGGTTATATAGTGATTGGCCACCGCAACTATTGGTTAACTCAGATACATACACAGGAACCTCGCAGAATTATTAGGGATCGTTTGTTGTGCACGCAACGCGCGACGCGATGGAATGATAAGTTCCCATATCGATTCATCGCGTTGCGTGATCGATATGGAGGCCTATCATCACATCGCGTGGCGCTTGGCGCGTGCACACTAAACGATCCCTTAGGTTGGTGCATAATTCTTGCCCATAAAAGGGCATGATTTTAAAGTGTTCTTTGTCTTTAACAAAACAAATCATCCATGAACAATATAGTCACCGTTAGTGTCGACAATAGTAAGCCATTTCTTTGGCAAGGTTTCAACGTCCTTGTTCCAGAAAGAATGAGACTGAGGGTCAAAAAACGGGGAATCTCATTTCTTTGATGGCCGTAATTATCGGAGTTTTTTTTCGCACAGATGCTGCTTGAGGGCTCTGAAGAGGTAATAAATAGTCTGACGGTGCCATGCCAAGACTGTTCGGTGGATAAGGCACTATCGTCCAGCTAGCCAATCTTCTCTGGAAATCGCGAGTTAACCTCTCTGTGTGTGGTCTTGCGTTGCCATGGAGGAGAGCGACTTCGAGACATTCCCGTCGTTTTCCCCTTAAAGCGTCAGCCAGTTTCTGGAGCCGTTTTGTGCAGACGTCAACTTTGACGGCACGATTGCAGTCCAACAGCTCCAAGAAGATCACGCTTTGTGAATTCCAAAAACCAAGAAGAGAATGTTCTATTCTTTTAATTTTTTTAATTTTAAAAATTTTCTTCGACTCATTGACGGAGCGTCCGGTAGACGAGTCAGGCCCGAATGCAGTGTTCATCGGGTCGGCCGCTTTCTTCGAAATGATGCCAAATTTCTGCTCGTAGGCTAAATGACTCGTAGCTGACGTTGATCCTTTTTATTCAAAATTTGACCACGGGCTCGCTCACGCGCGCCTATGTGCCCGTCTTCTGGAAGCTTCTGTAACCTACTACGCGATATTGACATACTACATTCCTGGAATCGTCCAAAGTGTCCTTAAGAAATAAACCCAAATGTGGATAAAAATCATCAACCAACCTAGTAAAATAGGTAGCCCATTGAAAAAAGGTATTGATTGACGAGGTTCATCATCCCTTCGCCCTGGTTTATAGTTGCGACGCTGCGCGACGCGGCATCAAGGTTGGAATAGCTATCGATCGGGCAGCGCGAAAAATTGATGTATGTGGCAATCGCGGTGCCGCGCCGCGTGGCGGCGCAAATATAAACTAGGGCTTATCCTGTCACGTAGAGCACTTCAGTCTCATTCTCTCCAGTTTCAGCAACCACACTAACCACAATTTCACATAGATCTACAAAATGCGCGTAAAGGCTTATTGTAAAGGTGATAGTTTCACTAAGGAGTATCGATATAAATTAACTCAGGATAGAGTAGTTCTAGCTTCTCCACAAATAATCGTGCAGTGCTATGATTACAATCAAAGATTGCGTCACGAAAACCGCTAGTCTCTTCCATCTTCTCAGCACTCGCTTTATAAAAAAACAAGATTGGCAGGTGTTTCATCGTCGATTTCGTCAGAGCTTAAAGGCCCCACAGACTTCTGCGGCATCGCCGCTCGCCGCTGTGGTTAAGGATAGGGCAGGGACGCCGCTGGCGGCGAGCTCTGCGTCTCTGCCCTATGGTTAAGCATAGGGCAGAGACGCGCTGCCGCAGAACTCTGTTGGGGCCTTAAGGCCCCTGTTATACTCCCGCGGGAGCTTCAGCGGATGGGCGGAAATCGCGTCGGGACCCCGCGCCGGGCCACTCGTCGCGGCCCGCCACTCCCGCCGTCCGCGGATCGCCGCCGACAGACGACGAGAGGGGTGTTATACTTCCCGTCCGCGGTGCAGTGCACCGCGGAAGGCTGTCGTCCCATGGAGTTCGGCGCGGGAAACGCGCTCCAATGCTACGCTAGCCGTCCCGGGACGACGACGACCGTCCGCGGTGCACCTTTCTTCCGCGGAAGTCCCGCGGATGCTCCGGCGGGAGTATAACATAGGCCTAAGGCGCCTTTTACACTCCCGCCGCGGTGCGGCGCGTCAATTTGGGGAGCGGCGCGGCCAGTCGCGCCGCGCCCCGATTTTGACGCGCCGCCGCGCGATTGCAGTTAAGGCCCATGCACACTTCTGCGACAGCGCGGCGCGGCCATGATAAAGCATAGGGCCGCGACGGCCGCGGCGCGACACTGCGACACGTGCCGCAGGGAGGGGGCATGCACACTCTTGCGACTGTCGCGGCGGCTATCGCAGGCGACGCCGCGCTGAGTGCCGCAGGCTGGAATGGTTCAAACCATTCCTGGCGGCGCGACATCCACGGGGACGTCGGTCCCGTTGCCTAAAACGGTGCTCTAACGCGACCGCGCCGCGACCGCCGGATTTCGCGGAGGTAGCCGTCGCCCCACTTGCCGCGCCGCGGTGTCGCAGAAGTGTGCATGGGCCTTTAGAAAGGGGAGCGTCAGCGACGCGCGGCTACGAGCATCTGCGCACTACGGCCGTGCTCCGGAAACGGTCCACGAGTCATTGAGGGACCAAAACAGAAAGGATTTTTTGGCTGATCAGCGCAATGCATCTTGTCAATGTTTGTCATGGGATTCCTGTGGGGAGCGACGAATCCTCTCTTAAGCCTAGAGTCGAAGTCGTTCGCTCAACCTACGGTTGAAACTGGTGAGTGTGGTATTGAGTCGAATCCCCTGCAATGCAAACGGCACTAAACCACTCCTTATTTTGCGACATGTGCGGGTCCAAAAGTAAAACTGCTGGAACGTACACAAGAATCACTCAAAATTCTTTCTCATATGGCCATTTTAGGGTCACTGTGCACTAAGCATATCTTCAGCGTAATATATGAAGCTTCATGAATGTCTACAGATCTCAATTCTCTTCCTAGGTTACAGAAGGTACGGACTAAGGTCATGGTCACCGATTTCGCCCAAACTCCCTAATCAACCGAACCTACCGTAATCGCCCGTAACTTCAAAAACGATGTCAGATTCGCAGACTAGTGACCAGCACCCTAAACCCCACCCCCCCCCCCTCCTTCCCAATAGGAGAAGTTTGGTCGAAGAGGTGAAATCTCCCACCCCACGCCGAGTCTGCCGCGGCTCATCGCGCCGCACCGCGCCCTTCCCCTCAGCAGCGCGATTCGCCGAATACCGTAACCCAAAGTTCCGTCAAGTGTGGTGTTTTGCGGCGGCGGAGTATAAAAGCGATGCGCGAAAAATCGATAGCCATGCCGACCATCACGCCGCGCGGCGCGGCGGCGCAAGTATAAAAGGCGCCTAAAGGCCGCCACAGACTTCTGCGACGCCGCTCGGCGGCGCCGCTCAGCGGCGTCGCTGGCAGCGCCGCTGGAGGCGAGCTCTGCGTCTCTGCCCTATGGTTAAGCATAGGGCAGCGGCGCCGCCGGTGCCGCCGGCCGGCCAGCGGCGCCGCTCAGCGGCGTCGCTGGCGGCGCCGCTGGAGGCGAGCTCTGCGTCTCTGCCCTGTGGTTAAGCATAGGGCAGCGGCGCCGCCGAGCGGCGTCGCAGAAGTCTGTGGCGGCCTTAAGAGGGGCGGGAAGGAGCAGGTAGGATGTTTAAAGAGCTGATCACAAGTATGGTCTACGTTTTTGCGATTACGGCGGGGCACTATTGACATAGGCAATGCTGTATATGTGCATGCCCGTTGTTTATAAAATCTGAGCGTGTTGTTAGAGTAGAATTTCCTGTGCCCCGCCTATTGCTTCGTTTATATGTCCGATGCCGAGCGACGCGACAGCATGTATAGCGGCTGAATTGATTGATCACGTCGCTCAATCATAATGGCCACCATACGTGGCGTAGCGTCGTTCGGCGTCGAAGTATAAACGGGGCCTGTCACTCATCTACAGTGACACCCCCACAGCATCCTGGATTCACCATCTTTGCTTTCCCGTACCTACCGTATGCTAACATAATTTTGAAGAAGGTTCTTGATTTTTGTGACTGGCTCCTCAAATAACTCCTTAGGCCAACTTTGGGAAAAATATGGGACCCATCCTAGTCTGAGGGGTGTAACGCAAGAAAAGCGAAACAAATGTAAACAGTGTGGGTTCTCGCGGATAGGATATTGCAAACCAAGGCCCTCTCGTATGTCTGTTCACGGTACTCTCTTTGAAACCTATAATAGTTCGCTTCCAGTTTTGCCGTCGTTGTCAAAGAATCAGGATAGAATGACCCTGTACTTGAATAGGGGGTTCAGGTTCAATTCTAAACGAAATTTGGTATTATTGACGTGTATTGATTCAAGGGTCGGCGTTGCTTGTTTGTACTGGACTTCCTAGTGTAGTCATCAAACTATCTTTTGATTTCCAGGCCAAATCTTCTATCCAGAGGAGGAGTTGGCAGTTGTCTTGCGATGCCCTCCAAGAGTCCATTAATCTTGCTCGGACGGACGAGCAGGGAAACCGAATGTCGAATATATGGTCTGCATGACGACATTTGAAAATGGCTAATAAAGTCTCTAACTGTAAGTGGCAGACCTCTATGACTTCAAGTTCACGACAACGGAAGAAAAAGTCGCAGTGGCGTTGTGCAGCGACTCCTCCTAGGAATTCCTGCAAGCAAGGAGATTGATATAAACTACATGCGATTATATTTGGAGTGCCGCTAACCTGTAAGTACTCTGCTACGATATATAAACCGTCGCCTTCAGGAAAAGGTGCACGAACACGTAAGTACTTGATATTCGACTGAAGTACTTGTTTGAGATCTTCGGATAGGATACGCTCGGTGTACCACATGAATTCCTCTATATTCGACAAGCTTATGTACTGCAGAGCTGGCGTTCTGAAAATTTACCTTTCCTCTGATATAAGAGCAAGCACTGTAATGCGCAAAACGCTCTTCTAATCGTTTAAGGTAAAATGCTGGCGTCAGGGCTCCAGCATGTTGAAGCGTTTCTTTCTAAACAGGTTGACCTATAATCATAGCAGCAAAAACATAGTCGTTAAGATTGGTTAAAGATAACTGAATTTAGTGCAGTTTGAAATACCATAGTGCCACGGTAGAGGTGGTGGGTACGCTAGAGGTCGCGTTGGGGCAGTATTTTCCAAATGATTAATGTCTACTACCTCTTTTTCTTCATTCTATAACACTCGTCCTGTTCCTCAAATCATTTTCATTCTTTTAGGGCCGAAGTTCTTAGAAACTACGCAGGAGCTAATGGTAGGTTACGCAGACGGCTGAATTGCGTATTTGCGCGTAACAGCAATACAAGTTTGGACAGATACACTTCATCGGCCTCCTCTTATTGGGAGGCTTGGTTGGGGAGGCGGCACGTTTAAGGCCTCCGCACACTTTTGCGGCAAGCGGCTAGCGGCGGGCGGCAAAACTCATAAAGCGCGCAGCTCACGCACACTCGAGTCTTGCTGGCAATCAGCGGCGGTAGCAAGCGGAGGCGCCAGGGCAACGGCAACGCCGCAGAAGTGTGCGGGATCCTTTACCGCAGACACCCGAAGCGCGCGGCCAAATTTGAGTAAACGTGAAGCGGTTGCTTCGGTGACACTAAACTTTTGTGCCATTTGGCAAATGTCCTTGGTCTTCAAAATCAACCAAGCAGTGTTGCGGGTTTGTTAAGATCTGATGTGTGCACTGGCCTCGCCTGGGATGTGTTGAAACTTCAAAAGTGAGCTTTCCACCAGCCATGAGTCGTTTTCGGACTGTTGGCCGGAGCAGAGGCTGGGCAGGTCCACTTTTAGATGTTTATATACTGATAGGTCCGAGGAAGTCTTTAAGATTTCGCGGTGATAGACTTCGCTGTTCGTTTCGAGCCGCTGTTATACGAAGAATGGGGATGTCTTGACACTGCAACAAATTCCGTCTTATAAGCCGCGTGCGCACTCCGCAGAGGTAATGAGCAGCCACGCTGATGCATAGCACGCAGGGGCGGAGTGGCAGTGCAGCAGCGGCGGCCGCAGTAAAGGCCCCCGCAGACTTTTGCGGCGTCGCCGCTACCCTATGCCTAACCATAGGGCAGGGACGCAGAGGTCGCCGCCAGCGGCGTCGCTGGCGGAAATGACTTGAATCATTCCACCCGGCGGCGCCACTCCAGCGTCTGTCTGTCTGCGCTCTGCGCTCTGCCCTTTCGCGGCGGGATCCAGAGCGGAGACGGTCGATGCGGGCGCGCGATCGTCATCGGGGCGCGTTATTGTTAAGCACCAGTCGGTCCCGACTAGTAACAGTACAGTATCTCGCCGTCACCGCTCCCACTGATGATGAGTCAAGCCGCTGAGCGGCGCCGCTCAGCGATTTCGCTCGGCGGCGCCGCAGAAGTCTGTGGGGGCCTTAAGGCCTATGCTATACTTCGGCGACGCTGTGTTGCGCGGGCTGCTACGCACTGCGTAGCACCATCTCAACACTGCGTCGCCGACGACAGCGTCGCGGAAGTGTAACATAGGCCTAAGAGGGGTGTGCACTATACTTGTGTCCTTCCAAATTTTTTTCGAATAAACGAATGATCGAATATATTCGGTTTTACGAAAACCGAATATTCAGTTGTTCATCTATTGTTGGAAGAACATAAGACGTCTTCTTGATTGTTTTTTTTATGTGAAATAACAGCTCATAGCTAATTGTGTATTTTACCGAAATTTAACGCAAATTTTCCGTTAAAAAATCATTAAAAAATTTAACGCCCAGAACTCAGTGTATAGTCTTGATTCAGACTTTGAAAAGTCACCAGTGCGTTCCATTGGCAGAAATGTGCCAACTGTAGTAGTTGTAATCATAATTGAAGAGGTTAGCTCAGAGCGAAAATGTATTCATTATAGATGTATATGTATGTGAGATACTGTCAGATATAATTACTTTGCCAGAGGAAACTTTCCGTCTGAGGTAGTATTTGGTCGTTGCATATGAAATGACCGATATTGCTGCCTTAACTTCAGGTCGATTTTTCGTGGCTACGTATGTTTCCGTTTCAGGCTTACGACGATAATGTCAAAAATGAGTTCTTATGCTTCACCAATTCTCGTAGTTCTGATTTATGCAAAGGTGGAATGACTACTCGCGACTTTGCAACATCACTGGCCTAGGGAATTTTTTTGTAAAACTTGAAATACGCTAACATCTTGGATTTGCTGCGTACTTTGTTGGCATCAAGCCGTTCACCACTTCCGTACGTTCATCATAGGCACCCTCTCCGGACCGTCCAGTATGTATTGGATCCCAATGAATCATTTTTGGATATCCGATTCGAGTAATTCAAAAATCCAAGGTCCGCGAAATTGCCCGTATCCGAATAATTCAAAAAACCGGAGTCCCCGAAATTGTCATTATCCAAATCGTGCAACAATCGGGGTCCGTCAAAATAGCGTTATCCGAATCATTCATTAATCCGGAGATTTGGTCGAATTCAATGCATTTAATAAAAATCATTTTCGGATATCGATTCGGGTAACCCGATCCGATTCATCCAATAATCCGGGTACGCAAAGTCGCCGTTATCCGAATCATCCAAAAACCTGGGGTCCGCCAAAATAGCGTTATCCGAATCGTTCAATTATCCGAAGATTTCGATCGGATCCAATGTATACCGTCCAGTAACGCCATTGGTTTGTGCTGCGCAGTACTTCTGCCCTCAGGTTGCTCCTCCGCAACCGTTCTCATTCTAAACAGCTTGGGTCAACGGATGTCGTTGACACCCTTACAAATCCGGACACCAGGTTCCCCTAACTCGTTTCTTCTTACTGGATCTAATTGCTGGCCCGCCTTTACTGGTCTTCCCCTCCCCCCCCCCCCCCTCCCTGGTCCCAACTCCTGGCCCACTTCCTTGTTTTCCGAGCGCCCGCTCATCACACGACGTCGGAATCACCTCTTCTTGCTCCAGAAGCTTGTAGCGCGACGAATGACCTATCTTCTGGATCCAGGCGCTCAGAAAGGCTCGCAGTTGCCGCTGTGTAGAGCAGGAGGCTGCGCTTCCCCTGCTGCAACAACATCTCATGCTCAATCCTGGATGCGATCCCTCGTCGTAAGACGACGGTGACTCCTCTTCTGACTCCAGACGGTTGCTGTGTGACGTAGGGGACCTGTCTTCTGGATTCGGAGACTCAGAAACGCGCGCAGACGCCGTTGTGTCAAGCAGGAGGAGGCTGCGCTTCCTCTGCTGCAGCAGCATCTCATGTTCAATTCTGAATGCGATCCCTCGTCGTAAGACGACGGTGACTCCTCTTCTGACTCCAGACGGTTGTGGTGCGACGAAGGGAACCCGCCTTCTGGATTCAGGGACTCAGAAACACGCGCAGACGCCGTTGTGTCAAGCAGGAGGAGGCTGCGCTTCCTCTGCTGCAGCAGCATCTCATGTTCAATTCTGAATGCGATCCCTCGTCGTAGGACGACGGTGTCTCCTATTCTGACTCCAGACGATTGTGGTGCGACGAATGGAACCCGTCTTCTAGATTCAGGCACTCAGAAACACGCGCAGATATCGTTGTATCAAGCAGGAGGAGGCTATGCGTCCTCTGCTGTAAAAACATCCCATGTTGAACGGCAGGCGTTGCCCGCGCGAGGTACGCGGAGGCGTCGCAAGGGGTTCCATGAGATTGGGGGTGGTTTCGCGAGGCGTATCTCAGTCAGGTTTTTTGAGTGAGATACGCCTCATCATCTACAGGGCAAAGAGCTAACTCAATTATATAGTGGTAGAAATTGTACTAAATGTAAGAGGGGTGCTTATTTCGTTTAATAAAAGTGCTTCGAAGCAAAGTTGTAATCTGTCAAAATTTTCAGTCAAAATCAACCATTTTATATGCAACGACCTACAGTGGAACACTCACATAAATGCGGCTTCCTCCGCTGATGCGGATGAAAGCACAGAACTAGGCAAGGGAAAGAACTCCGGAGTCTGGCTGAGCTAGCTTGCTTGTTTTAAGATACTCTGCCAGTGTGCAGCTGGCACCAGCTCGCTTGGTACCTTATTTTCAAACGCCTCATATGTTCCAATACCTCCTATGCAGGGTTTAGCGTTAAAAAAGTTCCCCATATGTAATTCTTTCTATACCCTCACCCACCTGGGCCTTTGCTCCGATTCTTGATAAATCTGCACAATCGCCTCGCGTTGGAGAGAGATGGACTTCATGACCTTCTTCACGTCCTGCTGAGAGTCTGCCTCGAGTACCAACGTCCACGTGGTGATATTGCTGATCACTGATGCAAGTTTCTTGAACAATTGGGCTGGTGCTTGGTAGCGCACTCCGGTTTTCCTCTTAAAAAATCGTATTCTTTTTCGGCATTGTCGCAAAAGTCGCGTAGGCGTATACTAGGAGCAGGTGCAAGAGTGACAATAGGCGATCTCATCAGATCACACACACACACACACACACACACACACACACACACACACACACACACACACACACACACACACACACACACACACACACACACACACACACACACACACACACACACACACACACACACACACACACACACACACACACACACACACACACACACACACACACACACACACACACACACACACACACACACACGCACACACACACGCACACACACACACACACACGCACACACACACATACACACACAAATACACATAGACACCCACGCACGCACATATACGCACGCACACACACACATACACACACGCACACGCACACACTCACATACATACACACATACATACACACACATACACACACGTACACACACACGCACACACACGTACACACTCACACACAAATACACATAGACACCCACGCACGCACGTAACGCACGCACACACACACACATACACACACGCACACGCACACACTCACATACATACACATACATACACACACACACATACACACACACTCACTCACTCACTCCTCACTCACATACATACATACACACGCACACACACATACATACACACATACATACACACTCACACACACACACACACACACACACACACACTTCAGTGTGTCCGCGTAAGACGGGTGTGGGAATGACTGCTGCACTGACTGCAATAACTCTGTCAAGTCCAAATCGTTTCGGCTGTAACTTGTGTTTCTTGTAGGCAGTGAAACGATGTAGCAGTACGCTAAAGTGGAACGGTGTACCTTACGATTAGTTAAAGTTAGTGGGTCGCAAATATGCAGGTTAGCCTTGTGTGACACGATTTTTTCGGATTTCAGTCGACATCTGCAGGAAAACGCGGAGACCTAATGGCCTACAAACGCGTAGGCGAGCAGAACAATTAATGCACTTTACGATGACATGCACCAACTCCCTAGCTTCCTGAAGTGCCTTAGCCCCATCTGCCAATTTAGAGTGGCGGAAGATAGCGGTTAGAGTTTCTTGAGTTCTTGCACGCCCAGATTTGAGTTTTCGACACTCGCAATGGCACTGCTCTGTTCAGCGTGAAAAACGAAAAACGCTATCAAATGGTGTCAATTTCGGCCGATTTTGGAAACATCGATTTTTTGACAGTTTCGCATCGAGGACGAGACCGCTCCAGGTCGTCGCAGACGATGACGACGTCACCGAAAATCGATGTTTTTGAAATTGGCCAAGCTTGATACCATTCGGTAGAACTTTTCCTGCTGATTTCAATTGTGTTACTAGGAGTATCGAAAACTGTGATCTGGGCGAATAAGAGCGCGGAGAACATCGACCGTAGTTGTATTAAATAGGACGCAAGGGCGTGTTCGGAGCGCAGTAACTCTGTCGAGATTGAATTGATCTGGCTGCAACTTGCCGATTTTGTAGCAAGTAAAATGTTCTAGTAGTGTGCTAAAGAACAGCGATATAGCTTGTGAATGGACAAAGCAACATCGGCGCGAATATGCAGGTGAGGCTTGAGTGACCCTTTTTTCCGAATTCGGTGGACTATTACGAGAAGGTGCGGCGAGCTAACGGCCTCAAACTGCTCATGCGAACAGGCGCTTAAGGTACTTTACGGTGACGGGCTCAGAACTTCTGAGCTGCCTAAACTGCCTTAGCCCCATCTGCCGTATTAGGGCGGCGGACTTAGCGGTTGAAGTTTCCTGCCCTCTTACTCGCCCAAATTTGGGTTTTCGACACTCCCAATAACACCGTTTTGTTTATAACGAAAAGCTCTATCGAATGATGTCACTCTCGACCAATTTCAAAAAAATCGATTTTTTGACAATATTGAGGACGTGGGCGCTCTAGGCCGAGCTGCGCGGACAATGACGTCATCGAAGACCGGTATTTTCGAAATTGGCCAAATTTCTTCTTGCAAACTTCGTCCAAAATCATCTATGGGTTAATTGGGGCGCTGATTACGAATCCAGCGTTCGTTTTTGAAAATTCCGCCGACCTCAGCAGGTTACTTCTCGTTTGAGGGTGGTCGGGTCAGGATCACCGATCACCCTCAGTTATCGGTATGAGCGGTCTCCTGCCGTAATCGTCCAAATGTATTTCGGCATCGTGTTCGGCACCCCGAATAAGTCCCCGACCCTACATGAATTTTGAGCAAACTCGATGATCCTGACCCGGCCACCGTCAATTATCCAGAAGAAAATCCAAAACCTACCGAAGTCGACGGAATTTTCAAAAACGGACGTCGGATTCGTAATCAGCGCCCCAAGTAACCCCTAGACGATTTTGGACGAAGCTTGCACGAGGAAATTTGGCCAATTTCGGAAATACCGGTTTTCAGTGACGTCATCATCCGCTCAACTCAACCTAGGGCGCCCACGTCCTCGCCGTGATATTGTCAAAAAATCGATATTCCCCAAATCGGTCGAAATTGATACCATTCGATAGAGCGTTTCAAGCGGAACGGAACGGTGCCATTGCGAGTGTCGAAGACTCAAATCTGGGCGAGGAGGAGCGCAAGAGACTCTAACCGCTAGCTTTCGCCGCTCTAAAACGGCAGCTGAGGCTAAGGCAGTTTAGGAAGATGAGGAGCTTTGAGCACGTCATCGTAAAGTACCTTAAGCGCTCCGCTCGCGTACGCGTTTTAAGGTCGTTAGCTTGCCGCGTCTTCTCGCAGTGGTCCACGGAATTCGGAAAAAAAATGCTTCACACAAGCCTCACCTGCATTTTCGCACCCATATAACATTGCCCCCTCCTAAGCTAAACCACTCTGCTTTGGCGTGCTAACAGACCGCTCGACTGCCTACAAGGGCTACAAGCTGCAACCTGAAAGGTTTCAACTTGACAGAGCTATTGCGCTCCGAACACGCGCGCGCGTGCAATTTGCGAGCGGTCGCCCCCTCTGATAAGATCGATAATATACGCATTGTGCACGGCGCACTTCAAAGGCTCGCTGGACAGTCTTGGAGCAATTCCTGAGTTGGGTGGCTGCAAATTCCGGCGAATGAACGGAGGAACACGTCCGGTACTGTAAGCCATGTATGAAAGCAAATGACATTAATCATCTAACAACCCAATAGCTTTCACAACGCCGTACCGATGATGGAAGTGTAAATCCCGCCTCACACACTCAAGCGACTTTTATGTCGTAACACGGGAAATCTCTCTGAATTTACTACCAAAGCTGCGTTCTGGAAACATGTAGTTCGTGAAGAAATCAATGTGAAAACGAATATTACCTGTACGATTCTGACAAGAGCGAAGTTCATCTGTCGGAACGGAACAAATGACCACAACGATTCTGGAAGCTCAACTCCCTCTCCTAGTGCCAGTTTCGTGAAGAAGGCGTTCTTGAATACATGGCAAGAATCATTTTAATTCAAACGATATTTCGAAGCTGCCGCATTAACGAACCATAACCTCCTTCACTGTTGGCCGCGACGAAGACAGCTCTGCTAACTCTGAATTATCCATGGAGCTGAACTCCAGCGTTACACAACCGTTATTCAGCTTCTACAAAATTCATTCTACTATCACACTCACGGTGGTAGAACATACAACAACAACAACAAAAACAAATTATTGAAGTCACTAGAAAAATTTCAATGTCGTTTATAAATAATTATAAATATACAGGGTGTTCAAAAATGTAGCTGCTGTTGGAAGAGCCATAAATGTGATGCGGACAGAGAGTAGTAGCATGTGACAACTAATTATGTAAAAGTATAATGTATGTCTTGTTTCTTTAGTGAACTGATTTTGTCGTAGTTTTCAAACCCTTTGCACCACCTACGATGTCAACACATCTTACATGGGAAGGATACCAGGTGACTGTGCCGCTTTGAGATGAAATGCATATGGCTGGATGCGGTTTCGAGCGTTGATTCCAAGCATGTGTTCCATACCTGATAAACTCATCTGGAGACGGAGTTTTGGACCATTATCAGTTTGCCATTTTGGCTCTCTACATGTACGCAGGGTCTTCCATTGAAAACCGGGCGCACTCAGGTAGGCTGGAAACAGCGTTGGAACCAGCTGTGATGGCGCAGTGGGTAGAGGAGCGGCGTGGTGAGACAAAGCGGTTTTTGGTTCGACTCTCCCGTGGCACGACATTTTTGCACTTTCTAAAAAAGATCTGCCACAACCAGCAAAAGCATTTATGTAGAATCGCAATGAAAAAAGGTGGACAAAAAGAGGACCTCCTTCACACGGTCTGCTTCTTGAGAGCTCCACTGATATTACAGTGGGCCACTATAGATACGTGTGGGTGATCATGGGTAGGTGACCGATACTAACCCGTAACTACCCTAACCCAACCTAGTCGATTGAAATTTAAAAACAGACCTTGCATATGTGAACAGTGCCTTAAATAACCTCGCTGGGCCTTTGTGGGGAGCGGATCGAACTTACGAATGGTATCGCGACTGCGGCGACCTCGGCAACTGCCGCCGCACCGTAATTAGCCACTGTCGCGCCGCCGCTGATGACTGCCGCATGGGTGGGGACCACTGCCGCGGACACGACGACTGCTCCCTCGGACTATGGTTCACTCTCTTAGTGGCCTTTGCCTAGCTATTTGACAAGTTCCAGTTTCAGCCAATTACTCCCGTTCTCAGGTTTTATTCGTTTACTTCTCCACTACATCAGAGCCACATTATTCAGCTCTTGTTGTCTCGATTACAATCAGGTATTCCTGTTTTACTCAGCTATTCTGCCCGGCCTTTGATACCTTGTTGCCCTTTCTATTCAGCTATTCCGAATTTTCCTGGGTACTCCTTGCCTTCTATAGAGCTGATAAGTTGCAAGGCTTAAGCCAACATGCAGTTGCTTGCGAATTCGTGATTATTGCCCTATGCTTGAAGCCACAAGGGCTCCTCATGATCAGCAAGTCAGTGTAATAATGGCTGAAAGTCTAAAAGTGAGGAACCGATGCTATAGGAAACGTGCATTTCCTTGATGTTCCTCGGAAGATATATTTCCGATTGTCAAATCAACACGTAAGTTTGTAAGCCATTTTTTTACGAATTACTAGAAGCGAAGGATAAGAAGTTTGTTTCGCTGATTTCGTTTCAACTACATCAGTGCGCTGACTGATTCTGTCCCTTATTTATATACAGGGTCTCAAAAAATGTACACACTGTTTGAAAGGTGATAACCTTGCTCACAATAAAGATACCGAAGAAGTTAAGTGCTCGTATAAAAGCTTAGGAATAAAAAAAATTTCTGGCATGTAAGCGGCATAGGATGCGCTATGGACTCGTCTGCAAATTTGTATTTTACACTCGATTGATTGTGTTTCGCTTGAATACTTGCATCATTTCTTCACAAAGTGGCCGCATCGATTGATTTGTGCTTCTTTTAAGGTTTAAAAGTTAAAAACACATCACCTATTGCGGCAAAATGCAGGAAATCTAAAAATCTAAAAAACTAGCAAAAAATAAAAAGACGGAAAATGGGCATCTAAAAACGCATGTACTGTTTGAAAGGTTCTCATATTGTTGCTAGTGAAGCTTCTGAAGGTGATTGAGACTCATATGAAAGCGCAGGATAGCGAAAATTCTGTTCCGTGCAAGTGGTTAAGATTGCGCCACGCCCCGCTTGAAACCTTGCATTTTGGACTCGACCGATTGTGCATGGGCTGAATGTTTGTTACAATCCTGTTATTGCTTTGCCATATTAACCTGTGCTGTGCTTTTTTTTTAACATTTAGAACCTGACAGTGATGCGAAAGACACGTGACATTCAAGTTTATTGATTGCACAATTTAAGTGTGAGCAGGGGCCTCATTTCCCAAGACGGATTCTTTGGGCTGATAAAGCAAAATCACGCTGAATGGAGAGGGTGATAGGCATACTCGCAGCTAATGGGCGAGAGAAGACGTTAAAAGAAGCTCAGCACAGGTTAATGTGGCCAAGTAGTAGCAAGATGTCAACCTGCGTTCAGCCCATGCACAACCAATCGAGTCTGAAATTCAATTTCTCAGGCAGGGCATGGCGCAATCTTGACGAATTACACGCCACAGCAATCTCGTTACCGTGTGCTTTCACAAGAGTCAAACATTTTCAAGGGCTCCACTAGCAGGACGTTCACGTTCACACGTGACGTCGGTCAAAAAGCGCTCCCATCGGCATTTTCCCCATAGGCTACCTCCCGGGCCATAAAGGGAGCGGCTAGGTTAATTGGTTATTGCTAGCAAGGACAGAACACCAAAGACGGCATCGATCGAACACGAGGGACCAGTGTGCCGGACTTGAAAATAATGTCCAAAGATCCTTTAAAGTAAAATGTGTGAAGAAGATCTAGACCAACGAAGTATATCAAGGAAATAAAGAGTGGCGAAAATGTCTATAGATCCCTGTCAGGAAGCATAAGAGAGGTTGAAAATAATCCTAAACAACATGAAAGTTGGGGAGTACAACGAAATAGATAGGAAAAGTAGGGCAGAAGGACCGCAAGGGGACGGACTGAAACCACCCCAAGAACTTGTTGGTTATTTTAATCCATTGTAGAAGCCTGTTCTCCTCCCTTCACCCTTCACCTCTCGTCTCCCTTGCCACACGGAAGTCATCGCGGCCGCGGCCTGCGAGATCGCGCTGGTGGCGGCTCACGCGGCGAGTCAGCGGCCTCAGCCGCGGACTCGCCGCGATGCGGCATAGGTCGCCGCAATTAGCCATGGCGTTCGTAAGTTCAGGCCCTCACCCAAGTTTTGTGGGTACTGATGGCCATGACCCTACCGTCCATTCATGGGGTTTGGTGGTCAGCGCTTCTAAACAAAAACCACTAAGAGGAATAATTTTGAAGAGGAGATGAATTGAAATGTAGTCCTCGAGACGTTGGATGGCGACTGTCGCTTGCAGTACAGTGGAATCCAAAATTGCCTCACCCACATAGAAAAGATTCTAAATGGGAAAAATTTCCAAGCAAGACAACTGTAAAGTTCACTTTCTTCTCCGACACAAAGATCTACGCTGCTGGCTGGTCTTTCCCTCATAATCTTTCACTGACCAAGTAGGATCCTCGTTTTCTGATTCCACACTGCTACCTCCTTTATCGTTTATCCCAATTCTCCCGCATTGCGCAGTCCGCAAGATGGAAGAGCAACTGCTGAGGCCGGATTCGTCAGCGCTTATACGGGTATGCGAGGTATAGCGGTAGAGGTACCCACGATTCATGATAAACTTCTCCCGCCACATCATGGGTATATAGGTGGGTAGAGAATACTCGACGATCGTCGTAGGCATATTCGCATACCTGCAAGGATTCCGCGCTCCATTGACAAAAACGCGCTCCAGTGAGATCAGCCATTCTCGCGAGAGGCTTGGTTTTACCATACCCTTGATTCTTTTCATGAGTAAGAATCATACCCGCTACCCATTGCAGGTAGCGGGTACGATTCCCTTACGGTAACTCTACCTACAAATACACACTGCTTGATTAACCCGTTCCCTCGTCATCTTCTGCTTTTATCTGCGTGGGTATCTCATGGAACGGGCCCTGTGAATCTAACATCCTTCTCTGGCGGTCTTTTTCGTTGTGATTTTACATAAAGCCCTTCGCTTGATAGTCGCGGATCTTTTTATAGGAAGTGGAGAGATGTGGCATCATGGGAGTCGAACCACAAGCCACTCCATCTCATCTCTCGCCGCTCTTTTATCCACTGGGCCACTAGTACTCGCCGGCGGCCGATGTTTCCAGCCTACTCGAGTTCGGCTTCTTGTAATTTGTGGACTTTGAGCGGTGACAGTGGGCTCAGAATGCACACTGAAAATGGTCCACAACTCCGTTCTCAGATGCGTTTAGCAGAGCTGGAACACACAATTGGAATCAGCGTTCAAAGCCGCATCGAGCGATATGCTCCCATCTCACAAAGTGCTATTGTCAGCTGGCATTCTTTCCTTGTTACCTGATAATGGCAGCAATGACTGCAGCGACATCTGACATCAGGCGAAAGCCAACGCTCCCAGCATCTAATTTAAATTTGTTTTGCTAAGGGTGCACGCCGGTTTACTTCTCCCCCGTAGAGATTTTCAAATAGGAAAGAGGTTTGACCAATTTGCTACAAAAATAAAGCAGGTACATATGTATATCGATCTAACCTAAACAATCGCCTCTACATTCAATGCGAAGTGCGGAGAAGTTACGTCACTGTCGCATTCCGACGCATGCATGACGTATAACGGCATCAAACGCTTCCATTTGTCTTCTTTTTCATTCAAGGTTTTGAATTCTTATGACAGCTTTATCGACTGCAAAATCATGGTTCAAGCAATGTGGAGCCGATTTTGAGTGAACAGTTTGGGAAGAGAAGCCAATGGTGCTCCCTGGCAACAACACTCTCGAGCCACCGAACTCAATGTGATGTAGGATAAAAATGCCTCACCGCTGGGATTAGATCTATAACACAGAGTCGGAACAATGTGATACGCTGCGGCAATCTATTTACCACTATATAATTGAGTTAACCTTTGATGAGGTTTGAGTGATCAAACCTGTGTGAGATACGCCTCATCGGACCTCGTGCGACGTTTTGCCCACGATGTAGACGATGAGACGTACCCTGAGATACGCCTCATCGAACCCTGCGCGGACAAAATGTGCGTTTGCCTTTCAACATGGGATGCTTCTGCAGCAGAGGAAGCGCATCCTCCTCCTGCTTGACACAGCGGCATCTGCGCGCGTTTCTGAGCGTCTGGATCTAGAAGACGGGTCCTCTTCATACGTCGTGCAGCAGGCGTCTGGAGTCAGAAGGGGTGACACCGTCGCCGTAGAACGACTGCATTCAAATTCAAATGGGATGCTGCTGTAGCCGAGAAAGCGCAGCCTCCTTCTGCTTGTCACAGTGGCGCCTGAGCGCGTTTCTGAGCGTCCTGATTCCGAATACGTGTCACTGACGTCTGCCGTGAGCATGGAAGGACCACTAAGGGGGGTAGTAGAGAAGGGAAGTAAGGGGGACCTCTAGAATGGACCAGGAGAGCTAGCAAGAAGGAAAGGAACAAATTAGAGGAGGGACCATGACTAGATAACCAGCAAGAAGAGACCAGTTAGGGGATCTGTAGTGGAAACAAATAAGTGGCTCCGGAGTTGGGACCGGGAAGGGGGGATGGGGAGACCAGTAAAGGCGGACTAGCAATTAGATGCAGTAAGAAGAAACGACTGGGAGTACATGTAAGGAGATTCGAGGACGCCTTAAGTCTCGCCCCTCTCTTCGGGCAGTCTGGCCCGGAGATCTTCGCCCGCACGACAGAGCCTGACTAGCTACCGTATGTACTCCAGTCAAACAATCAGCACTAAAGGGCCTCATTCCCCTGACCCCGAAAGAGCCCCATTTCCGCAGCGATGGGAAGACCCCGAAAGAGCCCCCATTTCTGCAGCGATGGGAAGGACGAGTACGGAGAGGCTGCTAAAATCTCAGGGCCTAACCAGGCTGCGCAAACTGAGGACTAGGATGACGATCTGTACTTACAACGCCCGCACGCTTGCATCAGAAGCATCCGTCGAGGACCTGATGATGCAAGCCAGGAAAATCAAGTACGACGTCATCGGACTGACCGAGACGAGAAGACACCACCCCCTAAACGCCGCCTACGACTCCTGAGAAGGACTGTTCCTCGGAACATTCGACAGCAGGGGAGGCGGAGTTGGTGCCCTCGTCAACACGCACTTGGCCATGAACATCGATTCGTACGAGTCTCTGACAACCCGAATCGGACGTCTGCGACTGAAGCGATGTGCCTCCGTGCCAGCTTTGACTGTATTCGTCGCGTATGCCCTAACATCCGACTACGACGACGAAGAGGTCGAAGCCTTCTACGTGGAGATGGGGAAGTTCTATGAGGAAGATCACACCTTCTACAAGGAGATCGTCGGCGAATTCAACGCCAAGATCGGACCGCGAAGGTCGCCGGAAGAACTTCACATCGGAACCCACGGTTTGGAATGGAACAAGCAAGGTGAAAGGCTGTCTGAGTTTATCATGTCGACCAAGACCATCCATGGAAACTCACAATTCCAGAAGCCTCCCTCCCTACGATGGACCTGGGAATCTCCCGGTGGCCAGTTCCACAACGAGATCGACCACATCATCTTCAGCCGCAAGTATTGACTGACCGACGCTTCCATTGTTCCCAAGTTCTACACAGGATCGGACCACCGCCTCCTTCGCGCGAGGTTCCACTTATCGCGTCAAGGAGAGAAGTCCGCAAACTTCAAGAAGAGGAGTCCCAGAACAACCATGAACTGGGAGATGTACCCCTCTCTTGCCGGCCTTTGAGAAGATACCGTCATGGACAACATCGACGAGGAATACGACCACTTCGTGCACCATCTCCGCGATAGTGCTAAGGGAGCCGAGAGCTTGAAGACCACCAAGAGACGTTTGTCTCCGGAAACTCTCGAGCTGATACGCCAGCGTGGAGCAGCACGAGCGTCAGGCAACTACCAACTGACGTCCGAGCTTGCAAAGCCATGCAGAGCGGCGATAAAGGAGGATCTTAAGGAGAGAAGGGCGGATGCGTTGGCTGAAGCAGCAGAGGCAGGTTTGAGCATCCGCAATGCCCGCCGGAACTTCGCCAACTTCAAAACCAAGATGAGCGCTCTCCGACATCCTGACGGAATCGTCACCTCTTCCGGAAGGACCATGGAGAAGGTCATCGACGACTTCTACTCCGATCTCTTCGATAGCCACGTCCACCTGCCCCTACGCCATCTTCCGCAGGATGGATACGTCATCCCCTCTGTTCTCCCTTCCGAGATCCGACACGCCATCTCGTCGGTGAAGAAACGTACAGCACCCGGTCCTGACAGGATCAGAGCTGAACACCTGAAGAACCTCCCGCCAGCGCTCATCAACACCTTGGCGCGGCTCTTCACACGCTACCTGTCCGAATGCAAGGTTCCATCTCAGTGGAAGACCAGCAAGACCGTCTTGCTGTACAAGAAGGGAGACGTGCACGACATTGGCAACTATCGCCCGGTCTGCCTGCTGTCCGTAGTCTACAAGCTCTTCACTCGTGTGATCCTGAATAGGATTAGCAGAATGCTGGACGAACGACAGCCATGCGAACAAGCTGGAATTCGGAGATGATTCAGCACAATACACACCATTAAGAAGCTCATCGAAATATCCCGAGAGTACAAGCTGCCGCTGTGCCTTGCCTTCATTGACCAGAAGAAATTCGACTCTGTCGAAACTGAAGCAGTCGTCGAAGCCCTTGTCACTCACGGCGTTCCTACTCATCTCATCTTCCTACTACATCAGAGTCCTTCGAGAGCGGTACAGTGGATCTCACCATTCTACAACGACGTCGTCATCGACGTGAAGAGAGGAACGGCAGGGGGATACCATATCCCCGAAGCTTTTCAGTGCCACTCTCGAAAACGTCATGCCCGAGGTAGAATGGGAAGACATGGGAGTGAAGGTCGACGGCCAGCAGCTGCACCATCTGCGCTTCGCTGACGACATAGTGCTCATAACACCGAGCATTAGCTAGGCGGAGCGAATGCTGGTTCGGTCGTGTATGTCGGAACGTTGGACTGCAACTGAATCTTACGAAGGCGATGTTCATGAGGAACGGGCTAGTTTCTGATGCCCCATTCTCGCTCAACGGAACCAATATCTCCGAATGTTCCAGCTACGTGCATCTGGGTCTCGAAGTCAACATGGCCAACGACCTAGCAGCAGAGCTGAGCAGGAGGAAACGAGCGGCTTGGGGAGCTGCTTTCAGGAGGACGAAGAAGTCGCGAAGAAGACGAAGAACGTCCGACTCCGTGCCCACCTTTTCGACTCCACTGATCTTCCTTCCCTAACATACGCCTCAGAGATCTGGGCTATACGAAAGCAGGATGAACACACGATCAGCGTCGCGCAGCGTGGAATCGAGAGGTCCGATGCTCGGAGTGACACGACTCACGCAAGTGAGAGAAGACCTCCGGAGTTCCGAGCTTCGCCGACGTTCGAAGATCAGAGACGCTGTCGCGTGTGTCAAGTTGTCGAAAATTAGATGGGCCGGCCCTTTCGCAGACGCCTGCTGGACGAGAGCCATCACCGACTGGATTCCGCGGGATGTCAAGTGAGCACCAGGACGCCCACCAACGCATTGGTCGGACTTTGTCGTGAAAGTCCTGAAAGACCGATATGACGCTCTTCGTGTCCCACGAGCGAGGAGGATCCATTGGAGCACTCTGGCACGCGACATGAACGAATGGAGACGCTGCTGACGCCCGCTCGAGCAAGTCGATGATCAACGGGACGATAGGTGATACAGGTGAAGAAGAAGCGAGTGAGGGGGAACCTCGCGGCCGAATTCGGAAGGCGTGTCAACGATATCCGGAACACAAGCTGTTGGGCATGAGAACGGCTACGGAGGAGAACCCTGGGGACAGAAGTACTGCGCTGCACAAACCAATGGCGTTACTGGACGATACGGAGAGAATGTCTATGATGAACGCAAGTGAAGTGGTGAACGGCTTGACGTCAAGAAAGTACGCAGCAGATCCTAGGTATTAGCGAATTTTAAGTGTTACAAAAACTACTTTCCGTAAACCAGTGGATGTTGCAAAGTCGCGTGAAGCGCGCAAGTGCGAGACACGCCTAACGGCGTGTCGGAGCGCTCGTAGAATACTTTGCAATAAATATGTTTTCATGGGTGATGGTCACTAATGGGAAGGGCACACACCAGTCCAATAAGGTCGCATCGAGGCTGGGCGGCCCATTTATTGTTAGAGGAGCGTGTTCTGTCGGAGCTCTGATGTGCCAGCGTCTATTCGACCAGTGATCTGCCTAGCTGCGACTGTTCGGTGCGTTCCTAAGCCACCATATGGGTCATATTAGCGATTAGCACGATTTTCTCTTAATTCGACACTCCTCTTTAAGTTCACCGACCTTGGTAGGCGATTGCTGCGATAACATCATGCTCTGTCAGGAGAAGCAAGGGCTTCTCACTAGTTCATTGAATATGGTCAAGCAAACATGTTCAGGCAATAGATCTAGATCCGGTTTTAATTTCTTCAGAAAAGAGAAGCTGCTGATTTCCTAAAACTAGAAATCATGTCGTCTAATCCACAACCAGGTAAACTTTACCCTACATACTTCTGTAGTCGGTTTGCGTTTCGGCGTAACCGTGTTCTTCAGAGCCTGGAGAAGACAAAAGGAGTTGGAGAAATTACCCCTTTTGGGCCAGGGTTAAAGAATAGTAGAAATTTACCGCCCATGGATCATTTGGGTCAGGGTGGAAGAACACTCGGATGGGTTGAATAAGTGCAAGGTCTCTACTGCATCAGGAGAGCACAGACTGCGAATCCACAATGGCACAGCGGTTGGTGTGGAGGTGAGGATCATAGCACACGAGTCCGATATCGCTGCGCGGAAGACCCTGGAGGCGTTGTGGGTTGCGTTCAAGAACCCCGCAATCAACAGGTAAGAGAAGCGGGTGGCCGTTATTCAGGAGCTGGCTCCATTTCCCGAAATCTGTGAGCTTCACCCAGGAAGGCGCCAACCAGAAGGTCGCTATGGATGTGACCCGAAGGGAGAGTCTCATTGGTCTACGTCTCTTTCTCCATCCAAGGGTGACTTAGCAGTCTCTCGCCTGTCTCGGAAGGTCAATCGGGTTGCCTTACTCCTCTTTTCATCTCATTCCATCACTTGCTCGAGGAGTTTCTGTAACTTGAAATGATCCTTGGGCGGGTAATTTCTCCAACTCCTTCTGTCTTTTCCAGGCTCTGAAAAAGGCGGTTACACCAAAACATAAGCCGAATAAAGAAGTGTACCAACCTTGGCTCAACAGCTTCACACGAGATCCTACAGCACAAATAAAGAACGACAGCAGAACATGGAACATTTTACCCTACATAGTTGTTCAGAAACAAATTAGTCTCCTTTGCAGCAAAGGAACTATCTTCAGAAGGTTAAGCGGAGGCAAAGGAACTGTCTTAATGATTGGTTTAGGTACTACGATAGGAAGTGCAGCAAGTAGCTACAACTCAGTTGGCGATGCCTTTTCTGCGAAGGGTCTTTCTTGGATTCATTTTTTTTTTTGTTGAAACAACACTTGGCGATGCCAAATGAGGGCCATCCCTAACCATACCTCGTTCTTACAATATTCTTACAATATTAGCATGCATGTAAAAAAATAGATTGCTAGTAGCCTCTACAAATCCAATATTTCACTTACTGCTTGACAACTCCACGCTCTTCTTCGGGTTATATGAAGGACTACTGGCTGCCAATGGGGCAGAGCTGTGGCAGAGTGGAGGAGTGTGGTTAGGTCCAGGAAGCGACATACGCGGTGCATCACATCGCTACACAGTACTTCCATACTTCACTGAATTTGGAAAATTCTTCAGGTTCACAGTAAAGTGAAGTGAACTTTCGCGGGGAGGGGGAGGGAGTACAGGAGCTTTGAAGTTAGTGGAAGACCAGTTGAGTATTATGAACGAAGCACTGTGGAAACGTGTTTCAATGACTATTTACCGCACGCAGCGGAAACGAAAAAGAGCAGCTCGGATAGAGAAAATAAAGAAAAAACACGGAAAATAAAGAACCTACACGAATTCCTACAGAGATTTCTTCTGCAATTCCTAGAGAGATCAGGAGTTAGAGCCATGACAACATACATTCCTATCAACTGGCACTATTAAATGAAGGTGATGAAAGACTTCACGGAGAAATAGCTAACCAAAACTATTGCAAGGTACGAAACCGTAGAGCTGGAAATAAACGAGCACAATACGCGTTAAAAAGTGGAAAAAATGACGAAGAAAACATATTGAAAATTGAGAATGCTATTGGGGCGTGCGCTATTCGCAATGGGGCGCGATATTGCTGCTGTGGCCTCCATATTGACGTGAATTTCTGTATTTTTTCAAGCTTTTTTGACTAGAATAACAAACAAAAACATTGGTTTGACGGCGTTATTGATAATTTTTTATCAGCTTTTTCCTGAGCAGACTATTTGAGGATAGAATTACAAGCGAACAATATCGAACAGATAGCCGTTATTGATCTATTTTATCCACTTTGAGATAGGAATCGATTAAAACAGGATGAAGGGCAGGATTCACAATAACATTCCAATATCAGTTATAATTAATTACGGGCTATGCCGCAGCCAGCTGTCAGACCACCCGTCAGGCTCGCTTCAAGTGGTACCCGCTTGTTAGGTACTATTATAGGAAGTGCAACAATTAGCTACATCTCAGTTGGCGAAGCCTTTTTTGAAAAAGGGTTTTCTTGATTTTTTTCCCGACTTTTTTGTTGAAAGAACACTTGGCGCGATGCCAAAGGATGACCATCACCAACCCATTCCTCATGGAAGAGCCATACCTCATGGAGTTGGTGGAAGACCACTTGAGTATTATGAACGAAGCACTGTGAAAACGTGTTTCAATGACTGTTTACAGCACGCACCGGAGACGAGAAAGAGCAGCGCGGGAAGAGAAAGTAAACAAAATAAAATAAAGAACGCGGAAATAAAAGAACCTACACGAATTCCTACAGGAATTTCTTCTGCAACAATCCCTAGAGAGATCAGGAATTAGAGCCATGACAACATACATCCCTATCCACTGGCACTACTAAATGAAGGTGATGAAAGACTTCACGGAGAAATAGATATTCAAAACTATTGAAGGCATAAAACCGTAGAGCCAGAAATAAACGAGCAAAACACACGTGAAAAAAGTGAAAAAAATGGCGAAGAAATCATATTGAAAATTGAGAGTGCTTTTGGGGCATGCGCTATTCGCAATGGGGCGCGATATTGCTGCTGTGGCCTCCATATTTTCGTAAATTTTTGTGTTTTTATTTATTTTTTAAGCTTTCTTTCTCGTTTTTTGATACACACATGTGCTTCGCTGATGACATGCGTATGACAAATTACTTCTGCAGTCAAATTTCCCAACGTGACAACTTTTACCCGCGCCTTTACCCCCCCCCCCCCCAAAAAGATGTGAGTTATGGTGATCGATAGACAAGCTTTACAAGAAGTAATCATAATCGACTATAGAGCGGTTATCGATCGATTTTAGCAAAGTTTTTTTGGAATTTAGTTTTTTAGAGATTAGAATTACAAACAAACACAATGGTTTGACAGCGTTATTGACAATTTTTATCAGCTTTTTCCTGAGTTGACTGTTTGAGGATAGAATTACAAGCGAACAATATCGATCAGATAGCCATTATTGATCTACTTTATCGACTTTGAGACAGGAATCGATTAAAACAGGATGAAGGGCAGGATTCACAATAACATTCCAATATCAGTTAAATTAATTACGGGGCTATGGGCCTCTACAGAGTCTCGCGGCAGCACCCCGAGAACTCGTCCATTTCGCTCCCGCCGCAGTGGGACCCACGCTGCCACTGTGGTGGAAGCCGCGGCGCGGACGAGTTGTCGCGGAGCCGCCGCACGCAAAGGTCCCGAGGGCTGCCGCAGTTCACCGCGGCTCTCACCCGCAGCGCCAAGAGCTGCGGGTGACACCCGCCGGAGGGCGTGATAGATGGGTGTCCAACGAACACGTCGGCAACTGTGCATGGCAAGCCGTAGTCGTGCCGAACACGTCGGCAACCGTGCATGGCGAGCCGTAGACGTGCCGAACACGTCGGCAACCGTGCATGGCGAGCCGTAGACGTGCCGAACACGTCGGCAACCGTGCATGGCGAGCCGTAGACGTGCCGAACACGTTGGTGACCGCGCATGGCGAGCCGTAGACGTGCCGAACACGTTGGCGACCGCGCATGGCGAGCCGTAGACGTGCCGAACACGTTGACGACCGCGCGTGGCGAGCCGTAGACGTGCCGAACACGTCGGCAACCGTGCATGGCGAGCCGTAGACGTGCCGAACACGTCGGCGACTGTGCATGGCAAGCCGTAGTCGTGCCGAACACGTCGGCAACCGTGCATGGCGCGCCGTAGACGTGCCGAACACGTCGGCAACCGTGCATGGCGAGCCGTAGACGTGCCGAACACGTCGGCAACCGTGCATGGCGAGCCGTAGACGTGCCGAACACGTCGGCAACCGTGCATGGCGAGCCGTAGACGTGCCGAACACGTTGGCGACCGCGCATGGCGAGCCGTAGACGTGCCGAACACGTCGGCAACCGTGCCTGGGCACTTAGACGATCATCGACGGGAAGGGTTTTTGGAGGCAATCGATATCGATCGATATTATCGATTTTCTGCGGATGTCGTTCAAGCGGCGCCCAACTTCGGCCCTGGGGGTAATCGAGGTCGCTGAACACGAATCTGGAGTCGGCCAATCGATATCGATCGATATTATCGATTCTTTGTGGATGTCATTCAAGCGGCACGAAACTTTAGCTCTGGGGGTAATCGAGGTGGCTGAACACGAATCTGAAGTTTGTTTTTGAGGTATCGATCACCATCAATTGATATTGATCAAATTATGCATGGATGTCCTTCATTTTTTCTATTTCTTTCTAAATTGCCGCAATCGACGTAGTTAAGGTGTTCTTCCTGCAGAAACCATGACATATGTTGCAGCTAAAATGGATGATGAGAAGTTATCACTACGATTATCACTACGACGAAGCTGTTGATAAGCCGTCAGTGCGGCCGACAGGCCGGTCTGATGGCTGCACTCTATATAGTAAAACCAGTTCTTTACCGCAATGAAAGTATGAAGGTCTAAAAGTTGGGAAAGGAAGATGGTCGGAGTGTCCTCTTCTCGGGGTTTGGGGGCGAAGCCCCCAACCAGTCGTCTGTGGCCGCTAGGCCGCCGAACGACTGGTGAGCTATAACTGCATCGAACAGATCTCCCGGACTCAACAAGGCATCGGAGGGAATACTGTCATCACAGGGGTTACCACATTATTTCCGAGCTGCTTGTCAAGCGAGGAAACTTTAGTGGAGGTAGATCGACAAAAGTGAGGGCAAGCGCAAAATGGTACAGAAATGTTGAGTTATAAGAAGTGTTCTATTAGATTTCGGGGCTTAGATTCAAGGACTCCTAACTTAAGTTAGAAAACGCTTCTTTACAAAAGAAAAAGCGTTATGCTTACTACTTCTTTGACATTTCCAGATGTCGCAACTGCCGGCAAAAGTACGCAGTATTGCGTACAGTAACAGCGTCGCAGCGCCGCACCACCCGCCGTTGTCATGGCGGGTCCGCGGCACCCGCAATATACCTTTGTCCTTTTCGAATTTCGAATAGTCGAATTTCGAATATTCGAAAATTCGACTATTCGAAAAAAGTCCAATATTCGAATCATTCGATTATTCGAATATTCGAGAAAGTCCAATATTCGAATTATTCGATTATTCGAATATTCGAGAAAGTCCAATATTCGAATTATTCGATTATTCGAATATTCGAGAAAGTCCAATATTCGAATTATTCGTTTATTCGAATATTCGAAAGTGGCCAATATTCGAATATTCGTTCATTCGAATATTCGAAGGATTCGAATATCGAATATTCGAATAGTCGAATATTCGAATATTCTTTATCAATCTCTTAACAAGTTAGTGCCACTCTTCTTCGAAAACCAGGGGAGTCTGACCTTATGATAAAAAACGATGTTTGAGATTCGCGCGTCGCTCAAAGTGCCTCGAATTGTGTGTACGTAATCTGACAAGAGAAGTCAATGAACTTCCCGTGGAGATTTCCAAAATGACCTATTGCTTGTTATAAGAGTGTGTCTAAGAAGCACCGTAGTGGTCTTCAAATGTCCTGCGGGCATCTGGGTAGGTCAAAAATTACACAAAAAACCTGTAGCACTTCAGTGCTGGCTGATAAGGCGAAAGTGACGCCTTGATTGGCCTTGAACTACTCAGAAATTAACATGCAGATGCTATAGAACTTTATTTATAGTTAGAGGTTAGAAATCTGACAATTTATTAGGTCAAATGAATCACTCACTGCAGTCGGGGCGTGGATAGCGGGGAGAGGTCCAGGTTCGAATCTAGGCAAGTTGTTTACGGATTGCTGTGCGTTTTGGTAAATGTAGAACATATTCTCATTTTAACCATATTTACGGACATGATCGAAATGTGTTGAAAATAACCTGCTTCAGTCCATCTCTGGGATGCGCTGATTAGTCTTCAGGTTCCTATAGAGAACGTTTCTCTTGTAAATTTTACTAATTTTAGCATCTCTTATAAAATGCATCATTTTTGACCCACTCCGTAGTATTGTACTCCGTAGTATTCGTAGCATTTGCATATAACACCAAATACAGTACTAACAACTAAATTAATTAGTCACCTTCTTCACTGACGAGCCTCGGGGTGACTAATTATAAACATGTTTTGTATGAAGGCAGAGGCGAAACAAGACATGTTTAGTGTTGTTGTTACCATTGTTTTAGTTATTACTTGTTATAGTTGTTGCTTGTTTTCCACTTGTGTTTGTTATAGTACAGAGTGATTTAGAGTTCATGTATACCCCAGGTTATTTCTAATTCTACTTCGTTGTTTAGACATTGAATTTAAAACCGTTTGAGTATTAAAATTTACATATATGATTAACTTATTCTATTGGTCTTCTTGCAGCCTATTCTTCCTCGGCCACTCTCCAGCACTGACAGGGGGGGGGGGGCTTTGCAAACGTAGGTACTTGTATTAATCCCCATGACTTCGTAAGTAGATAATAAAATTTCGTACAAATGTTGTCCTGAAGGTTGACTGAGGTTCGGATCACGAAGCTGGCGAACGCGTTCGGTGTTACCGTCGACCACAATAGGCGACGGTAAGTATGTGCGAGAAAAGGTGCAGAATAACCGGCCGCGTTGTACTATTGTGACTCCAAAAGTGGAGTGGAGGTCGATTTTTTTCGTCCAAACATCGCCTGTACTGTTATTTTGGATGCTGAGCACGAATATGGTATCCAATTTCGACAATTTGGCCGCTTACGATATTTCATAGTGTGTGTTCGTGAGTAAGGATGGGGTTGTCATGACCACTGATTTCGTCCTTTCCTCGCCTTAGGAAATTATTTAGGCTGCTGCCACGAATCTGTCGTTTTTTCTAAATTATCCATTTTTCGTGCACTACTTTCCATTTCAAAGTCGAAGACTGGAAAGCAAGTCTGATCACATATGTAGGTGAAGAAAGCGATTCTATGTACTCAAACTGATAAACTTGATCACTCATGAAAATGTGGAATCACGCGATCACGCGAAAACGTCTACTAGATTTGCGATCAGCACCTCAATTAGCCCTCTAGACGACGTTTGGGCGAAACCTGCTTTCGATCTCCGGAGTTATGGGAGTACAAGTCCCTAAACCTTCGATTAGCAGAGAGTAGTGGGGAGGCGATGGGCAGCAGGGGTGTGCGTTAAATTTTTTCGGTAAATTTTTAACGACCACTTTTTAACGAAAAATTTTCACGTTAAAAAGGTAAATTCGTTAAATAAAATGTCCCTTAGCTGCATTCAATTTTAAACCACTGGGGTGCCTCTCGGACAATCCCCCACAGCGCTCAATAGGTCACTTATAAGATTCCCACGGGAGGTTCATTGACCTCCATTGTGAGTTGACGCGAAGTAAGCGCTGCAAGCGCGGCCCTCCGCTGCGCACCTACTTCCTTGTAAACGGCCGTCGAGCGTGCTGTGGCCATTCACGTTAATCGCAAGTGATTAGGGTTATGCCTGTACACAGTTATTTTTACCTTCAGTATACTACGGGAGAATCTTCGTTTTGTATTTCTTCCCCAGTTACAACAAGGGAACGATTAGGGCCGAAGGGGCTGCGGTAGGGAGGTAGAACTTTCAGGGGCCTAGAAAGCTCCAGCTTTCTGCCAGTAAAGACGTTGAAGAAGAGAGGAAGAGCAATGGCTATGGAGTACAAGAGCCAGTCATACTCCGTTTCCTATGAAAGTGAGCCATCTCCACGTTCGCTCAAACACTGTCCAAGTCGTAGTGTCTTGTCAGATGAGATTCCAACGCGGGTCCGAAGCTTCGCTATAACATAAGGGAAGATAGCAACCTATAGAGAAAGACCTGTAACAATCTAGCTCTGCCTACCCAAGGTGTTTCTCTCTTCTCGGTACACGAATTCTTAGGGAAGCAAAGCGTGCTTCATTGCCATTATACCGCTGTTATTTTCCTTTGGTCTCGTAAAGGAAATGGATGGAGCAGCCATCCATTTCCTTCACCGTGGGTAATAAAAAATAATTAAATGTCAACCACTGGGTGACGACACTAAATAATAGTGTTCATTTGATTATTCGAATATTCGACTATTCGAAATTCGATTATTCGAAATTCGACTTTTTGAAAATCGAATATTATTCGGTCATTCGAAATTCGAAATTTTGAAAATCGAATATTATTCGGTCATTCGAAATTCGAAATTTTGAAAATCGAATATTATTCGATCATTCGAAATTCGAAATTTTGAAAATCAAATATTATTCGATCATTCGAAATTCGAAATTTTGAAAATCGAATATTATTCGATCATTCGAAATTCGAAATTTTTTCCCAAGGACAAAGGTATAACCCGCAAGACTCTGCTGCCGGCCTATGACGCAGCCAGCTGTCAGACCGCCCGTTAGGCTCGCTTCAAGTGGCATCCGGTTGTTGATTAAAATGTGTAGGTTGCGTTAAGTTTTGATTTTCGAATTTTTTCTCAACCCTTAAAGATTTTGACAGTGAAGTTCAGAAGTCCGTACGCATGGTTGGAGCAGCCGGCTGTCGCGTGATCGTTGAGTTAAGGCTTTTAGTTCTCAAGTCAACCTAGGACTTCCACTCTCCAAAGTGATTTGGTGTCAGGTTTCTCTGGAAGGAGTAAATCACTAACTGTTTACCGTTTAATATTGATGTATGCGAATGTATTGATCGCTGGACCGGCTTTTCTGGAATTGTTGACCAACCAGACAGTATTGATCGAGATTACCCGGTACGTTATCATTAGGTGTGGTAATCGAAGTAATATAATGGTTATTTGACATTCTTGACAACTTGTAGACGATCAGCATTCATTGACATTATCGAGTTTTATGATTTGACATAGGAAATACTCGAATCCTTCGGTATTCAAAACAGGTCACATGTTAGATCCACCAATCAGTCACCGTCGGAATTTAACAGAAAAAACCACTAGGTCTGTCGTGTAAATGGTGTGATCTGGTATCCTTAATTGAAATCTTTTTCCACTCTTGAGCTGATCTAAACTTTGATTACAAAAATTGACATTTGACAAGCTATTTAGTGGCCAATCAGAGATTTGTGCTTTTTATCCTTGTTGAGTTGTCGTCGTTTTGAAGGATCCTACTATAGGTAAAAAAGTAGTGTGTGTGTACGTGTGTGCTTCCGTCCTTCCGTCCGTCCGTCACAACTGGGGTGGGGCAGGGCCTGTTGGCGTTACTCAACGATTCATGGTCATGGACAGCGGCCCGCAACTGTAGCCCTAGGGATAATCGAAGTCGCTGAACACGAATCCGAAGTTCTTTTTTGAAGCTCCGGTTGCCATCAATCGATATTAACCAAATTATCGATTTTCTGTGGATGTCGTTCAAACGGCTCGATGCATCAGCCTGTGAGTAAACGAGGTCACTGAAAGATACAGTACAGTGTGTGTGTGTGTGCGTGCGTGTGTGTGTGTGCGTGGGTGTCTATGTGTATTTGTGTGTGAGTGTGTACGTGTGTGTGTGTGTGTGTGTGTGTGTGTGTGTGTGTGTGTGCGTGCGTGTGTGTGTGCGTGGGTGTCTATGTGTATTTGTGTGTGTGTGTGTGCGTGGGTGTCTATGTGTATTTGTGTGTGAGTGTGTGCGTGGGTGTCTATGTGTATTTGTGTGTGAGTGTGTACGTGTGTGTGTGAGTGTGTGTGTGTGTGTGTGTGTGTGTGTGTGTGTGTGTGTGTGTGTGTGTGTGTGTGTGTGTGTGTGTGTGTGTGTGTGTGTGTGTGTGTGTGTGTGTGTGTGTGTGTGTGTGTGTGTGTGTGTGTGTGTGCGGGCGCGCCCGAAACTTCTGCTCAAGGGGTAATCGAGGTCACTAAACACGAATCTGAAGTTTGTTTTTAAAGTATCGCTCGCCATCAATCAATCGACAGTGATCAGATTATCGATTTTCTGCGGCTGTCGTTCAAGCGGCCCGCAACTTCAGCCCTGGGGGGGGGGGTAATCAAGGCCGATAAATACGAACAACATGAATCCGGAGTTTTTTTTTGAATTATCGATCGCCACCAATCGATAATGACCATTTATCGATTTTTCATGGATGTCTCCATCTCCGTTGGGGGTTATCGTGGTCGCTGAACGCGAATCTAAAGTTTGTTTTTGAAGTATTGATCGCCATCAATCATTATTGATCGAATTATCGATTTTCTGTAGATGTCGTCGAGGTTGCTGAAGGGAAGTCAATGAGTGTTTTGTACTTATAGTCTCTACAAGGCTTTCAATATCCTTGCTTGGTTATAATAAGTCGTGATCATTATATTTCATAGCATTCAAAAATGTTGGATTTTTTCTACATGGCGTCACTATATTAGCGGAACAATTCCGTGTGGATTTATAATTGGTGGGCTGAATCTTTTCAGAATGGTATTCAATATCTCTAGAATAGCTGCCTTTCTTCGTAATCCTTTCTAACTTGCCCCATTTGACGTAGTTAAGGTGTTTTTCCTGCGGAATCCATGTCATAGACCGAAACCGAGAGACGATGACTCCAACTCCATTGGTGGTCCTGGGACTTCCACATAGAACGGCCTTGAAGTCTCGTCCTATGTCCCTTGACTTGCGGCAGGACCACCTCGTCTCCTGCACCGCACAGAAATCAACTCTTCTACGCTCCAGTGCTTCAACCAACTCGCACGAGCGGCCCGTCAACGTACCCACATTCAGCGTTGCAACGCTGGTCTTGCTTACGTTACAGGACTTTCGGACTAGCTCAGTCGCCCCCCGATGCCGTCCTCGCATCAGGGACCCTCGCATACTTCTCAAACTCGCCGGGCTCTGCGAGTGCGCGGACGCCGTAGCACTATCTCGATACTCATGTAACGTCATCAACCATGTGTCTTCGTAGGCCGGCCTGTCACAAGGGCCTGTCGCCTGCATTCGAGTGTCCGTGCTTAGCTTAGCTCGCAGAGCGAGCAGTTTCCAGTGGCACCACGTGGAGGAACGGACATCGCCACCATAGATGGCAGCTACAATTGAGGGTGAGAAGTTATTACTACAGTGCAGCCGTTGGAATCCTTCAGTGCGGCCGACAGGCCGCTCTGATGACTGGTTAACAAGTACAAATATTGGCCATAGGTGTTGTCGTGTATTGAAGATCACAGACGTTGTTGCAAAAGTCGTCGAAAATTAGGTGGACCGGCCACGTAATGCGCTTCGCAGGCACCCGCTGGATAGGAGCAATCACCGACTGGATTGCGCGGCATGTCAAAAGAGCGGACGCTAAGCAAAATGATGGTCGGGATTTTCCATGAAAGTCGTAAACGAAAGATATGACGATCTTCGTGCACCTCGAGCAATGAGGATCCATTGGAGCACTCTGGCACGCAACAGGGACGGATGGAGAAGTTGCTGGCGTCCGCTCGAGCAACTCGAAACGGTAAACGAGACGACAGGCGATACAAATGCACATACGATAGCTTGCCAGATTTTTGAATGCCTATAAAGTAGGATATGCTATTTTTGAAGAGCTAGAATGCGACTTTAGAAACGTAAATATTTTAAGATGATCAGGGGTTGCACTGAATAATGGCACATTCATAGTTTAGGACGATGAGCCCTGCCATCCAGTGAACTGTACAATATTTATGCCTTACACTGTAAAAGGAAAGAGGTACTCGTATATGTTCTTGCGTAACTGAGAGGACATTTAGAAGTGTATTTGACGTCTTCAGGGGCGTTTTTTAAATTATACGGAAAACGGCAAAAACGAATAGTAATGTTTATTATGCGATTAACACAAGCAAAAATTATACAATTAATAATGTGCAGTTGAAGGAGACACGTGATCGAGATCGTAGGCGTTTCTAACGTGCTGCTAAGGTTCCACGATTTGAGGATCAGAAGAGAAGAATGGAAGCGTCGTAGAGAGTACATAGTGTTGTGATGAGTTTCAAGTAGAAGGACATGCACTCTAGCGCTTTACGTTTCTTTATCGAATTGTGGCAGATTCCCGCCTCTCGCACTGCTCTTTCTTCGGATTTAAGAAGCAATTTTTTAAGACACGTTCGTCAAATACAAATTATGAGAAAACCTATAAAGCCATTTCTATTCCAGACATTCCAGACATAGCGCACGTCCTATTGATCCGTAGATCACCTTGTCACGGCAGACGACGTGCCTTTGATGTTAGGTGGACGGGCACTGCTGCAAGCCGCGCAATCCTCCTTAGACATCGTCTTTCCTTGGCTGCTGATTTGTCATCACAGTCGTGTAATGTTGTAGCTTCCTGTAAAGACCAACATTTTCGAGTGAAGTCCAGTTTCAAGCTGGACTTTTAAGCAGACTTCGACATTTTGACATGAATAGCGGTATATTGTAGCAACCGTGGAGAGTACATGGCGATCGCTCGTTTTGACCGCGTTTATAAATTTCGGGACAATCATTCGCTTTGTTCAGTGTTTCGATTTCGAACCCTTTCGCTACATGGACAATACTCTTTCGGTAGAACGGGCGGAGAGTCGTTAGATACACCGCCCTCAGAAAGAGGCGGGGCGAAGGTCGCACCGAGGACAAGATATCCGGGTCCCTGTTTTCACATGGAAGCATCGCATTTGGGGTGGAAATTTAAAGAATTGTGACGAAAATTGAAAGAATCTAGAGAGAAGAACGACGTTCTTCTTTCATCAACTGCCTCCCATAGCCAAACCGACTGGAAAAAGACCTCAGAGTTCCCCGAGATGCGTTTACCAATCGTCTCCTATCAGCTGTTAGATTTTTGGACGACGTCACGCCAATTAACGACGGTCCCGCAGCAAACTTGTCCAAATAGGGCGAGGCGAGCAGGGCGGGAAGTGGGCGGCGGGCAGCATGGTGTACCGAACGACTACCCCCCTGTAGAATGCATCAAATTGGCACCGCCAAAGTAGGTGTCGTGAGTGCAATCACGGACAAGCGCCTTGTCAAGGGAAGGGACTCCAGGGTGTGTGCGATCCAAGCTGCTTGTGTGGAAACTGCTTTCATCGCTCAGGGGAGTCCGCAGCTGGGTTCTGCACTCTTCGAAGGCAGGGCCAGGCTAAGGAAGAGACTCCAGGATGTGCAAAAATGCCTCAACGCAGGGGAAGAAAACCTCCTGCGTTGAGTATAAGTATATTTTCAGAAAAAGAAACAGCTCACAGGACCTCTTGAGGACATCTGATCTCATTGGAGCGCATTTTTTGTAAACGGGCGCGAAATGGTAGCGGGTGTGTGGATGTATTCATGAGGATTAATGGGTTTTCTCCACCCGTTGCTATACCCACGATGTGGAGGCCTTGATCATGAATGCCACACCGTGGTTACATCCAATTCTACACCCCGCATATCGCTGGTATGCGTGTTGATGAATCCGGCCCCATATACCAGGGTATGTGCGCTGAAACGACAGTGGCCAATCAAAGCTTGGTACTGACACAGACGCCGAAGGTGGGGGGCAAACACAACTCCAACGCCGCGCGAGCCCCTCTGGCGTCGCGCACGGTGCGCGACGAAATTGGTCGAGTTGTTGCGGTCCGATGTCTACGACAGGGGCGGCTAGTAGCGCTTCCAACAGGGACGGCTAGTGTGAAAACACCCGGCGCTTCCCCCAACTGCGCGCCACTTCGTTGATGCTACTGGTAAAGTCCGACATCCTGATTAATTGAAAAAGGCCGCTACTATGTAGCCTTTTAATAGGAATGAGTACTACAAAATAGATTTGCTGTGAAATTTTGTAAAAAAAACCTACTTTAAGAGAAAAGGCATAAACAGGATGTCAAGGCAATGTCGAAAATTGATAGCCGTGAAAATTGCCTAAATCCTCTGAATTGGACGCTGCGACGGCGGATTATAGGTTGCAAAATGTGCCGGATTCAGTGCAGCACACTCTCTACACTTATTTTCCGAGCACACAATGAAGCCGCGTAACTACAGCACTATTCTAAAGTCGGCTAAGGTGAACCAGAGAGCACTGACAGAATTAAAATCGATGAAAGAGAGCCGAAAAGGCGAATGACGCAGTGGAAACTAGTCGAGGAGCTTAAACACTGACGAAATTTCGTGCTCCGGGGCTAACCATGCGTCGTCGAGCGCACGTCCTCGTTTCAGCGCGCGACGTCGCGTTGAAGATACGTCGTGAAGCCGCCGAAGGTGCTCGATCAATGCGAATCAAATCAGTTGATCGATGCTCGTCGTCTTATAATAATCGTGTTACTCTTGAGTTCTGTGTTCCAGAACTTGACTAGGAAGGAAATTTCGTGATGTAGCACAAGTTGCCCGTTGTCATTTGTCGAAAAAAATTGTCCACATCCTGGATTTTTTCCCTTGCCGTGCTAGCCCGAAGGATGGGTGCTTCGCGGCTAACGAAGGTAGCAAACATAAGCAGGGGCATCCTCCGGCAAGAAAATTCGCAAGAAATGCTTTCTTGAAGGCTATTTCAATCAATGGTGTAGCACGTGATCGTTTGCTTGAAGTTTTCCGATCGTTGTGAAACGAGCAGAGTGACCCCTCACAACTAGAAAGAATCCGTGAACCGCGCAGATTTTTTGGCGCCGTCGTAGTATTGACGCACATTCGGTGCGATTGCCGGTCAATAACCGAAAAACACCAATCATCAATCGGTCCAAGACCTATCATGGTAGAAAACAGTGCACAATCCCCACCACAAATCAAAAGGAAGAAGCTGCATTCTTTCTCTACTTTCCTTCCTTTTTCATAAACCTGCTACAAGTTGAAAAACAACAATGATCTTCCAGTGTAAAAGTAAATTAGACCCCAGACACCACTTTTTTAAAAACAACTATGCAGTACTCACCTGCTGCCTCGATAGCGGAAGCCCTTCGATGGAGGCTGCAATACAAGCATTCAGCGGTGTTTTCGCTCTCAATCAAAAAGAAAAAGAAAGATGGACTCACCCTAGTCTTGAAGTTGTAAAGACACACGAGCAGCAAAAACACGCAGAGTATGAATACCATTAAGGTGATCACTGGTGGCCCTGGAACAGCTGATTCATATGAAATATTCCTTCCGGAGTAGTATAAATGAACTGAATCAGAACGTACAATACGGGCATACAGGAACATTAATGAGATTCGCTTTCTGAACGTCACGCGGCAGATTGCAGGTCTCTCCACTCCATCCGGGATAGCATCTAAAACTGAATAGCTTGGGTGAACAATTTGCGAAGAAGCAATCATTTTATTGTGAAGAACGTTTCTCGTTGTTGTGGTGGATTTTAAAAGAAAACTCAACCAGAACATGTGGTAGACAATAGTTTATTGATCCATAAGCTAAGAAAAAGCGACGTGAGTATTGCCTAGCACTTAATCGCAAATGCATGGCGCATTTTAAGTCAGTCTTGAGTGCAATTAATTGGACAAAGGCATTAAGGGTCCCATTGTATTTCAAAACTATTGGAATCGTACTTACACAAGGCATATACCGGAGAGCGGAAGCCCTGGGGCCGGATTCATCAACGACTAACCCGCGGGTATAGGAGGTAGAGATACCCACAATGAAGCCTGCGTCTCTGACTCTTATATTATCTCCAACTGACTCTTATCTTATCTCTACTCCTTATATCCCGCATACCCACTGATTTAATTGTTGATGAATCCGTCCCCTGTGCATTATGTAGGATTGTGGGTTCACAACAGAATTATACGAAGGCGACGCAGGAAAAGGACAGTGATCTCAATGTGATTACTTAGCACGGCTTAAATACTGTTCGAGATAATTAAAAACAAAAACGAAACGTCCGTCTTGAAGAGATATACGAATCAATACGTAGAAGGAAACGTCTTACGGACTATTCGAGATATTTAAAAACAAAAGGGAGGGAAGAAATGACAGAGAACTGAAGGGAATGCTGCTATTCTGACTACATACTTGCTTTGGTCTTCGGCAAGAATTGTATAATATTGATTATAGCAAGAAGAACAACGGTGCGCTATTTTTCCAATCGATACCGCTTACTTGTTGTGTGGAGACAATAATTTCCCGTGATCTGCGCATATGTCGAGCCTTGTAAAAATTTTTGGTATCGATTGACATTGACCGACCGGCGAATCGATACTGCTAACATGTTGTCAATAACCTATATATCTGGCTAATCTCTACTTTAAACTGCTATTCATTCTCAGAGATGGAAAAAGTTGATCAAAGTTCAGAGTCCTCGAATTTTATGGGGACGCTCGGAATAAAAACGAACCGATGCGGCAGGATAAACAGTTTCACATACAGTAGAATATCAAAGTAAGGATGTCGTCAAATAGCTTATGGAAAGAAGTATAACGATATTGCCCTGCCAGTCGATATCGATTTCATGTTGTGGGGCAATCATTTTCATTTGCTTTCAAAATGGTCAAGACCTGTTGAAAATCTGCGGTATCGATCGATATCGACCGATTGGCCGATCGATACTGTTCGCTTGCTACGAATCTTGTCCACACACAAAAATATCCGCTCGATCTCCACTTTAAGATGCTAGCCTTAGCCCAGCGGAAATGGATAACGACCATCGAGTTGCAGAGCCCTCGAGCGGTCACCAATTTTAGATGGACGGAGAAAGAAGACCTTTCACGTGTACGAATTCAAGGTAGAGCATTTATATACGGCAGAAGGATACCGAAGGTTAATACCCACATAATTTAAGTGATTCGAAAGGTAGTCGACAGAACTAGACTTACACACAACTTGTCTTTCCTGTGCCGTCGGCCATACAAGCACGAGCATGATCGCAAGCGGCGTTCTCCGATTTATGACAAAATCGAAAACCAGTGGGTAATATGACTTCATCCTCTCCTCGAAGGCGAATGGATGCTGATGCTGCTCCCTGAAGAATATGAGGGTGTCAAAAAGTGAAAGAATGCAAAATAAGGACCAATTATGATGAGTGAACGAACGCATAGTGATAGCATGAAGATCATTTTCGATATGCATATTTGTTAGTGGAAAAGAAAAGTAAGGATACTTTTGTGATTTTTGTGAAAAAATAATGCACAAAACGCCATTTTTGAAGAAAAAGGCACGAAAAAAGCCGAAACTACTATGCATCAATCCAACATGTTTGTCCCAAGGCGCCGTTTTTACTTCGAGGCCAAGCGACGCGATGCCACGTATAGCGGCCATATTGATTGAGCGACGCGGTCGATCAATTTGGCTACTTCACATGCCGTTGCTTCGCTCGACGTCGGAAGTATAAACGGGGCCTAACGATGGGTTAGGGCTTTTCACTGCCCTTTAGCGGGAGAACCCACTGAACTATTGTGAAGGCATGTTGTGGCGCATTCGCCTGTAGTGTTCACCCAGAAACTGAGACTCTTCGATCGGGTGAACTCCCAAGTCAGTCAAGCCTTCTAACCTTATAAGAATAGCAGTCTTGTCTGGGAGTCCCTCGATGCTCATTTGGAACACTGGTGCTGCAAGTGTTGTCTCCCTCAAACTTGGGTAATTGAACCCCAGCATAAAATTCGTCGAACAAATTCGTTTAGTCCAACAAAGTCTGCACATCCCTAGATAAAGGGGCCTGCGCTGATAATGAAGAAGATAATGTGTAAAGGTCAGCAGTAACCAATCACTTTCCGGGATGCGCCACGCACTATACTCAGGCGAGATATTGTGCAGACAATCTGAATGCGAAATTGGGCTACTCAAAGTCTTGTGGTGGCTAGCCGATGGATAGTTTACTGCTATATCCTCCTCAGGTTCACGTGCAGCGCAGTCGGAGAAGATGCCGGCTGTTGCGTGCACCCGCACTCGATACCAGGTTCTTGGTTCGGATTTCCTGCTCAGGCCAACCAAACCTTCCATCCCTCTGGGATCGTGAGTCAGTAACAGACTTGTATGGGAAGGATAAAGCGCTGAATTGCTCATCGGCTGGTCACCTACGTCTTTGTAGGCCAAATACGAATTCAAATGGCCTCCAAGATATGCCGGTGAAGTAAAATGCTTGACGCTTTCCAAAAAAGATTGTGTAGGCGTTGCACTCTCCTTCATCCTTTATTAATCCTCTGCGCTTCTCAGGCGATTTCGTTATGATTTCATCAACCACGTAGGGATAGATCACCAGGTTAGCCTTTGCGGAACCTTACCCTGAATCGATTCGGATTATACACGTATGCCCTTGCTCAGTATGGAACTATAAAAATTGTGAAATATTCAAAAAATAACTCTCTTAAAAAATTACCTGATACATTTACACTGCAAGGTTTAAATATAGTTGCAGTTTGTCAAAAAAATTATTTCACGTTTCACTATTGCTTAATCTTGGCTTTTCGTGTTTGGCTTACACAATGACTTGCAGTAGCTAGCGGGTATACGAGTCATTGTTTTATCCGTTCCAGACAACTGTAGTACAAATTCACTGTACAAGAAGGGAAGGAAGGCTTGGTTGGCGCAGGTAAGAAATCCAAACGAGGAACCTGAAATCGGGTGCACGCGACGGTCGGCGCCTCCTCCTACTGCTCTTCCTCGCGCTGATCAAATAATTCCATGCGAGTGTTTAATCTCATCATTCCAGAGACAAAGCACTGTTATCTGGTAGAAGACGTGATACAGATAATAAAAAGTATGGCGTTAATTAGAGGGGTACTTGTACTTCTACAGCGTATCGCAGGGATATCTATAATACGTGCTTTTCTTAGGCCCTGTTTATGCTTCGACGCCGAGCGAGCCACGTCGTGTATAGTGGTCATATTGATTGAGCGGCGCGAGCGATCAATTTGGCCACATTATATACCGTCGCGTCGCTCGGCCTTAGAATTATAGACGGGGCCTTAGACAATGTCCAGCTGCTGACCTACATTCTTGTCACCAAATTAGAAACTCTAGGGAGTTGGAGGTTCTGGGTTGAGCTGGAGGTTCTGGTTGATTGAGCAGGGCTATGGTTCTTAGCCCTAAATCGATATATTGAATCTGCTCCTTCTGTCACTGAGTCGCATGCTTGTACGGTGGGAAAAAGGTAATAATGAATGTGGTTTGGTGACTGACAGTCATTGATAGGTCAGATGTGCATTGGAAGTGCCTGCGTGACATCAGGGACCAGATTCATCAAACGCTTACCGGCTGGTAACGGTGAGAAGTACCGCCAAACCTGATGCTGATGAATCTCGGCATCAGGTTTTGCGGTACAAAGTTTTTTTTTACGCAACTTCACAGAAACCCATCGTTCATCCCCTAAAAACGGCAGAAATATTCAGGCGATGTTTTGTTCGATTCCAATCCAAACTGTAGTCGAGACAAAAAGTTTGTGCACAAAAGCATGTGGGCAGTCACCCGACAGAGCGTAACTTTTTTCCAATCCGCCCTCCTTTTATGGGTTTCTCCCCAAACATTGTTGCCCCTTTTATAGCCTTGTGCATGTTTCGAGGGTTGGGAAACGATCACCGCATGTATTGCACTTTGAACTTACCGCATAGCATTCGTACACTCCATCGTGTTCCTTTGTGGTGTAGCGATTTATGGTTACGGTTGTCTGCCTGAAGAAATCAGATGAAGAACGACTCTTGAACGAATAACGGAACGAAAAGGTGCTAAACACTCACTCATTCTTGGATACAGCAAGAACTTCCAGATGTAGATCGTTACCATTATGAAGCCATTGTACGGTCGGTAGATTGGCCGACTTTTCACATCGCAACACCACTGTGGAATTAACCGGCACAGAGATCAGAACAGCACTCGCTGGAGGATCTAGAGCGACACGGGATCCTTAAAGATTATCGCCGAACTACACAACGCTAGCAGTACTAAGGGAGGTATCAAAGAACAGCAGGTGCATCAGCCTATTAGGGATACCCAGTACTACACTGTATTTCAGAAGTGGTTTTGTAGATGGATTTTCTCTAATCACTTCTTTCGGACCAGCTGCTGATTGGACTGCTAGCTGGGGGTTCACACTAGAGACACCCCATTGGTCCGTGCAATTCCCGCCTCAAATAGTGCTTCCGAGCAGACACCGGCAATATCGATTGATGTCGACTCGGAGGTCAACAATGCTTATTTGTTGTAAAGTTTAATATTTACTAATAAAAAACAGCCTGCTGAATCAGCTATCAATTAGACTGCTAGCTGGGGCTTCACCCAAGAACCACCGCTCACCTATCCACGCGATTCTCACCTTGAAGGGTACTTACGATGAGTCCCCGACAATATCGATTGGCATCAACTCGTTAGTCGACAATTCATTGTAAATTCTAGTATTTACTGGTAAACAGCAGTCTGCCGGTTTAGCTACCGGTTGGTCTGCTAGCTGGGGTCTCACCAAAGAAACACCGCACACTTAAATGGGGGATTCCGGCCTGAAATCGTCAATTTCGATTGATATCGATTCGGTAGTCGACCATGATTACGCATTGTAAAGTTTAGTATTTACTAGCGAACAAGCGCCGGTTTAGCTGCCGGTTAGACAGCTAGTTGGATGTTCACCCCAGAAACCCCTCCATTGGTGCATGCAAATCCCAATTCAAAGGGTACTTCGGACCAGAATTCGACAATATTGATCTATCTCTTCATGTTGGTCGACGATGCTTATTATTGTAAAGTTTGTATTTGATATGTAGTAAGCAAAAGTCAACCGGTTTAGCTACCGGTTAGACTGCAAACTGAGACTTCGCCCTAGAAACACCCCCTCATTGGTCAATGCAATTCCCGCCTCGAATAGACCATCCAACCATAAATCGACAATATCGATCGATATCGACTAGTTCCTCGACGATGTCTACCTATTGTGAAGTTTATCCATCACCAAACGTATTCCACGTTAAAGAGACAATTCTGCTCGAAACCTGTCCGGGGGCCTCTGGAACCCAGGAGGGGCAACCCTGAGGTGGAAGTTGCGTCCGCCGCCCATCCTACATCGCCTGAATCTGTGTAGGAACCGTTGTGTTACAGGTTTGCAGCTAGAGCTCTTAGACAACTGTAAGGGAAGGAAGGAGAGGAAAAAACACATACCCCCTCCCCTCCGACTAGGATAATGTGCGTGAAATCGATTCCCCTCCTGAGGGAGTGCTAGTCGCCAAGCACTGCGAGAGATGCAACCACTGTAGCAGTCATCTCGGACTTAAAAAATGGGTTGAATCAAGGTTTATAACGGTTTGCCATTCATATTCTGGGGCCGGATGCACGAATTACTTTATCCAGGGTTATGTGGGTAGATGGTAGAAACTGAAGCATTACCAGGAATTCACAACAGGATGGAGGTGAGTGAATGATGGGATCGAATTGTATCATATCATGAATACCAAACTCGCTCTCTGCCCACTATGCCTGATGGTAAACTTATCCATCACCGTTAATTCATTGCCTTGTCAATCGTGAATTCGGCCAATGAGCTTCATATGCATATGTTAATTTCACCCATTAGAAAGATCCTGGACATCCTAGAGATTAAGCTTTTTGTTTCAGATCATCACAGAGTCACATAAGCCCTGGTTTATAGTTGCGCCGCTGCGCGGCGCGGCATCATAGTCGGGATAGATATCGATCAGACGGCGCGAAGAATCGATATCTATGGCGATCGTGGTGCCGCGCCGCGTCGCAGCGAAAGTATAAACTAGGCTAACGCGAAATGTGGGTTGTATCATCAAGAGAAAATTACGCCATTGTATCGTATTTTGATACAATTATTCACCGGACATCTAGGCAAGAATACTACCTTTTGCCCCTTTGTTCAGTTTAAGAAAATAGCAAATGCGAATGACCTAGAGCAGATGAATTTGATGGGCCAGCTAGCGCCCTTTGTGATTAGGAAATTGGCGAGAATTCTTGCACCTGATAGATTCATCAAGAATGACGAAGTTTTCACTATCGGCGCCGAATTCACAAATTCGTATGACTCACCCCAACACAATGATGCTTCTCCAGAACATCATCAGCACTGTGTATTAGGTAAACTCCTGACTACCTAGGCACCTCTGTTATTTGACACCTTTCCTTGTTTGCACGAAGAAACTCACCGTTCAGCTGTAGCACGTGTTCGCTGGCTAGACAGCTCACAAAAAGTAACAAGTAGGCAATAAATATTGATCGATGCATCATCTCAGATGATAAGCAGCCAATCGATAGTTGCTACGGTTTCACCCTAAAATTAAGCGTAGCTGCTGATGTGCAGACGAAACGACCACATCGTGTTGCACGAACGAGCATAGGGTACTTGAGCTCGGCAAGAATCGAGGGAGGGCCAAGTGAGTTAGCAGAATGCCCATGATAAGGACGACAGCAGTTCGGGAATACCGGCCTGGAGTTGCGGACGTGGGCAGTGCGTGGTTGCTCGTTTATCGGCGTGATTAGAAGCCGCTGTCAAGGTGGCATTTAATGCCATTACGTCTATCGACGCTTACTGATAAACAGGGTATATAAAGATTACAAAAATGATATTGATTTCATGAGTAAAAATTGATTGCAACGTTTGAGTGTCGTTATTTTGTATGAGATAGGATTCTCAATCCCCTTTGCAAAAAAACTGGCTTTGAATTCTTAAATTTCCGAATGGTTATTGATTTTCGCTTCAATTTCGTATGTCTTACGGACCCAAAAAGCCCGCATTCATCTCCTCTGACGGTGAAACACGAGTTTGGTAGGATAAAAGCACCTCTTAAAAATCGAACTGGATATTTTGCAAATCCAAAAAAGAGAAAACCAAATCAACGAGCGTCTTCCAGACTAAAGCAGAACGATTGTAGGAAGATCAGGATAGATCTTTGTCCTACGAAAACTTACTATTTCTTTCTCAGAAATTATATTGATTTCATTGCCCAGAAAACAAACACAATGGTTGAAACTCTATAGAAATTTCATTATCGCACAAGTATGTAGAACAAAATTTACTTCAGAACTGAAAAAGTAGCAATTCTTGAGCATACAAAAAGGGAAGAGGCGTGTGTAGCGCAGTCGGAGGAGGCGCAGACTGTTACTGTCGCACCCGATATCAGGTTCCTGGTTCGGATTTCCCGCCTAGGCCAACCAAGCATTCCATCCCTCCGGGGTCGGTGAATTGGTACCAGAATTGTCTAAGCGCTGACTGGTTCATCGGCTGGCCACCACAAGCCAGTGCATGTCCAAATACGCATTCAAATCGCCTCCACGACATCCCGTAGAAGTAGACTGCGTGGCGCATCCCAAAAGAAAATTGAATAACGCCGTCCTTTACCCTTGTGCTTTACAGGAAGAAAATCCACATATGTAACTCTTGGGATTCTCAGTTGTTTCATACTGAAAATATGAAAATAATATCTACATGAAAAGTATGTAAAGTTGGGCTGTTAGAGGTAGGAAACACCTATCGTCCGAAAATCCAACTTCTTGATTACCTGTGCATGTCGCTTCTGCTCTCACGTTGCGACGCTCTTCCTAAAGTCATCCATCAGCTTTTTTTTTATCGCACTTCCATCAGGTCGGCTTTGACTCTGTTAATCTGTTGGGCTTATTTTCGAACCCATGTTTTTTAATGGCACTCATTTTGTGCATAATAAATAAATAAATAAATAAATAAATAAATAAATAAATAAATAAATAAATAAATAAATACTGTTTGCTAGAAACTGAAAAATGGAGATTTGTGTGTTTTCGACAATCGTTTTTGTTGTACCGCTTATTGATGCCTCACAACGCGCAAACAGAGTCGTTGTTATCAATCAAAGTTAAATCGCGATGTGCTGGGCAAGTGCATGGATCAATCCCTTTTCTAAGCTAATAGATAAAGGAAAGAATAAAGGACAAATACTAAAGGATGACGTCATTCAATCACTTTGGGATGCTCCACGCATTGCACCTCTACGGGATGTTGTGGAGGCAATTTGAAGTTCCTCCCCCGCAGTTTTTGGCCTTTACATTGGCTTTCAGTGGAAGCCAATACACAACTGAGTATTTCAACCTTTACAGTCAAGTGTGCCACCAATTCACAGACCCCGGAGGAATAGATTGCTTGATTGGCTTGGAAGGGTCTTGAGCCAAGAACTTAAATTCCAAGTGCGCGAGCACTGGCACCCCCTTCCACTGACCTTTCAATAGCTCTTGTAAAAATTAGTGTCACAAAAGTAAAATTCAAGGGTTAGGCAAAATAGATATAAGAAACAAAATAAAATAGGATGTGTCATGTATTCTAATGCAACGGAATATTGCGAAGGCATGAAGAGAAGAAGAACAGCCTGAACCAACAATTATGAAGAGTTGCCATTTTACTACTTGAAAAATAAATAAATAAAGGAGAATTCGAATAGTTATAGGCAAAAATATTAATTATTTAGAATTTTGAATAAAATTAAATGAAATAACTATAGAGATTGAAATAACAATAAGAGTTAAATAATAAATAGCAACGAAAAAACATGATTAAAGGTTGGCCTTCGGAAGGCCACTGACGAGCTCTAATCAGGCCATGTGGTGACGTAAGTGGCGGCTAGCCGTTGTATAGAGCTGTCCTTTTCCCCCATTCATAAATCTCACTATTACGTAGCACAAAGTGCATGATAGTGCTACTATTAGGAGCACGATACGGATAAGTAGGTCAAAAGCGGAGATTATAGAGGGGATTATTTCGAAAACAATCAGAGTGTTAGAGTGGACAATTGAGAAAGTAAGAGGTAGGAGATGAGGAAGTGCATGAGAAGTGGTAGTGATTCAGTCATGTACAGCCTTTTATTTTGTTGGTGAATGAAGCCGACAGTTTTGCTACAGATAGCACGGGATAGCGACAGGTTTTTCACGTGTGCTTCGAAGTGTGTCCTTTGCCCTTTATCCTTTTATCGAGCGTCACTCCAATAAAAATGAAGGATAAAGGATAAAGAATAAAGGACGACGTTACTCAATTCTCTTTGGGATGCGCCACGCATTCTATTTCTAGGACGTCGTAGAGGCGATTTGTATTTGTTCTTGGCCATACCATGACTTGTGGTGGTCAGCCGATGGAGAAGTCAGCGCTTTATCCGTCCCAGGCAAGACTAGTACCAGTTCGCCGACCCGGAAGGTTGGAAAGCTTGGTTGGTCCGGCGGCGTAAGCGCCGTACCCTCTACGTGATCACCATTGAAAATGTGTGCCTTACGCACTTGCACGACTCACGCGATGTTGCAGTATCAATAAACTAAGGACAATCGCATCGAGCTAGCTGCTCTACTTGTACAGCTTTCTTCCTTACCTAGAATTACAAAAGGCTCGCAGTATGTACAGTGTTAAGCATGATAGGGTGATCTCTTGATTCCTCTTTACTATTTTTACAATTTCTATTCCTATTTTACAATTTCTGCGGCGTCACCGATCGATAGTATGACTCATCGCTTAGCGCGTTATTATAGAGTATGATATATTTATTTATTTATTTATTACACGAGCATGCTCATGTGGTTCACAACAACAACTTCCTTAGGACAATTGCCGAAAGCCAGTTGGAATTACTGAATTGCGGTGAGCGAAATTATTGATATTGGAAAATGTTTAAGACAGAACAAACATAAAAAAGACGGCAACATAAAAATAGTAAGATTCATAACGGAAAACATTTAGGTATATAGCTAAGAACTTAAGTGATGGCTCAGAAATTTTCTAAAGCAACATAGATGCGTGGGCATCGCACCTTTTTGTTGAAGCTGGTTGTATAATGTGTTTGACCGGAGTGTGAAGAAGTTAAGCCTACAACTGAGCTTGGCCCTTCCAGGACCATACTTGACACACCCACTTCAAGTGTTCGCTGTCATCAATGTCATTATATCTGACATTTTAATGCCAGTGGTATGATGGATGATTCTGTGAAAAAGTAGTATGTCATTTCTCTTCCTTATGTATTCTAATGTCCTCAATCCGAAATTGCGATTCCTTTCGATACTACTGGGTATGTAGTCGTAGCAAAAATCCCAGCTCCCGTATCATAAGTTTCCTCGTAAAGGTGTTTTGCACCGTTTCTAATATTTTAATACTCTTCACTTGTAAGGACTGAACACAGGCGTTCCAAATTCTAGAATTGGTCTTACATAAACCTTGTACTCACGAAGGAGCACCCACCGTTGCTCGTTGATAGGGCTCGGAACATGTTATACATCACCTGTGAGGCCTTTCTAGCCACCATTTCACAGTGCTTGTCAAAAGAAAGGTCCTTAGTTACCAAAAATCCCAAGTCCACAACTTGTCCACAGCCCTCACTGCTGTACCACCAACAGAGTACTGACAGTTGTTATTCCTCCTTCCCAAATATAGCATCCTACACTTATCTTCAGAGAGCGATAAACCCCATTCCTGAGACCACTCGTAGCCCGTAAATTTTAAGATCATCAGCAAACGCACAAAATTCAACATGATCGTCAGAGAGCAGACACATACACATACAAATATTTCGCTGACGTTTCGCTTGTGGTAAACAAATTAGTTGCAACATCCACGGCGACGACAATAATTCACGTTACGGGAAGGAATAGAAAGCTTTTACAGCTGCTCCTCGTCTGTTGAATTGATTATAGATAATTCCTTACAAAACCGAAAAGAATAGAACCGAAAGACAGTATTTCTAATTGAATAGATGTCGAGGGCGTGAAAGAATAATACTGAGCAAAATGAGCATTTCTTCATAAGCCCCCCCCCCCCCCCCATTTGCAGGTTCATCTAAGGAGATTGACCATCATCAAGAGGAGGCCTCCAGAGTTCTGAGCGTTATTGACGTCCAAAGATGACGTGACGCTGTCATGTGGGCCCAGTCGTTGAAAATTAGGTGCGATGGCTACGTTATTTGTATGGATGAGAGCCATCATCGTGTATTCGGAGAGATATCGAGAAAGCACCAGGACGCCCACCATCGCGTTGGTCGTCACGAAAGCCCTGAACGAAGGACATGACGGTCTTCCTCTCTCTCTCTCGATCGAAGAGGGGCCTTTGGAACACTTTGGCAAGCGAGAGTGACGCGAATGGATACGTTGTTCGTTCCCACTCGAGCAGCTCGAGGATCAACGGAACAACTGGTGCTGAACCGTCAGTGAAGTGCACATCAACGTGAAGAAGTACTTCAAAGGGCAAAAACCTGAATAATCGCGCAACATCGTTTTTATGGAGGCGTAGATACTATTGGAAGGGTGGTATAGTCCAGAGTGTTCTACTATGGAGATGTCTGATTCACTCCTTCTCGTCTGCTTCTTGTCTAATGTCTTCTTAAGGAAATCAAGATTGGTGCTGTTTTTCAGGTTTCTGAAGAGGGATGCTGCAACGACCTTCGCTGATTTATGAGGATAGGATATTTGAAGTGCTTATCAAGAAAAGCAACCAGCAACGAAATTAGTCGATGATTCGAGGGAGATTGGAGGTGAATAGAAAGTGCCTCTCACTACAGAACCAGAACAGGATCATTTGGCGTGAGGAGTTCTTCAGATTTCTCAGTAACACAGGGTGGTAAAGAGCGGCTGATAATGGCTTTTTGTGTCCAGTGCAAGAATAAAAGCATATGGCCTGTTTTCAGAAAGCCAATTAAGCATCTGTTCTGGAAAATCTTGCCTTTCAGAAGTGCATTGCTGGTACCTGCTCATTAACAGCCTTACTACGATAAAGTACTACTGTAGCAAAATGCAATGTTAAATAGAAATATGGAATGCACTTAAAATTAGCTTCATTAGCTTCAGAGAAGCATGAAAAACTCGAAAATCATCGAAAAATTCCATAAATCACACGGTACTGCTTTGTTTTTCAGCGGCAATAAAAACGTAAACAGTTACTTCTAGAAGTGGGGCATACCTAAAGACATAACGTGTTTAATCAAGGGTTAGCCAAGCCAGAGAGTGATGGTTGTAGACATTCTAAACATGCAATCCACATCGTTGTCTTGGATGTAGATTCACGACAAACATGGTGCCAGAAAGCTCATATCGTTTGAAGAACGCCTAGAAATGCAAAGAAAAATCCCACTTCATCCTCCATATTATTCTTTTCTCCTAAAGCCTCTGCATTCTTTCAATGTTTGATGCTAATCTGTGCCAAAGAAGGATGTATGGTGGACAAATATATTTATTGAGCTGTGTAAGGCTTCGTTGGGCGCACGATGGCGCACTCGGAGAAGGCTCCGGTTGTCGCATGCACCCGATTCCGAGTTCTTGGTTCGGATTTCCAGGTCTACTAAGCCTTCCACCCTTTGAGGGTCTGTACCTGACTTATCTGGAAAGAGTGAAACACTGACTTATCCGTCAGCTGATCACCGCATATCGTTGTGTAGACAAAACGGTACACATTCAAGGAGCCTCCACCACATCACGTAGAAGTGGAATCTGTGGCGCATCCGAAAAGGACTGACTAACGCCATCCTTATGTCTGTGTTTTAGAGTTTTGCTCCGCTTGTCGGCTTTTGAGGCCTAGAGGTGGATGAATGAGATATTGGTACCTACCGGAACAAACACCTCATCGACTTTCGCCTTTCGGACCAGGGTTGCACATTTAACGGTCAACGATTTAACGAATTTAACGAATTAACGACATTTTTTTAAAAATCTGACTTAATGACTTAACGGAAATTATTAGAAATTTAATGGCATTTGTAGCGCACTTTTCTCAGTGAGTTTATCTCTCATCCTTCATCATTAGGGCTGTTCCTGAAAAACTATTGAAATCAGCAAGAATATTTTAATGTTTTTATAAAATTGTTTTAAATTTTTGGAAATAATACATTTTAACAGCGCGTGTAGAGCAGTCGGAGAATGTGCCGGTTGTCGCGTGCTGGTTCGGATTTCCTCCCCCTAGGCTAGCCAAGCCTTCCATTCCTCTGGGGTCGGTAAATTGAAACCAAAGTTGTCTGGAAAAGACAAAGCACTGAGTTGTTCAGCGGCTGGCCACCGCAAGCCATTTTATGGCCATTTACGCATACGAACTAGATACTTACACGACATCCCGTGCAAGTAGAATGCGTGGCGCATCCTTAAAGGGATTGAGTAAAGCCGTCTTTAATTCTAATCCTTTTATGCATTTTGGAGCTAGAAATTCTTCGCCGAGCACCCAAGCCCGTCAGCGACTCCACTTAGATACTGGTCTACCCTCCTCGTAAGATCTGCCTATTCCCACTTGGCGCTGCGTATCCCAGAGCACTTTCGCTCGCCACCTAAAACAGTTGAGATGGAGAGAATGTTTTCGACCGCTGGATGCATTTTAAGCGATTTTAGAAAAATGCTAATAACAAAAATTAGGAAAGCTTCTTTCTCTGAACGTTAGCACGTTGACAACGTGTCACACCCTTTCAGCAGTGTGGGACCATGTGACAGGATGTCGTGTCACGGTCCCGACGTTGAAAAAAAAAGGATTGGTTCCACGCATCAGGCACGCGAATATCGTGCGCTCGACAACGTGTTAACATTCCACTGACAGGCTTTTAATTGTATTTTATTAATTCTTTCTCTACTTAATGGGCTGGCGCCCGCATCGAGATTGTATTAGAACACTCACACAAAGCCGTTTAGCAAAGAATTAGGAAAGGGGGGAGGTCTGGGTTCTGCCTGATCGCATAGTTTAAGATGCCTAAGCGGTGATCATCTTAAATGATAATTCCAAACCTCTCTTATTCCACACCCTGTAGATAAGTTGTTGCTGAAGGCTTGCTTATTTTTCTGTGTTTGTTGATATTGAAGTGTTTATTTTATATTGCATTTTTCACTCTTCCTTGAATTTGAGCTGGAGCCCTTGAAGTTGAAACGTATAATGTTTTCCTTGATTTTTTCCACTTGAAATAACGGTTTGCAGCTAATGGTACTAACGAAATTTAACGAATTACCGGAAATTAAACGAAAATTTCCCGTTGAAAGTTTCGTCAAAAAAATTTAACGCACAGAATTTTGTAGGCACCCTTGTTTCGGGCGTCACTTGGGGGATAACAGGACTTGCAGAGAATCCTATTTTTATGTTCTAAATAAAAATCTAAAGAATCATCGAAGAAAAAATCTTGCGAAAAAAGTCTTCACACAATGAACTATGAAAAGTTATGGTAGGATCAATGCATTTAATTCGATTGCAAAAATGACTATGCAGAGTAGTATGTACGAAGGGCTAGATTAGCAATATATTATGAACTTTACAATAAAGCGAAAAATCCGCAGGTTCTGTTGCGCAGTTGTAAAAACGAGGTAAACAATATGCATAAGCTGCTGCAATAATGTAGTTAGCTATGCCTCCATTGGTGGTTGCTAAGGTAGTATGCTGTTGCAATACAGCCAATTGAGGCTTAAATAAAATGAGTTCAGTGTACAGTGACGTTTTTAAATTTAATTAGAGCGCCTTCCATACGTACTATACGTATGTTAGCGTGGGATCAAACCTCTTGCTGGCGAACAGGCATTCGAGCACAGAAGCGAATTAGAATTAGATATTATTTTTCATTGATATTTTTGACAAAAATGTTTACAAAATTTATTAGTATTTTTCAGTAAACAAATTCGCACCCTTTAATGTCCAGACCAGGCGGAGTGGCGTACTACCTCCCGCCCTTTAAACAGAGGCGTGGCAAATGTCTGCGTGTCCACTATCTCGTAATGCAGCCACTGGACTCTCGAGCAAGCCCAAGGGGTTGGAGGTGGGCGGGCCAGGGGGACGAGGGGGTAGAACGCTTGACCCTCTCCAGACTATAGTTGCGCTCTCATAAAATTTTCGAATAGTCGAAAATGTCTTCGAAAATCTGCAATCTTCAAGCGTTCGAATTTCGAGTACATTCGGAAAACGCGACTTTTAAACCTTCAAATTCGAATACATTCGAAGAACGCGATTATTTGAACGTTCGAGTTCCAATACTCAAATTCAAATGAAAATCGTTATTCGAATACCTATTGAATAGACCATTCGAGCACAAATATAGTCCAGACCGAGCACTCTGCTTCCACTTTTACAGCGCTGGTGCTGTTTGATGCTTGAGAACATGTCCTGGATAACCACTTTCAATCAATAACCACAAAACTGTAATAACGACACGTCACACATTCTTCATTGACGGTATGACACTTGGGGAATTTGATGGCATGCTGTGTCTGGTGGCCAGTCAATAAGCAGTTGACGTTTCGTAGTTAGCAGTCAGAAGTGGCACCGGTTTACTGATCCTAGAAGGATGGAAGGCTTGGTTGGCATAGACGAGACTAGAACCAAAGACCTTGATTGGAGTGCGCGCGCTAGTCAGTGCCTCTACCAACTGCGCTACCGCACTCCTATTGAACCATACTACCATGATGGGAAAAAATCGTGTCTGAAAGTGTTTTTTAAAGTTTAACTCTCTGGTCACATCCCTTGAAAACTATGTTCACTAATTAGATACTGAGATAATAAATAAATAAATAAATAAATAAATAAATAAATAAATAAATATTGAGAAGGTTATGTGGTCAAGGGCGGCTATCAATAGGATCCCCAAAGTATTCGATCGTGGACAATGTAGTGTTATCGCGTGAAAACCAAGCCAGACGTAATGTGAAGCGTCGTTGGAGAGGCGTTAGCTGCGATCCAGGAAATAGCGTTATTTGAAGAATTTTAGGATGAGTCATTCGGGCATGGTTTCCGGGAAACGCGTTATCTGCGGTTCCGTTAGTAGTGAACCTCAGATCACATGAATCGGTGTACACGCCAACGTGTTTAATATTCTAAGCGCTATATGTGGATTTTGAAAAATTTTGTATGAGCTCGGAGTGCATTTATGTACATGAAGAAGTTACGATTGGCACAACTATTAGGTTGTAACGAATTAAATGGCACTGGCTCGCGCCATTTTTTGGCGCGTCTTTACGCGTTTGATCAAGAACAAACCGTAACACGTGGCATATCATTTAGAAGCGCAAACTTTGCCCTACCGAAGAGTACCAAATTTTCTATGTAAAAGTGGGAAAACTTTAGAGTTTTATTGACTTTTTTGCAGATGGACAAAAGGGTAATTCGAGGCATTTACTTGTATGAATTCAAGCTGGGCACTACAGCTAAGGAGGCGGACGGGAACATCAACGCCGCATTCGGTCAAGGATGTTCCACAATTCGGACGGCGTATCGTTGGTATCAGAAGTTCCGGAATGGAGATGAGAGCTTGGAAGAACATGAAGGTCGTGGGAGGCATAGTGATGTTGATGAGGACAAGCTGAGAGATGTGGTAGAGGAGGATCCACACAAAGGTACCAGGGAGATAGCGAAGGTTCTTGGCGTCAGTCACAACACAGCTGCCCGGCATCTGATGGAAACTGGAAAGACCAAAAAGCTGGAAAGATGGGTGCCTCACGAGCTGTCTGAGGAGCAAAGAAACCGACGATATGAGATCTCGTCCGCACTGCTTCTACGGAACGAAACGGACCCATTCCTTGATCGCATCGTAACCTGTGACGAGAAATGGATAATGTACGACAACAGGCGGCGATCGGCACAGTGGGTGGACAGCGATGAGAGCCCCAAGGTTTTTGCGAAGCCAGAATTGCACCAAAAGAAAGTAATGGTGACAGTATGGTGGTGTTCGCTGGGAATTATTCACCACAGCTTCCTCCCTCCCGGTGAATCCATCACGGCAGAGAAGTACTGCATTGAAATTGAAGAAATGATGAAAAAGTTGAAGGATATCCGGCCGGCCTTGGTAAACCGAAGGCGAGTTCTCCTTCTGCACGACAATGCTCGCCCCCATGTAGCACGAATGACGTTGCAGAAGTTGAATGAGCTGAGCATTGAAACCCTACCACATCCTCCGTTTTCTCCCGACCTCTCCCCAACAGACTACCATCTCTTCAAGCATCTTGGCGACTTCTTGGAAGGGAAAATATTCAAATACCAACAGGATGCCGAAAGTGCCTTCGAAGATTTCGTCAATTCCAGAACTTCTGATTTTTATGCTACTGGGATAAAAAAGCTTGTGTCACGTTGGCAAAGATGTGTGGAATCAGAAGGTTTTTATTTCGATTAATAAACTTGCCTAAAAGCTGAGATGTTAACTGTTTAAATTTACAGTGGTTCAGTGCCATTTATTTCGTTACAACCTAATATAAAATTTAGGCCATAATTCGGGCCTATTTTCGAAATCAGGCCTATCAGACTTTTTACGCTTTCGGTGACCGTAAAGCAACGGCAAACTGTTTTCGTTACATTCGTTGTCTAGCGTTTTCCAATCCTCTTCCTTCTATTAATTTTTTCTCCTTTTTTATCTTCAAAGCATTGATCTGTTTGAGTTACATGCATAAAATGTCTTCTATAAGGATGCTCAATGTTTGCTATAAATAGGGATCGGCTGGGTCATCAACATTATGCTTTACTACAAGCCCAGTCACATAAAAATGAGAGTAAAAGTAGGCGTTGATCAACTCTTTTGTGGGATACGCCACGCATTCTATTTCAACGTGATATCGTCACGGAGATTGACTACGCATCTGACCATTACTTACTGCTGGCGGTTCTCCACCCGATGGGCAAGCCACCATCTTTTCCTTTCCAGACTGGACCCTAGTTAACTTGAGCTGAGAAGGATATAATGTCTAGAAGGTCCGGACGGGAGCTGAACAAAAAATCGATTCGGCGTGCAGCTGAGAGCAGTCGCGTTCTCCGACTCACCCACACAAGTCATCATCAAACCACGTGCAGTCAACAAAAACGCAGCCTGACACCGAAAAGTACTACAGCAAAGTCGGCGTTAGAATTGTCAAGCTTATCCATTATCCAGAAAACCGATGCGTCATTTATTTGTGAGGTACGGCAGCTTTCTGACGCGAATATTTCAATGACCCATAAGCTTCAAATTCCTCCCGATCTAAAAGGTGTCTAAGAAATCACAAGCTGATCAAAAAGTCTAGATTCTAATAGGAATGTTCAAATCGTAATTAATAGAAATGAAAAAAGTAGAGCACCGATCAGTAAAGTATGCGTATAGGCACGACACTCTTTAAACTCTAGCTTTTGAGCTAATTTGCTTACAGTATATGCTTATCATCAATAGTGCTAAAAATGCAAGTTTTCATTCAGTTAGGAAAATTGTAAAAGCGATTTAAAAACTCAATAAAAATTACAGTTGGTTAATATTTGATGTTAATTTAAATAAATTCACTGTACTTTGAGAGATATGAAAAACAACAGTTATCGAAAAACCCAATAAATAAGTAAAGTAAGAAATTTTAAAATTTTGAAATTTTATTAAAAAGGCGAACAGACTAAAAACAAAGATATAAAGAATCTGTAAGAGACACCAAAAACAGACCACAACTAAACGCTTTTAATAGTCTGGAACAGTTTAGTACTAATATCAGCTGCAGTTCCTATTTTTAGGCGCATAATTTCAAGGTGTTCAATCTCGACGCAATCACCTGTCACATTATCGCGTCATTTTTCGTTCGCTCCTCGTCAGTTTTACGAACGAATGAGGCGAATGAGATACCTTTTTTAAGGACTAATACATGTTGGTAGATATTTCCCTGCTTTGTTGCCTTGTAGAAAGAATTGCATATCCTTTCTGAGGTGGCGTTCATGTACCCATCCAGAAAATCTTCTAACCCTTAAGTTTTGATAGAGAGATGAATGAAGTAAATAAATCGTAATTGTTACCCCTTTTCATCTAAAAATTGCACAAAAATAAGAAGCAAGGACTCTGTAGATAGATAACTGCCTTGACGATAGTCAGTCAGATAGAAGTTGTTTATGACCGAGACACGTCAGACCAACACAGTTAGAATTTCACAAAGTTCACATTTTTTAAAATATCAGACACGCAATGAACGACAAAAAAATACGACGTCAATAAATTTCTTTTGGGATGCGCAGCGCATTCTATTTCTATAGGATGTCATGGAGGCAGCTTGAATGCTATACGGTGGCTAGCCGATGAGCGAAGTACTGCTTTATTCCTCCCGTACGATTCTGGCCCCAATTCAACGACCCCACTGGGATGGTCGCCTTGGTTGGCCTGGGCGGGAACTCCGAATTAGGAACCTGGAATCGCGACCGCTAGCGGCTCCTCCGACTGCGCTACCACTCGATCCAAACACGTAACATGAAGGGTAATTATGAATAACGGCGGTAATCAATCCGTCTTCCGGATGCGCCATGCATTCTGCTGCAGAGTAGTATCTTGAAGCTAATATCAAGATATCATTGCTGTACACAATAACCTCTGGTTAACTAGTCAATAGGCAGGGCAGCTGTTTGTTCTTTCGGAGAAAACCAAATCACCGGCTTCGGAAGGACGGAAGCTCTGAGCCTACCCAAGCCTAATACCTCACTTCGGCGATAACGTGAGAGCCACAGGCTCGTCCGACTGAGCCCAGCACGCAGTGTTCAGTTCCGGTCATAAAATGTGTGATTCCCACTGACTTTGAGACTAATAAGAAGTTCGGGAGAGCTACCCGTAGTAAAGAAAACTTCAGAAGTGCAGAAGTGACCGATACCGTAGATTCCTGAAGTTTAGAACCTAAAACGGTGCATATCGCGAAGGTGAGCAGCAGTGAGAAGCACTAGGAGTTGGGAGCGCGTCAGCTAACCATACCCAGTCAGAGCACCTATCAATCGACCTGCCTGCCAGAAAATCAGCATATCGACCGAACACATACACATTTCAAATGACACGCCCATTCGATGTGAAGTGATTGGCTGGCACATTCCCACCTCCTAATGCGGCCTACCTTCGGGACATGTACCCAAATTTTTTATACACGTAAGGAAAGTTCGAGAAAGGTTTTTCAAAGGAAAAGATGAAGAAACGGACCTTCAAAAGAAAATATGTAGAGGCGATCTTTCAAAGGAAAACGTTAGGTGCTCGTACTTCCTCAATTTTTTATACGAATTTGGTGAGAGCACCACTCACGGGAATGCCGGATTAAACGTAGGAAGCAATGTTTGGAGGGAACATGGGTTAAGGCAAGCGTCAGAGATGTACAAATTACGTTTAGAAGTGAGAAGCGCTTTCGTCTGTGTACTACACCAGCATTGAATAGAGTTGATCAACGACTCCTTGCGGAGATATGACGAACACGGCCAGCGATTTTATCGAAAGAGCAGCAAATGTTTGCTGATTTCTCTTCAAACGAGTGATAAGACTTGCAGCGGTTTCTGGAGACGGCAAACCAGCAGGTGGATTCAAACACGACGGAGATACCTTCAAAGGCTAGGTATTATTTCATCATGGCAATGGCGACAACACTGAGGTCGTGACGGGGCTGCCCGGAGCCGAGACGTGATCGCCAACTGGCGCCTGGGCGCCGCGCCACGATCATATCGCCGTCGAGTGAAGCGGCGATTATTTTTCAAGTCAAATATGGGTGGGTGGGAGGTGGAGGGCGTCTCTCTTCGCTGTCTCGTTGTCACAGAACAAACTCCCCCCGTTTCATTCGTCATCCAATGCAAATATCTCAACGATGCGTGCGACGTACGTCGTCGTCACCGTCGTTTATTGAAATCCCTCATCGCGCGCGTTGAATGGTTGGAGGTCGAGCCTCGACCTCTGCAAAAACGCCACAGTACCACAGTCAACGCGGTGAAGTTTGGCGAACAGTGACGGGGCTGAGCAACTTTTATGGTATGGTAAACGCCTTCTGGAAACCTTGAAAATGTGCGTATAGTTTATGTTAAAGAACGGGAAGTTGTCATTTATTTATTTTATAACTGCACCATGAGTGCGCTCATAAAACAAGAACAAAAAAAAACAAAGCTAATTTTGCACAATTTCAACAAATGCTCACCATTGAAACAAAAGAAGGCGTGAGTTCAGTATGTACTGCAATTCGGTATGCTCTAGTGTTTTGCAGCGATTCAAAAGCCTAAATACAAGGAGGAGCGCGCATAGCGCAGTCGGAAGAGGTGCAGGCTGTCGCGTGCACCCGATACCAGGTTCCTGGTTCGGATCTCCCGCCTAGGCCAACCAGGCCTTTCACCCCTCTGGGATCGGTGACTTGGTACCAGACTCGTCTTGGAAGGAGAAAGCACTGTCTTGTTCATCGGGCGGCCACAGCAAGTCATTGTATGGCCGAATACGCATTGAAACCACCTGTACGACATTCCGTAGAAGTAGAAGGCGTGGCACATTCCAAGACAAACGTATAATGAGCATAAAAGCAAAGCAAAGTCAAATTAACTGAATCGGAAGTTAAGCCGATAATTTCATTGTGATATCGGTGCATACGTCGCTTTGGCAATCAGTATAACAACGGCGTGATTCCGTGAGGAGTGAGGGAGTCACTTTCGTGCTGCTTCGACAGAAGGACCCCTCCCTCCCCCTGATTCCGGTCTTAATTCCAGCCATACCCAGCCGAAGTACGCTTCCTTTTGATGTTGTGTTAAGAGGAACTGAGATAGTCATACCGATCTTGCCTAGTATTTTTTTCAGTGCAAGGAATGAAGCTATATATGCTCCAACCAAGGTAGAATAAAGGAAGTGAAAACGGTTAGTTGGCGATCACTAGTCGTCCTTGGAATGCACTACGTGTCCTACTTCTATGTATAGGATACTGTAAGTGTAAGTGCACATTGAATGGGAATGTGCAGTGCAACTGACTGACTGCGCCATTGTCACGCCACTTTCCTCAACTAGTTGGCTTTTATTTAATGCAGTGACGCAGTCGGGTAGACGCCGGTTTCTGCGTAAACCTCCCCTCGTTCTCTTCGGGATCTATGATTAGGGAATAGACCCGTCTGGGAAGAGCGATATGCTGACATGTTGATCTGCTGGCCACCACAACTCATTGTGTAGGTCAAATAACCATTCAAATATCCTCCACGACGCCTCATAAATGTAGAATACGTGGCGAGGCAAACATTTATGGGATCCAACATATCAGCACGTTTATGCTTGATTGATGCTGGAGGCATTAAAATCGAACTAGAAGAATAGAGCTAATACACATGCACTCTACCACCAGGATATTCCTTAGAAGCAAAAAGCGTGGCGCATCCCAAATCGGAATTGATTAATGTTGTCCCTCCTTTTTTCATTGTACTTATTTATTTAAGACATTGATAACCCTCTGCGGTATAACTCTCTTGAAAAGCAACTTCAAAAATCGCCAATTCAGCCTATCCCTGGAAACCAGACAATCTGAAAAAAAGAGATTAATTAAAGCGCACCATTATTTTTTATTAAAGGTTATGTAGTTGTGGTGCTAGGTTTAAACGCACATCTGATGGGTTGGCTTAACACGCTAAAAGAAAGAATGCATGGCACATTTCGTTGAACAACACTGAATTGTCTTTTGCTATTCTCTACGTTGAAGATCGCTGTTTTCCACGTTGAAGATGAGATAGATCTGGATAGGTGTGCAAAGTTGGAGGTGCTACTCCTAAAAATCAAGCTTCATGGAGACCTTTGAAATATCAACATTAGCTAATGAAACATTATTCGATTGTCGGCAGGGTAATGAATCCATAAGGCCTTGTTTAGTGTTCGCGCGACGCGCGACGCGATGCCATGTGTAATGGCCGAATCGATCAATTGCGCCGCTCGATCAATTTGGCCACTACGCATGCATCGCGTCGCGCGTCGCGTGCACACTAAACAAGGCCTAAAGGATAAAAATCTTATCGAGGGCATCTATGGCAACTTATGCTGTTGTGAACCATTAGAGAGTGATACAACTTTATGTAAGCATGTTTCTTATAGATCTCTGAATAGAAATTCCGCATCAGATGTGAGTGGTCGTATAGCAAATCTCATAGAAAAGAAAATGAACATCGTTTTCAAGAAATATGGCCAAAGACTTGATGAAGAGGATACAAACCGCCATCAAAAATATAATTTGAGTCATGAGTAGATAAGGACTGAGCACAAGCGCACAAATCAACCGACCAACATATTCCCCCATTCGGACGATCACCGCGTGCGTCGTGACTTATGCAAAAATGTTTACCGGCCAAAATTCGGATCGGTTTCTGACGAGCTGTCTGGGAATGCGGGGGTTCACATGTCAAAGGTCGGGGTAGCTGAGCACCGAAGCCTTTGGGCAAACAGAGAACGTCCCGTGTGCACCATCGGTTCAATTGGCGCTGTTGATAAGATCAGTGGGAAACCGATTCCATAATCTAGAGAATCCGGTTGCTTCTAAACGTCTGCTTTCAACATAATGGCGTTCAAGTTGTTACTCGAATCGATCTTGGGTTCAGTTTATACGATATAAGCCATGCCTTCATTCACTGTGAACTCGAAAGGGCATGCGAAGCATTCAGATTTAAAAAAAAAAAAACTAGACAACCGTGTGACCACAAGTCATTAAATATACAGGCCGAAAGTGTTACCGTAAAACCTCGTTTAAATACAAGAAGCCCAATTGCGAAAACGTTCAAAAAAGAGACGTCTGTGGACTTCTCAACTATCCTCAACAAGCCTTCTATAGCCTTCTAGGGCATTTAACAAGGAGCGCAGCTATGAAGTTCATCTCCGCTGCGGACCACTGGGTTATCCAAAAGTGGCGCGAACAAATTGATCCCTAGTAGTTCCGTTTTGACTTGACGCGGGAATGGAGAGCACCGAGTTAACAACACTTGGGTTAAAATTGAAAAGCTTAGCCGAATTCGGTTTAAAGTGAGCGCGGAAGAATGACCACCTCTGGTTGCACGAGGAGGGTACTACATCCCATGAGTTGCTAGTCGTCCAACTTTTACATTTTTGGACACCCAATACATAGCCTTCAGCAAAAACGAACTTCACTCCCTGTGTTCCTTGATAGATGCCCTACAAGAGCATAAAGTTCTTGTTGGGAATCGCTAGGGTAAGTTCACAGGCGTCCTTTGTAAATTCTCAAATGCAAACGACTAGTCTACATGGGTGTCCGGAAAGTTTTGAGAATTTTTAATGCATACGAATAAATTATATCATGTTACTATACTTACTTGTAGACCATAGCGTTCTGATCTAAACCCCAATCAATACAATCGTCCTATCCCCTAGATTACGAAAATCTGTCAGTCTTATCATGTCCAGCCGAACTGACTGCCGCATCATTTTGCTTCGATGCTTCCGTTCCAACTTCAACCCAACCAAGGCTCATCGGCAGGTTGTGCCGCTCATGGGGAGTCCCACCCCACTGCTACGGTGTACCGCTGGTTCAATCGATTTGCAAAAGGAGACTTCTCCCTCGACGATGCTACTCGATCCGTACGTCCACAGTCGAGAAGTACAACGGTCGTCCTCGCGTCTGTTGTAGCTGGTCCAGCTAAGTCTGTTCGATATATAGAGAGGGAGACGGGCACTCCTAAATCCACCGTCCATGATATCCTCACTCGACCAGGTCTTGTGGCGAAGCTTCCTCATACCGTAACTCACGATTTGACAGCCGCCGAGCAAAACACACGTGTGAAGGTCTGCTCTTCTCTGTTCACCTTCTACCGAAGGGCGGCATGGACTGAGGCGATAGTGGCCATGGGTGAGGATTGGAAAACGTACAGCAACCCGTACAGGAAGCAACAGTAGCTGCCTCGGGATATAGACCCACAGGCTATCCCAAAGAGAGATATCCATAGCAAGATGTCCCTCTCTCTTTATCCTACTGTAGCAAGGGTGTCGTTTACTACGAGGTTCTACCGGCTGGGCGGTCGATTGATGCCAACCTCGTCTCACAGCTGGTAGAGATGGAGTCCAGGTTACCCGTTGACCACACGTACAAGGGCAAGATTCATCTTCTGATGGATAATGCGAGGCCACACTTCGCAAAAACTACCCAGAGCCAGCTAGAGAAGCTGAACATCGTGTGGATTCCCTATCCATCTTACTCCCTGGATCTCTCTCCCTGTGATTTCCACGCCATCCGCAGTTTTGAGCACTTCTGCGTGTTCAGCAGTTTCACAACAACGACGACAACGCGCGCGCAATCCACGAATGGGCAGCGTCACACCCTGCTTCTTTTTGGAGAAAGCCATTTGTCTCTCCCCCGAACGATGGATGATGATTGGGGCCACCATAGATCATAAATTGTTGATTGACTAATCTTTTGTTCAGTTGCAGTTTGATTAAAATAAAAGTTTTGAATTTTCTCAAAACTTTCCGGACATCCTGATACTAGCACTATTCAGGACCTTTAAACGAGTACATCACAAACCGTAAGGCCGCCAAACTGTTGGAGAATGGTTTGAGAACGATTCAGCGCCTTCATCGTTATGTATACATTTCACTAAAAAAAGGGATAAAAGGCGCATGGTAGCGCTGTCGGAGAAGGCACCAGCTGTCGTCTGCACCCGGACTGAGGTTCCTGGTTCGAGTTTCTCTCTCATTCTCAGCCTGGCCTTCTCCCCCGCCATTGTCGGTGAATTCGTACCAGGCTTGCCCGGAAAGGGTAACAATCTGTTGGCTCATGTCATTGTATGAGCTAAATACGCATTCACTTTGGTAGTACAGACCAGCACAACGCTGGAAGCAGGCGCCTGAGATGGCGCTGAGGAACCCTACTGCAGGAGTACTGCAATGTGCATTGAACAGTTTCTTACTATTCAACAGCACTGAGAAGTCCTTGCAGTCGATCTGACTATTAGCTGAGACCTTGTCTCAGGGGTCGTTCAGGGGTCGTTTAGTGTGCGCGCGACGCGCGACGCTATGCATGTGTAGTGGTCAAATTGATCGAGCGACGTGATTGATCAATTCGGGCACTACACATGGCATCGCGTCGCGCGTCGCGCGCGCACTAAACGACCCCTTAAGGCCCCCACAGACTTCTGCGGCGCCGCCGCGGCCCTATGCTTAACCATAGGGCAGAGACGCAGAGCTCGCCGCCAGCGGCACCGGCGGCGTCGCTGGCGGAAATGACTTGAATCATTCCACCCGGCGGCGCCGCTCCAACGTCTGTCTGTCTGCGCTCTGCGCTCTGCCCTTTCGCGGCGGGATCCAGAGCGGAGACGGTCGATGCGGGCGCGCGATCGTCATCGGGGCGCGTTATTGTTAAGCACCAGTCGGTCCCGACTAGGAACAGTACAGTACCTCGCCGTCACCGCTCCCACTGATGATGAGTCAAGCCGCTGAGCGGCGCCGCTCGGCGGCGCCGCTCAGCGGTTTCGCCGTTCGCCGTCGCCGCTCGGCGGCGCCGCTCAGTGATGTCGCTCGGCGGCGCCGCAGAAGTCTGTGGGGGCCTTTAGGCCTCGTTTATACTTCGTCGCGGCGCGACGCGACGCCAAGTATAGTGGCCATATTGATTGTGCGACGCGATCGATCAATTTGGCCTTATTGCGTGGCCACGAAGTATAAATGGGGCCTTAGGGTTGTGTAGCAACATATTGGTATTGCTTACATATTATAAAGCTATCTGTGGGCTCACTTTACAGATGACGTTTGATAAAGTCGATCGGTACTGGATGACTGTTCAATATATACCATTTTCACGTCGAATTCTGGAGGAGGACACTTTTCAAATCAAATTGGACGCTCTTCTAAGACTTTTAAAATCAAAGCGAACTCTTCCAAATTAAAATGACTTTCAAACAGGTTAAACTGCAGACTCACTAAGATGCCTAGAATAATTTTTTGTTTAACAAAAATTGGGTATAACTTTCAATGGTTGTTCCAGTTCACCTTCTGCATGCAATATGTGTAATAATTTTATAAAACTTTTATTTTTTGAAAAATAAACAAACGTTGTCTTGAAGCGCAACAAGGCAGCAATCATACAGCGCATTGTAATGCTGGATCGTACCATATACTCGAAAGGCAAGTCGCAATGTTTCCTTGATTGATAGAGTAAATAGTGCTTACATCAAAGCGAGGATATGTGTGTTTTTACAATTGTTCATGTTGCACCAGTTAAAGGTGTAAAACTCCATGCAACCTATATTTGGAAGAGTTCACTTTGATTGCAAAAGTTTCTAGCTAGCTTGGAAGGGTGTCCAATTTGATGTGAAAAGTGTCCAATTGGATTTGAAAAGTGTCCAGTTCGACGTGAAATAGCACAGTTTACTCTAGATAAGGCTTTTCATCCAGACAAGCGAAATGCTGTGAAGGTGATCGAACAAGTCGCCATTAATTTTCTCCGACGGAAGGAAGAAAATACATAATGATAGACATACGGGTTAGCTTTTTCCTTTTGTTTCTGTTCGGTTCCGACACGGCAGAATGCTATGCAAGTATTTAACTAAAATTTTACGTTGGGGAAATTGGTTAGCGTTGATGTAGCCTTAAGCAATTCTATGGGATGCCGTCACCTTAGTTGCTTGCTTTGCACTTTTCTGAGAGGTCTTTTGCATCCACCTACATAACATTGATAGGATCAGAAAAGAAACATGTGGCAGCTGAGCGTCAACGTTCCTGGCCTACGGATTCCTGACTGTTTGAAGGTCCGTCAGCGTCTGTGTACAATTCTGTCGCCGAAATCTGCGTCCCTGTCACAAATCACGCGGCAATCATTCTGTGAACATCTCTCAAAAAGCGTATTCCTCGAAATGTCAACGACCTATTAAGTAAACACCTTTGAACTATGAAAAACTCCGCCGACGTTTCTGACTCATTTCTGATCAGGCACGCCATCAGCTTAAATGTCTATTTCACTGATTTAAGACTATGGTGACTCACTGAATTTTTAGCTAAGCGCCGAAATGAGCTTGGAGGACAGAGCGTATCGAAAAGAAGAACGGTTCAAGTCTGGAAGGATGCCAACCTCGACGACTTACATAAATGACAGTTTTACCTTATTTGTAACAAAAATACATGCCACTCTACACTTCCGTAATTAATGTTTTCGTGCAATTTTGTGCAAAATTTTCAGATTTTATGAGGTAGAAAAAGGTGGATAAGGATAAAGGATAAAGGACGGCGTTATTCAATCCCCTTTGGGATGTCATGAAGGCTAGTTGAATGCGTATTTGGCCATAGAATGACTTGCAGTGGCCAGCCGATGAACAAGACAGCGCTCTATCCTTCCCAGACAAGGGTGGTACCAATTCACCGACCTCGGAGGGGTGGAAGGCTTGGTTGGCCTGGGCGGGAAACAAGAACCAGGAACCTGGTATCGGGTGCAGGCAACAGCCGGCGCCTCCTCCGACTGCGCTCCACGCGCTCAGGTTTCAGAAAAAGGTGGACCTACATCAGGGATGAGCGGATTAACCGTTATCCGTTATCCGCTATCCGGTTTCCGGCGGGTTTTGGCCTATCCGTTTTGTTGTTCGTTATCCGGCCGAAAATCGCCGAATAACAAACAACAAAATCTGACTCATGACTGCTTATCGTTGGCTGAATTAATTTAGTCTTCTGGCTTTTTATGATTAGTTAATTATAAGGACAATTTTTTACAAATCGTTTTGTGTTTTTTGCACTGCTAATTGAGACACGTTTGCCGTGCTAGGTTGGTGTCCTTTCTTGGGATTAGTTCCCTGTGGTATGATTAGGCTAAACTACCTGCTCATAGCGGATTTTAAAACGCAGAACGCTTCCTTGCTCATTACTGATTGTAGGGTTTTCCCCAAATTTTCTTCTAGCATAATGTACGATCTCGAAAAACCAGTCGACAGAAGAGGAAGGGATAAACGTTCATATGAATCAGCTCATTTTAAAGATGTGCCAGATGTTTAACTTTAGTTCTTTGAAACTATGCTTCCAGTGCTTCCAGTGATAACTTCCTATGGCTGGTCGATCTACTAGTCTATGTACCAGTACTTTAATATCCTACTATATATAAAAGAGTAAGCGGTTGTCCGTCCGTCTGTCCGTCCGTCTGCCTATCCGTCTGGCCTTTCCTATCCTAGACGTCGAGTAACAGGCGTCCGGGTTCAGACCATGTGTCACCCATGTCAGGTCGAGAGGGTCAGAAGGCGTGTCACCGATGTCGCGCAAAGGGCTTTCGTACTCACCATCAGAAGACATGTCACCGACGTCGTTCTACAGGCGTCCGAATTCAGAAAAGGTGTCACCGACGTCGTTCAACAGACGTCCGGGTTCATAAGAGGTGCCACCGACGTCGTGCAACAGGCGAACGGGTTCGGAAGAGCTGTCGCCGAAGTCGCGCAAAGGGGGAAGGGGGGGGGGGCAGGTACAGAAGACATATCAGCGATGTCCTTCAAAAGACGTCCGGCTTTAGAAGACGAGTCAACGATGTCGATTAAACGATGTCTGGGTTCAGGCATGTCACCGATGTCACGCCTGAGCGTGGGAGGACAAGTTTGGGGGGGGGGGAATATCTTGAAAAGTGAAATTCTTGAAATTCGTGAAAGTGACCTGGAAGGGGGAGGGGGGCTGGAGGTGACACGGAGACGGGGAACCAGTAATACGGGATCTCTAAAATGGGGTCAGTAGACGGGACCAAGGGAATGGGGAAACCAATAATGGTGTTCAGTAGACGGTTACCAATAAGGGAACAAGAAAGGAGGAGTTAATTAAGGATGGTTACCAATAAGGGCAATCAAAAAGAAGGGGTCCAGCAGCTGAAGCGGGCAAGAGGGGACCACTAAAGGATGACCTGTTCGAGAGAACCAGTAAGGTGGGGTGGGGAGGGGGGGGGGATGGCGTCCGGATTCAAAAGATGTGTCAGTGTTGTGGGGCAACGGGCTTCCGCGTTCAGAAGACGTGTCTCCGATGTCGGTCAAAGGCCGCTTGGGATTGCAAGACGTGTCACCGACGTACAGAGGCAGGCGCGTTCGCTTATCCGTTTAGTATCTCTTATTATTGACAGTTTTGAGGGAAACATTTTTCTAAAACATAGGAGAAAGGTTATCTCCTCAATGGATGATATCTGTGTGATTCTTTCCATCTTCTAACAGTGATGACTTTATTGGGAACTTCATTTCAAGAGAGCAGTTATATGAAACAGCTGTATCACAATCGCAGAAGGTTTCGGACATGAGCAAACCGAATCAGCATGGTATGCGTCTGTGTAAAGAAGTTTTTCAGAGTTTCAGGGTTTAGGGGCGAAGCCCCCAACCAGACGTTTGGCGGCCGCTAGGCCGTTGAACGTCTGGTTTCCAAATAAATCCAGATTCATCTGTAGGTTTACGGGTAGTTGTTGAACAGTAGAAAAAGCTGTCAAGGGGCTGTGGATCCAATACTGGTATACGGACCTAATTCGGCTGACGTTTTAGCGCAACCACCTTCAGAGTCTGAACAAGAAAAACAAAGCCTGAAAGAGTACTTGTCGTGAATCACAGCGGGTTGCAATAGCTTCCTATGCTATTGGAAGGACGAAATGAAGGAGGGGCAAAAAAACCAGACCGACCATGACTGTGGAAACAGCCTAAAGGCTTACAAAACACTCTTGGATGAGAGTAGATGTCAGTGAATGAGGTACACGAGTCACGTCTATTTCTATGCGAAGAGGTTTACCAAGTTTTGCCCTGCTTTCGTAAGGACACTTGTTGTCCAACGCCTCTTTCATCTTATTTTCGAATCAATATGAAACTACTGTACTTGAAATGTTCATCGAATTGGCAATTCCTCTGCTCATATCCAGACTCTGAAGAAGACGCTCGCAAGAGCCGAGATTAGTCTGTTTAACAGCATAGGTTCCACAGCTTGATGAACTTACTGCCATTCTCCCCAAATACCCTTAGCAGCAATTCGCCTTGTTCGGAGCAATATAGAGAGTCTTGTTCGATCTGGGCAAGAATTAGTGTTAAAGCTGATCAAAGAGTAGACGAAAAGCGAATTTTTAATTTAATGCCTGCCCACCAAGGCTCAGAAATTCCGTGGGACCTATACCTAGCGACTCTATTGCAACTAAAAAATATGAATAAAGGATATAAGACGACGTTAGTCAATTCCTTTGCGGGATGCGCCTCGCATTCCACTTCTACGGGACGCGGTGGAGGCAGTATGAATGCCCATCCGGCCTATAGAACGACTTGCAGTGACCAGCATATGGACAAGTCAGTGCATTATTCTTCCCGGACATGCTTGGTACCAGCTCATTGAGCTCAAAAGCGTGGAAGACTTGGATGACCTGGAGGGGAAATCCGAACCAAGAACATTGAATCGGAGATCATACGATAGACGGCACCTCCATCTGCGCTACTACGCGCCTTGAAGAAAAACACCAACAAGACGGAAAAAGTGGCTTGTTTGACACGTGACGTGGACAGTATTATAACTCCCAACCTATTAAAGGAGAAAGAATGGTTTAAAAGTAGTTTTAATTTTTGTTATTTGTTCGTTATCCGTTTTTCCGTTATTCGGCCATTTTGAGCAAAATTATCCGTTATCCGTTATCCGGGTTTCAAAATTTCATTGTCCGCTCATCCCTGACCTACATGAATTTCAAGACGTGCCAAAAGCCATGTTATTTCTGATGGCCGTTTAAGGATCGTACAAATTTGTTAGCTGCAATATTTATTGGCGTCAGACATTAAGATATAATGAGATATTATGGCGGAGAGTCGTTGGATACACCGCCCGCAGAAAGGGGCGGAGCAAGGGACGCGCCGAGGAAAGGATGTCCGGGTCCCTGCCTTCACATGGAGGCATCGCATTTCTAAACACTTCCCTTGGTCCTGCAGCTCTCTCCTGAACTGATTTCGTTCTTGAGACAAGAGTCAGAATCGTGTTCACCATATTTGAACGAAAAGAGTTTTCAGCTGCAGCGCCAAGGCTTTCTCCAGGTCCCGCCACATTGCTCAGTACTAAGGCGTCGTCCGCATTTTCCGACAAGTACAGCAACATCTTAGCGAAATATGTCATGACAACAACGCGGCCATCCACTAGAAAGTTCTTCAACGCAAGGAGAATTGTTTGATCCTTGGAAAGAGATGACGGTGAGCCGGTTTTGCGCACAATTACGGACAAGCCTTCAATGTAGAACTCCTGAACGGAATCACCCATAGTCTCTAGCTAAGGCGAAAATTTAAAGAATTGTAATGAAAATGAAAGAATCTAGAGAGAAGAGTGACGTTCTCTTCTCAACTGCCTACATAACCGAACCGACTGGAAAATGACTTCAGAGTTCCCCGAGTTGCGCTTCCCAATCGTCTCCTATCAGCTGCTAGGTTTTTGGACGACGTCACACCAATCAACGACGGTTTCGCGCGCAGCAAACTTGTCCAAATAGGGCGGCGCTGGCAGGGCGGGAAGTGGGCGGCGGGCAGCATGGTGTACCGAACGACTGCCCCCAGATATTATATATATATATATATATATATAGCTTATTTTGTGCCATGGAAACTGCCTACCTTCATTAAAAATCATGGCGGCATTCTAAAACTATTAGTATCAGAGCAGCTCAGAGTGAACCTGAAGAATATCGCTTCATCCCAGGAATAGCAATTTTAAGCTAATTCAGAGATTTGTTTTTATTTTTTTATTCAGAGACATTCTTATGTTTTTTAAGACACTCTGTTTTGATATTTAGCTTTTTAATGTCCTGAAGCAAAACATTACTTTGTCTTCTTTGTCCAATACAGCTTTTTCACTTTTAGCACGTCTGCTTTGATTTGAAAGGGGTGCGGTTCAAAACAAAAAGTGTCTAGTTAAACGTGAAAATTGTAAATTGCTGTTAAAAATGTAATTTATCGATATCGATTAGACTCGTCAAAGTAGCATGAAGCTAGAGTTTACAATTGAGTTCTCTGTTTTATTTTTATACAAACACAACCAATTTCATTGGACAAGTGAAAGTGGTGAACAAAGTCAACGAACCAACTCGAATTACTGTATAGTTTCCTTCTGCGCAAAATCAATTTCGCCTCATGGTCATAGGTTAGCCCTGGTTTATAGTTGCGCCGCTGCGTGGTGCGGCACCATAGTCGGAATAGATATCGATCAGGCGGCGCAAAGAGTCGATATCTATAGGCCCATGCACACTTCTGCGACACCGCGGCGCGAGAAGAGGAGCGACGGCCACCTCCGCGAAATCCGGCGGTCGCGTTAGAGAATCGTTATAGGCAACGGGGCCGACGTCCCAGTGCATGTCGCGCCGCTAGGAATGGTTTGAACCATTCCAGCCTGCGGCAGTCAGCGCGGCATCGCCGGCGACAGCCGCAAAAGTGTGCATGCCCCCCTCTGCGGCACGTGTCGCTATGTCGCGCCGCACCCGTCGCAGCCCTATCCTTCATCATGGCCGTGCCGCGCTGTCGCAGAAGTGTGCATGGGCCTTATGGCGATCGTGGTGCCGCGCCGCGTGGCGGCGTGAGTATAATCTAGGGCTTACCCTCTCAATAATGTAACCATTTTCGAGCTCGCGGGAAGGAAATCGGACAAGGTCATTGCATGTAACACGAACTACATATGGTTTCTGGTTCGTGTCTCACCTCTCTCTCTCGCCCAACTTTTATCCCTCTTGTTTGGTGAATTGATGCAAGGCTTCTCTGGGTAGGATTTACTGTAAGTTGTCCATCGGCTGGTGGCCCCAAGTTGTTAGATAGATCAAACAAAGGATAAAGGGCAAAGGTTGGCCATAGGCAATCTCCTACCCATGCGTTCTATAATAGTTCAATCGTGGAGGTGAATTATATGAGTAGTAGCGCAGTCGGAGAAGGCGCCAGTTGTCGCGTGAATCCGATTCCAGGCTCTTGGTTTGGATTTCTCGCCTATGCCAACCAAGCCTTTCGACCTTCCGGGGTCGGTGATTTGGCAGCGGTCTCATCTGGAAACGAGAAAACACTGACGTTTCCACCTGCTGAGAACTCATTGTATAGGGCAAATACGCATACAAATTGCCTCCATGACATCCCGTGGAAGTGGAATACGGTCACCGCCGTCATCTCTATGTATTGTATCTTTTAATTTTAACGAGCATTTGGCCTATATGTAGTGACTTACGCTGACCAGTCGATAGGCTACTCAGCGTCTTATACTTTGCTGACAAATCCGATACTAATTCGACGACCCCGACTGGATAGAAGGTCGCTTAACACAGACGAGACTCGAACCGGGAGTTTTGAATTTAGGGTGCTCGTAACAGTCGGCGCCTCCTCTAACCGCGCTATCACGTGCCGATTAGGTCAAACACGCACTCAAACTGCCTAGGAAACAATTCATTGTAGTAGGTAGGGCACGTGGCGTGTCCCATAATTGTTCGTCTAATGTCGTTCTTGCTAGGATAAAGTTCATTCTTGACTCTCCATTTTGCGATTTGTTCGTAGCTTTTACCATAGTACCGTCGAATGACAAAGATGCAAATACAGATTCGAATGAGGCATGCACTAACAACAATTCAAGCACGAACAGAGTGATTAAAGGATAAAGAATAAAGGAATGCTTGATATAATATCTTTTGAAATGCTCCACGCATTCGACTTCTTCGAGATGTCGTGGAGGCGATTTGAATGCGTGTTTGGCCATACAATGACTTGTAATGCATAGTCGATGAATAAGTCAGCGCTTTATCCTTCCCAGACAAGTCTGGTACTAACTCACCGACCTCGGAGGGATGGAAAGCCTGGTTGGTCTGGGTGGGAAATCCGAACCATGAACCTGCTATCGGGTGAACGCGGCAGCCGGCACCTCCATCGACTGCGCTACACACGCCCATAACATAAATGTTAGGAGATTTTTTTCAGCGTGGGTGCTAAACGGAATCCCGTCTATTAGTTTATGAGCAGGCTGTCTGACAAGTATTGTATTGAACTTAGTCAAAATAGTCCCATCCTCAAGGCTCGAAATAGCTTAGCCATGTGGAATAGAATCCGACCAACAATTTCACCTTATCTGGACAATAAACGATCGCTGCGGCTGAGTGATAAGTCGCACAATATGTTGCGACACGTTGTGCAATTTCCAGACAAAACAAACACGGCGACAAGGGGGCTTGAATGAAGATGACTGTCAAGTGTGGATGTGTGACTACAGATCCTGGGATGTGGTCTTGTAGGGTTGCGGCCGATCCTTTCAACGCGATTGCCTCATCCTCTTAGTGTGGGTTCAATACTTAGAATCTCCTATAAGCATGGCAATCTCCTTGTCGCAGTGACCTATTAAACATAGCTTTTGTACTTCTAATCTGCGCGTTCGCGTGCAATCGGCCATTTCTTGTGATTTGTACATAATATTCAGTTGGCTAAGCTTCTTTCGATTTCTTTATTCCGTACACTCAGTCAAAATCACCGTACATAAACATATGATCACATCTGTATCTATTAGGTTCGTGAAAAAGTCTTGCACCAAATAATTTGAAAAATTTTCAAGATTCAACAGGAACTTCCAAGGACTGTTTGGTGTCACGTAGTTGTAGCACAAACATTCTAGAATATTTCGCATACGTGCCAATTTGCTTCTGGGGGCATATAAATACTACTACTGCGGTGAAGACTTACTGACTCCGTTACTCGGACAAGGCTTCGCGACTAACTATTACCCAGTCCCTCCTTGTTTGTTTTCGTAATAAGGACTTTCTCCAGAATGTCGTCACGGGAGATGAATCCTGGGTCTCCCTCGTTAAACATACTCGGAAGGCCCAGTGGCTCCCTCAAGGAGAACCACAACCTCAAGGCCGACATCCACCAGAGGAAGGTAATGCTGTGCTGTTGATGGAATTCTCGAGGAATGCTCTATCATGAGCTCCTTGACGACGGCACGGTAGTAAGAGCGAACATCTACGCTACACAGCTGCAGAAGCTGAGCGAGGCCATGTCGCGCAAGCGGCGAGGGCGGAGGGATGTTTACCTTCTTCACGACAATGCTCGCCCCCTCACGTTGCAAGGTCGTCTCGCCAGAAGTTGCAGGAGCTTAGATGTTAGATGCTACCCCACCCACCGTATTCGCCAGATCTTTCGCCATCGGAATGTTACCTCTTTCGAGCTTTCATGCAGCACCTAAGGGATAGGTGCTTCAACGACCGAACCGAACTGGAAACCGAGGTGGAGCTATTCTTCGAGACTTCATTCTGGAAGAAGGGATTTCGTGATCTCCCCATCAGATGGCAGAAAGTTGTAGATGTAAACGGTGGTTACTCTGCAGATTTAAGTCGCTCACAAAGAAAGCAATAAAATTTTGAAATAAAATTACGCTGTGGTGCAAGACTTTTTCACCAACCAAATATATACAGGGTCTCGACATTAAGCTCCCAATATTCACTGTTATCAGAAAGGATAAAAAAGATTGGTTCATGAAATTTCAGCATACCTTAAGAAATATATTAAGCTGTCGCAAAATTAATCTTCGTTTCAAGGTATGCATTAATAAAAAAGAAGTTTTTTTTTACCCTAAATGATTCTGTCTCAGGGGAAGCCACACATACCGTCCGGTAGGTTTTTTCCTGTTCTTTTCCTCTTTCAAAAAACGTATATGGATTTCGCTCTAATTTCTCTAGACCTTTTCCATGGCTCCGTAAAATCATGCTCCGATGCAACTATCGAGTCATCATGATTTACGAATTCAAATTGGGACATTCTGTAGCAGAGGCACCCCATAACTTTGGCAGCGCTTTTGGGACGGACTGTCTTTGCGAGCGAATGGTGAGGCTCTGCTTCGGAAAACTCACATCTGGCGATTTTGGTCTCGAAGGAAAACCGGGTCGCGGCGCAGGTCCTCGCTTGACGATGAAGTTTCGAGGAGAGCCGTTGAAGCAAATAAGGAGTCGAATGGACATATGTAAGCAGAAAACCTTGGCGTACATCATAGCAGGACATTTGGCGAGAATCAGCAAGGTGAAGAAGGTGTCGAAGTGGGCGCTCATGAGCCGACCGATGAGCAGTGCCTGGCAGTTTCGACACCTGCTCCAATCTGCTCATTCGCTTCAAAAATGAGCCTTTTGTAAGCCGTATTGTACCTGTAGACGAAAAATGGGTTCTGGAAAGTCTTCTTTAATAAATCTTATCCATGTGGTGAACTCACGATGTGAAAAGTAATCCTTCATTGATACATTTTAACGAGGAGAGATCGTAGAAGTGGAAAAAAGTACAAAACAACATTGAATATTACCGACGTCTAAACACAACGAAATACTTTATAAAAAAGAAAAACACACATTACAACGACAAAAATCGCTGTCGTTAAGCTCGTTTCAGTGGATGAAGACTAGCATAAGGTATATCAGATCTAAAAAAATCAGAAATGAAAAATCGAATCTCTTCGAAAAGAAGACGTACAGAAAAAAAGTACCGAAGGTCGGACAGTTGACGGAATGAAAGCGAAGACAGTCGAGCACACGAGATTGTACATCTCCGACTGCCATTTGAACTCGAATGCTGATTCCCTAATAGTTAGTCGAATCGATAGTGGAGGAAGTGCATACATGTAAGTAAGTGGACTTAATCAGCGAGAAAAATGAACAGCTACGGTAAAATACAGACATTAGTGATGCACACAGATGCATACGTTGAAGACTACATTAGTGTCTCTCACCTAGTTTTGGAAATTCTGACGAACAGACGCTCTTCTACGACGGCAACGGGACACCCGTACCCGTCGTCTATATTCGCAGATTTGCGACCGTCGGGAAAATTGCCGACTGACTACCGAAGTGGTATTTGACGGCGGTGATTCGCTTCATGCACGAGCACTCTCCAGACGTGCGTCCATCGTCGTATCGTGGTGGTGACCATGAATACACACCGAATGCTGAAAAACACGTCATAAAACATTTATTAAGCCACTAAATAGAGGAACTTAGTTTTAGAATAACATTTCGCGAGGAAGATTAGCGTATTCAAGGGACAAAAATCTGGCACTTTCCGTCAGGACTGATAGAGCTTCGAATTTGTGTACGTCTCTTGAGAGGTGCAGACCAGGAGCGTGCGTAAAAGAAATTCGAATTCTCGTAAATCATAAATCGTAAATCGTAAGCGTTACTTGGCGTGTAATGCAGTACAGCTGCATTTGTATAGGTTCTCCTGCTAATGTTAACACAAAATGATCCTATATTTGTTTATTTGTTGGGTTGTTTTCAGCCCGATCTGGGCAGATTTCTGGCTTTTTTCTTTTTTTACATTCACTATTCGTTCTGGTCAGGCGAGGGGGCGAGGGCCTCAAAGCAAACTTTTAACGTTTTAAGAAAGTCAAAAAAATTGTTGATTCAAAAACTAAACCTTGATCTATGCGTAGTGTTTCAACAAGATGCTTTCATCGTTCGAAGGACCAATAAATTTCCAACCTCATAGGAGTTCTTTAAATGCGTATAAATCTAGGATTTAGCAGAAACGATAGTAAAGAGTTACTAACAAAACAAAACAAAAAACTCAAAAAAATGTGCTAATGCTTCTGTGCCGAACGAGGTTGAGGTGGACCAATTTATTGAGCGGCCTAACGTTTCGACCTTTTCGTCGTCTTCAGAGGCCTAAAAGTGGTTCAAGACTTTATATTTGTAACTTACCCGACCAAGCGCCTCCTCCTCCCTGTCTTTCAGACATCGTCCTAGGTACAAAACGAAAAAACCCCAACGTATGAGAACTAAACTCACCCGCTGATCCATAGTTCTCATACGTTGGGGTTTTTTCGTTTTGTACCTAGGACGATGTCTGAAAGACAGGGAGGAGGAGGCGCTTGGTCGGGTAAGTTACAAATATAAAGTCTTGAACCACTTTTAGGCCTCTGAAGACTACGAAAAGGTCGAAACGTTAGGCCGCTCAATAAATTGGTCCACCTCAACCTCGTTCGGCACAGAAGTATTAGCACGTTAAAAATCATGCCGAGGTTTTACGAAGAGAGAACATGGAGAATACTCAAAAAAATCTTTTCACCGCTCATTAATCGGAGAAACCAGTAACTGCGCATACAATTCGGCAAACATCGTGTACTCTACATGGCGCACCCCTATCCTACAACACATCAAAAGCTCACAGATCTTCTACTAATTTGTCGGAAAACACCAGCAACAAAATTTTCAGTCATCCCACCAGCCTATAACCCGAACGTTCTAGTATATAATGCCATAGATTCTAGAATATTCTATGAGTACATACAATAAAGGTAGCCTCGACTTGCGTGGCCCACGATCTCGGTGACTGGGACCGGTCGTCGCGAATGAGCATCGTTCAATTTCTGCTTCTACGCTTTCGTATTGAAAGCTTTCTGGGGGAACGTTGTCACCAGAGATGAGTCCATGTCTTCTACGGCAACCATTCCTGGAAGGCCCAGTGGCTCCTCCAACGAGAACCACCACCGAAGCAATTAAAGTCCGACCTCCACCGTAAAAAAGTAATGTTGTACTGTTGGTGGGACTCCCAGGGCATGGTCCACCAAGCGTTCCCTGAGCCGGCACCACACTGACTGCGAACATCTACGCTGCCCAACTGGAAAATTTGAGTAAGGCCATGCAGCGGAAACGGAAACACGGAAGAATTTTTACGTTCTTTACGGCAGCGTTCGGCCACATGTTGTCACAAAGACACAGTCAAAAGTTTCAGTAAAGTTAAGTTGGACGAGAAACTACTCTGTCATGGTGCCACATCAGAAAATTTAAAAAAAAACTACGCTAAAGCGAAGTGGGGATGAGCTATTAGAAGAAAGAAAGTGGGCACATCTTCCTTACCCGAGCTGCGTCACGTCATTTGGACTTCAGTTGCCCATCGATCGAGAACATTTACGAAAAATTGTTATTTACGCCCCAAAATGTCGTAAATCGCAAATCGTAAAAAAAATTGCCAAAAATCGTCGTAAATCGTGAAATCGTAAATCGTATATCGTAATTACGAACACCCCTGGCGCAGATACAGGGTAACTATCAATCCGGGCAGGGGATGGGGGCGAATACCGAACCGATTTATTAGGTACTATTACAGATAAGGCGACGCGTTAAGCGCGAACACAACTTTTGGCCAAAGGATAATGAATTTTAACTGTGCAAGCCCTTGTGGCAGAATGGTCGGTAGTGAAGAGCCCACTAAGTGAAAGTGCAACCTTTCCAGTCAACGTATTGAAATTCATAAATAAATAGTTTCGAGTTGAAAAAAGTTGAAGACAAGTAATCATGGTAAATATGCATGTCATGGATAAAGTCGACGTTATTCAAAGCTTTTGTGGTATGTGCTACGCATTCTACTTCTGCAGGATATCGTAATTTTACTGCTACCAGCCAACGGAAACGTCAACGTTTTATCCTCTTCAGACAGCTGTGGCACAAATTCATCTAGCAGAAGGATGAAGAACTTTTTTGTTCAGGGATGGGACTGAAACAAGGTCCTCCGTGCACGGAGCACTTGGCGCCTCCTACTGGATTACCTTGCGCATGTGTAGGGCCTCGTGCATACTTCCCGTCGCCGCGGTGGAATCGCGACGATGAGTTTTGCAGAGCGACGTGAGAGAAAATGATGCTGTAAGTGTTCGTCGCATCGCTCGTCGCTCTGGGGCTCCAGGACGTAATTCCAACGCGACGTCGCGCGCTAGCCGCATGCGACGTCGCGGCGCTGAAACGCGGACGTGCGCTCGGTGGCGCACGGTTAGCCGCGGAGCACGAAATTTTGCCACTGTCAAAACAGCAATTGAACTATGACAAGTGGGTTGGAGAAAGGTAACGGTCAAGTGTGGAACAAAGTTAGAATTAAGGGAAAAGCTCGAGATTAGTGCGCCCTTGATCTGTCTTTGAATCATAGCAAAAGTGTCACTACTCAGCAATCCCTTAAAACTTCGAACACTCGAACACAAGGACAACTGTTCAAAGGAAATTTGTAAAAAGTTTCGGGAACTTACAAGCACTTGCTTTCAAAACTTCTACTTAATAATCCCGGCCCAGTTCTGGTCTCGAATTTTCCTCACCAGGTCCTTGACCTGACCGTTTTCCTTCACCCATTCGAAATAGACTGAGTCGCATTCTATCCGCACTTTGTTAACAAACGCTCCCACTTCAAGAAGGGATCTTCAAGAAGATCGTGAACTTACGAGTAATAGGCAATACTCGTAAGTTCACGCGCGATAGGCACGTATGGAGATATAACAGCTAACTTCGCTAGGATTCTATGCACTGCTACCGGTTAACAATGCACTAATACGAGCGAGATACGCATAGAATTGGGCATAGAATTCCCTACCAGTACGCATGGGATTCCCTTCGAGGAGACATCAGAAGTATCTCACCCAACTACCTTCCTCCTATGCGAAAACGCGGTCGACAGTCGCCGACACACACTTTCCCGCTCTAGCGCGAGTCACCAGCCGTCTCTGTCGGAAGCGTTACTATCCGTTCCTGTCGGAAGCAGTCGGACAGCAACAACTCGTGCAATTTCGTCGCGCACCGCACGCGACGCCAGGAAGGGTTCGCGCGGCGTTGGAGTTATGTCTGCCTACCTCGCTCTGCAAGGGATCGCGACGGTGATCCGCCCAGGACCAATGCTAGACACCGTGCGCAGTGCGAAAAAGTGTGTCATGCCTGCAATGGGCAGCCATCGCGCATACCTGCCGCCAGCGGCTGCCGCGGAGACGTTTCCTTTGGCATCTCGGCCGCGTGCGGCGGAATGGTAATGAAATGAGCGCCGCAATGACATCGTGGCGGTGGAAGTATGTCACCGGCCTAAGGTATAAAAACAACATGGTAAAAACATAACTACTGACCCAATAAATGCAGGATATTCTACAGGTGTGTTCAAATTGAAAAATTTGAAGATAGGCACCTATAGAATATTCTTTTGAAAGCTTTGGATAAGAGTACATGCATATGACTACAACAGCATCCTTATGGCATCTGAAAGGAATAAACTCTTTGATTTAAGCCTTCTCGTCTATTAGGCTGTCCGGAAACGTTTGCAATTGTTGTTATTGGAGTAAATACTTTCAATAAAGTATGTTTTATATCCTGTAAAGTTACATACCACTGGAAAGCTATGTTCTCTCTTTAACCACTCGTTCGGCTTTTGTTTGGAGCACAAATTGTCCTCAATTCTATGCTTTGTCGTTTCAGTTGTCTGGGCTCAATTTTCGCCCAATTTTCTTCTACGAGCTCAAACTGGGTCGCAGTGGAGCTGAAACGGCCCGTGACTTCAACTCTGCATTTGGGGAGGATTTCGCTAAAGAACGCACAATTTATCAATGGTTGGAAAGGTTTCAATCTGGAGCTGGAAGTCTCGAAGATGAAGACCACCACCACTCCTTAACGGTGAACAGCTCAAAGCCATGGTGGAAGCGGATCCGCGTCAGACTGTGAGAGAGCCAGCACAGCATTTTGGCGTTGTCGGCAGCTACATCAGTCGCCATTGAAACGCAAACGGAAAAGTAAAGGAACTGGATGAAAGGATCCCGTACGAACTGACCGCCGGGCAGATGTCGAAGCGCCACGATACCTGTGTTTCGTTAATGCTGCACAATCTAAGGGAGCCTTTTTTAGACAGGAAACGACATGTGACGAAAAGTGGGTCCTTTATGACAACCGTCGTCGCTCTGCACAATGGCTGGACAAGAATGAGGGTCCCAAGAAGATGCCGAAACCAAGTGTCCATCCAAAGAAGACTATGGTGACCATGTGGTGGACAATGGCTGGTACAGTCCATTATAAATTCTTGAGGACTGGAGAGGCTATCACAGTGGAGAAGTACTGCGCCGAAATTGTAGTGACGCACCAGAAGTTGATTAAAAACAGCCGGCTGTGGTCAATCGAAGAGGCCCAGTTCTACTGCATGGCAACGCGCGTCCACTCGTTTCAAAAATTGTTGTACAGAAACTGGATGAATTGGAATACGGAACTCTGCCTCATCCTGCATATTCACCGGACTTCTCTTCCACCGATAACCACTTTTCAAGCATTTGGGTTATAAAGGAGAAATTCTATAAAAACCAGGACGACGCTTCTCTATTCTATAAAAACTAGGACGACGCTTCTAAAGGAGAAATTCTATAAAAACCAGGACGACGCCAAAAATGCCTGCCTCTAGAACTCCGGATTTCTACTCTACCGGCATAAGTAAACTTGTTTCTCGTTGGCAAAGATGGATTGATTCTAATGCTTATTATCTTGATGGATAAGGTTTTTTCTGAGCTAAGTTATGATAATTGGAATATTCGAATTGAAGACGCTCATTATTTCCGGACAACCTAATATGACTTGGTTACAATTTATAAGATGATAAATGCCATTGTGGGTCTTTCTTTTAATGACCTCCATTCAATATCTCATTCCAACACCAGTGGTGACACATGGAAAATCTAAATTCCTAAAGCTAATAACAACATCAGATCTAAATACTTTCTTTACAAACAGAGCAGGCACGGAATTCCTGAAATTATCAATGACAACAAAGAAATTTGTGCTTCCAAACTCCTTAAGGCAATATTTATTTATAAAACGATTATTGATAGATATCTGCATGCCCCTTCATGTGCCACTTCATCGCGGTGAAGGGGTGAACATCACTTAGTGATGGCTAACGGCACAAATGGTCACGCAGTACGCGACGCTTTGTCGTGTATGGGCGGCTCTCCTGTATCCCTGGCCAGGAACATGTGAGTAACCAGACCACCGCCATGGCTCAAACAACTGAACCAGAACCCCAGTCCTCCGCGCGCCGGAGGTGGACTTCTACGACGTCGGTTGCATCCACCTCCGGCGAGGGACCATCTAATCTCGGAGTTAAACCATCAGGACGTAATTGGAATCGGACTACCGGGAACTCCCTCCCACCACGACACGGAAACTGCCTATTCGTCTGCACTTATAACTGTCGTACGATCGCATCTGATCAGGATCTCCGGACACTGCTTTACACAAGCCGCAACATCAAACACGACATTATCACTCTGCAAGAAACGAAAGGCAGAACGGAAACCACAAGGAGGACCGACCACAACGAGCTTCTCATTATCGGAGCAAAGGTGGACAGAAAGAATATAGGCGGAGTTGGATTTCTCGTCAAATCGACAGTGCACCACCTAGTAGACTCTTACAAGATCATCAGTCCGCGAGTAGCTGTTCTTCGTCTGGAAACCAAAGATCAAAGAACCATCTCCATCATAAATGGATATGCTCCAACATCGGCGGCCACAGACGAAGAAAAGGAGGAATTCTACAAGCTATTCTAAAGGACTGTCAACGACGAGAAGAGCTACTACAAAGTTGTTGTTGGGGACTTTAACGCTACCGTCGGTACGAATGATCACGACGAATGGAGGCTAAAACCACATGGAGCTTCCTCAAGAAACGAAAACGGAGAGCGCCTGATAGACTTCCTATCCCGTGCCGTCTCTACCATGGAAATTTTATGTTTAAGAAGCCTTCAAACCGGCGATGGACCTGGGAAAGCCCAAATGGAGAAACACGTTCGGAGATCGACCATGTTCTTACAAACAGACGCTGGAGTCTGTTCGACGTCTCCGTGCTGCCTTCATTTGACACCGGCTCGGATCACCGTCTTCTCCGTGCGAAGCTGACTCTCAAAAAGAGGATGTTCAAGCGTGACACTCATAAACCGGCACCGGTGAGGATCCCCACATTCAAGTCTGAGGAGTTGGAATGTGCAATAAAGTCGTATGATTGGAATCTTCTTGAAGATCCATCGGAAGACTACGACCTTCTCTCCAAAGGACTGTTGAAATGTGTTAGCAGCTCTTGCGAAACCACATCATCGTCTGCTTCAAGACTCAACGCACACGCGATTAAACTCTTGGAGCAAGGAAGAGCTGTCAAACTGGATCCTAATGTTTCCTATCTGGAAAAGTCACCATCTTGAAGGCTTGTCAAGGTTCAAGCATAAAGCGCTGCAAACGAGATCTCTGCGACCAAAAGGCAATAATGCCAGCCCTTGCCACAGGGGAAACCACTGCCTTCGACTTGGTAGGATTCCGGACTCATGGAAGGAGTCGAAAACAGCTCTAATCTTCAAGAAATGTCAGAAGGAGGATATCAACAACTATCGACCCATCAGTCTTCTCTCGGTTGTGTACAAGATCTTCACCAAGATATGTACTGCTTAATCGTATGGAGCGTTGCTTGGATGAGTATCAGCCAGTGGAGCAAGCAGGGCTTCGAAAGAATTTCTCCTGCATAGACCATATTCAGTCTGTCTCACAACTCATCGAGAGGAGCCGCGAATACCACCTCCCACTTGTCCTTTTCTTCGTGGATTATCGGAAAGCGTTCGACTCTGTGGAAATCAACGCCATTCTGAACGCGCTTGTGCATGCTGGTATACCATCGCCCTACATCCGACTTCTCGACGAACGCTTCTCGAACACATCGACCACCATCCAGTTGTTCGATCGAGAGCTTAAGATTCCTATCGGGCAAGGAGTACGGCAGGGAGACACGATTTCTCCTTCACCGCTATTCCAGGACGCTATGAAGGACTTGAACTAGGACGATAAAGGCTACCTTGTCGACGGTAAACGGATCAGCAACCTTCGCTTCGCCGACGATATTGTTCTCATCTCTACCAGCACGGCAGAAGTCGAGAAAATGCTGAACGAGCTCAATGTGGCAGGTATGAAGATTGGATTGAACATGAATATTTCAAAACGCAATTTATGGTCAACCAGTGGTGTTACACGGGACTCGTAAGGTTAAATGGAGTCGCTCTACAACAGGTCGACTCCTACGTCTATATGGGAAGAGAGCTGAACATAGATAACGACCTCGCTCCTGAAATCGCCCGCAGGAGACGCACAGCATGGGCAGCCTTCAGTTCGATTCGCGAAGTCACCGATCAGGTCAAGGATGCCGGCCTCAGGGCCTCGATATTCAACGCCTCTGTACTGACTGCGATGTGTTACGCGACGGAAACCTGGCCCAACAACAAGACAATCGCCAGAGCGTTGCAAACTACGCATCGTGCACTGGAGAGATGTCTTCTGAGGACAAGCCTTCGTCAGCGATGGCAGGAAGGCCTACGAAGCTCGGAGCTACGGGAGAAGTCGCAATTAGCAGGCCCGCTGCAGTACATGAAGAAGTCCAAATATCGCTGGGCCGGACACCTGCTTCGACGAAAGGACGATAGATGGAGTCTCCGTGTCACAGAATAGCTCCCGAGAGGCCATAAGAGACCACTGGGACGACCGCCAACGCGATGGGCAGACTCGTTCTCAAGATCTTTCAGAGAGCGGAGTCTGCCTCATTGGATGCAGGCAGCCAGGGATCGAGCGGTCTGGAAGAGTTGTGGTCCCCCCTGAGAAAAACCTCCAGCCGACAAAAGGACCATCAAAGTATAAAGTAAGTAAGTATCTGCATGAAGATCCTTAGTACTGTGTTTTCTTTGATCACATTGTTTCACTAACTTCATGCTAGCACTGGTTCTGTTCTTGATGATCTCAGTGTTCTGGTCAGTTTTTTTTTGCAGTGTTGTTTTTTTTTGCGTGGATGTTCACATATACATAAATAGATATACGGCCTGCTTATTTATTTATTGACATGAGCAAAGTGCACATGCGACTCATGGAAACAAAAGGATAACATAACAAGACGAGAGATTTAGTGAGGTTATCTAGCAAAAAAACAAATGCATAAGAACAGAAATCTGAACGACAAGTACCCTTAAAACCAACCAAGCAGTACTTGCTGCTTTTGAGACACCCTTCCTTTATTTGTTTCATTTCAAGGAGATAGCTAGTACGAGGCTGATTTAACCATACTGAAAGTCCAAGAAAAAGAGGTATGGCGAGAATATAAATTGTAGCCGCATCAGGTCAAAGGTTTTTGCAGTTTTTAAAGCAAGAACTTCAAAAAAGTGTACTAGAGGTGCGGCGAAATCAGCTACTTCAGTGTAAACAGCAAACTGGAGAGACAAACAATAAATTGAGAGCAAGTATTCCTAAAAATGACTAATCGAGTATAACAGCGATGAAAAGCCTTCGCACAAAGATCTATCATAAAAACGGATAGCCCAATGGAAACATGGCTTCTAATTTCCCCAAACTAGATCCAAAGTTTTGGTGCAAAGAACGGCTCTTCTTCCAATACGGGCGCCTGATAATTAGTTGTTTTGATTTATTTTGCACTGGTTCTTCATCCAAGTGACAGCTATAATCAGTATCCTGCACCGTTTTCAGCAGGAAACTCGATGGACTTTTTAGAATTCGCTTAATGTCTTTCCCTAATTGGCGACTGCGTGCGTTGCACGTGATGTCCGCATCGGGATCTGCCGTTCTGTTGCAGTGCCGTCGTCGAGTTCTGTAAGAAACCCGCTTCTTCACAGCTGTTCCTTATGCTGCGGATGTGTAGACGACGTATGTAAGATCTGTCCTAGTCGGGAGGGGGCACCGCTGAAGTGACGCCCAGGTTCCCACTCATCTCGCACCACCCTTTCTCGAGAACTTGGCTGACTAATAAGAACAACAGGTGTTGAGTCAAATTATTATTGCAAGGCAAATTTTTTGAGACCGCATGTTTTTAGCCAAGGTTGGGTAGCAGTATCAGTGCACTCAAAATCAGACTGTTTAAAAAAAGCGTTTTCTTATCGTATCCAGCCCTTGACGAGAGGGAAAAAACTGGATTCAAGCACGGACCTTTCCTTAGTTTCAATTAGCATTTTCTGTCTGCTTTCTCGAAAAATTAGCAGTGATATGAACAGAGTGGCAGAACACATAAAGAAGGCAAAAACGAAAGGTTCAAGACAGCATGGGTAAAGATTCCAGCTTCTTTTCTGGGGAAAAAACCGATCATTAAAATCAGAATTTATCTGATTTTAATGATCGGTTTTGTTGTGAGCTCTAGCGCTACGCGGCACTAGAATCCATACTCCCTACTTGCCATGCAGAATGCTGAGTTTTAATCACAACCAAGGATAAGGATAAAACAGATAAGGGAGGCGTCACTCAACCCCTATTGGGATGCGCCATGCATTTTACTTCTACGGGACGTCGTGGAAGCGATTCGAATGAGCATTCAGCCATCCGGTGATTTCAAGTGGCCAGCCATTGAACAAGCCAGCGTTTCGTGGGAAACTGATAAACGTCATGTAAAGGAGAAAAGAGATGATAGATGGCAATAATCACTCCTTTTCAGGGAATGATTAATGTCACGCATCCTAGTCCAACAAGGATCTCTTGGAGGCAATCTGTACGCGTGTTTGGCCTGCACAACGTCTTGTGGGGGAGCCGCATTTTCAGAAATCAGAAGCTTGCAAGTGCTCATGTCAGGATGCGGTCCCTGATAACCATGTCACGTCACACTTCCACAGTAATGCACATGAACAAGAAGACTTTCTAGATGCTCTTCTCAATGAGAAAGATGAGGAAAGAAGAATTTGCCAGCAAAGTTGTAACGGGCACGAAGTTTAAAGAAAATTAGGAAGAAATCAGGTTCTTCTACAAATTGATTGCCAATCAAGGAAAATTCCTTAGATTTTTAGAATTGTTTGACGAACCTAAAATCAATCAAGCAATATCGATCTATCGATCGATAAATAAATGAAATAATGAATGAATAGATGGAGATAAAGTTCCATCAAATGTACGCAATAACTTGAGCAGTGAGACAACAGCAGAATATCCTTTCCTTTTCAGACACATCTAATTCTTCGCTACGTATTCTTTGTAGCAATTGCTCGATCTTGGAGCAGAATATCTGCTTTTTTTTAAACACAACTCACTCCGTTTGATGAAGTTTGACTAGAATGATAGGAAAATGTTGGATGGTAATATTGAAGCTAAGGGCGATTATTTTGAAGGTGATGTGTGAGATTTTATCATAGGGCGATTTTTGTCTGTTGAATAAAAGCGAACGTTTTTTGAAAGTATGAATTAATTCCTACAAAACTGTGAATATTCTACAAGTTCTCTCTTCTTAAGACCTCGGCATTATTTAGATTCTTTGCCGAACGAGATTGTAAGGTGGATCAGTTTTCGCTCAATGAATACTGATCCATCTTACAACCTCGTTCGGCACGTGATAGAAACAGCTGTGAGTTCTAACACATTTGCTTAAGCCTGGACCAGCCGATGGAGAGGCTATATGTATGTTGTTACAGGATGTTTTGTTTCGATCAAAACAAGGCGGGACTCGAACCCGCACCTTCTGCTTTCAGGGCAGCGATGCTACGCCCTACACCACCGGCGCTGTTTGACCGCAGGTAACATCTGCGATTTACTCGAGGTCCGTCAGCTGTGAGGATTTTTCGCAGTTAATGTGGGCCACCCTCCGTTTAGTAGAATATAGTGGGATGGGATAGGTTATGTTCCTCGAAACGGTTGTCGTGAGGTGATCTACTACATAATGAGCTATCTGCTACGTATTCTAAGTAGCAAATCCTTGACATTTCTCGGGAGTACGTCAACCTTTCTTACCATTAGGAGTGTCCTCGAATGCGAAAACAACATCTCCGCTTCCGGGTGGCGACATTCCTTCCAAGTCCGCTGAACTTCTCAGGACTGATTGCATAAGTGTTATGGTGGAGTGCGAGAGTCTCGAAGGCCTTCCAGAAATTGGATATCTGATGAGTGCTGCAGCGCACAACGTCGAAATTTCGAGAACTCCGATTCCGCATTACAGATTGTAAAGCAAGATGTCTGTCTGCACTGCATAGGAAATGGAAAGGAAGAAGATATTTCGCTCATACGTCGTTTACCTAAAACATTAACTTTCCAGCGCTTGTTGCTTCTACGGCATTCCCTAGACGTTGAATGCATGGCGGATCCCCCATGGGATTCACCTACGTCATCTTTCATCCGTTACCCATTACTCTCCGAGGAACCTCCGAATCGACTGCTCTTGGTTTGGGTCCCACACAGTAGCGACCTCCATGATATTTCGACGGAGTAGAACGCATGGCGCATTTCAAGAACATATGTATTGATTTCCGCCGTTCTTCCACCATTGTGCTCCCTTTTTATTCAATCATATAGTATTATCATGGTTCAGACAGAGGTGTCACACAGATCGTGTCGACAGCACCAGATGACGTGTCACCGATGTTGCCCAACAGGCGTGCAGGTTCGGAAGAGGTATCACCCGCGTGAGTAAAAAGTGAACCAGTAGTGGAGGACCACTAAAGGCGGACCAGTTAAGATGGACCTGTAACGGGGACAAGCGAAGGGGGGAGGGGTCCAGACAAGGGGAACCGTAAAAGGGGACCAGTAATATGGGGGAAGGGGTTCACTAAGGGAGTCATTAATGGGTGACCAGTAAGGAGGACCAGCAAAGGGGGTCAGCAATGGGGGACTAGTGAAGGGGAAACTGATAGAGGTTAAAGGGGTACTAGTAGGGTGGGCGGGGAAACCCAGTAATGGAGTACCAGTGAAGGAGACTATGTAGATATCGGATCCGACGCCGATTCGGATAATTTGGATTCGCCCTTTTTCCCAAACTCTGGTTAAAAGGTTTGCCCGAATAATGGCGTCTTTGAAAAGTTTGCATTCTAGGGCGATTCGGATAGGGGCCATTTTCAGCAGATGAATTCTCAGAAAATTCTGATAACTGATTTTTTGATAAGAAAACTGATATCATATCCATTCGGATATCCGATGTGAAATCCGAAGATAAAACAGTTATTTGGGTCACCTAAAAATCTTTCCCGTTAAGACTACTCTTATCTGAATCATTCCAAGATCAAATTTTCAAAAATGTTATTATTCGCATACTCTTTTTAACCGGTTTCGAAAAGATGACAAATTTCGAATTAACCGAATCATTGTCGAATCCATTGTCTAAAGGAGACCAGTAAGGGCGGATCACTATTTTTTCTCGTACCAAGTGTGTCGGGGTGCGGAAGACGTGTCATAGACCTCGTGGCAACGTCGTGACACGACGTGTTATGCAACATGTGTCAAAAAACGTGACACAGACGTCATACAACGAGCGTCCAGATCCAGATGACGTGCCAGATCACCAACAGATCAGACTTTGCACAACTTCCGTGGGATTTCCAAAATACTTTTTGAAGGCTTCGTGCAACAAGTGTACGCGTGCTTCATCCTCACTCCGTTTCTCAGACGGCACATGGGTAATGGGAAGGGGTAGGGAGTACGCCTACACGAATCAGAGGAATATTTTTGCCGTCGGACAGTTAACGGTATCGACCGATCGACAAACACCGATTGATTTTATGAGTGTGGATAGGTCTCATAGGAGCAGTCTTGAAGATGCTGCGCTACATCCCGCTTTACTATTCTTTATAACAATTCAGTTTCTTAGTGTAATGAAAGTAAGAAGGCCTAAAAAAGAAAGGAAGACGGTCGGGGTGTTCTATTCCAGGGGCTTGGGGACGAAGTCTTCAACAAGACGTTTGGTCTGGTTTAAGGCCAATTTTTTTAAAGATTCAACTCACTTTTCCATAAGAGAACGCATTGTTTTCATAAAATTTTAAGATATACACAGTATCGTTCCACTGCTGGTCACAAACGCACTCGCTTTCGTCGTGACGGACGAACAGAGAAGCTGTTCCCCTAGACAATGAGGACATGCGTGTGTGCGTGTGTGATCTCACGTAGAACCGTCGCACGACTTCCGGTGGTTTTCTTCGCGGAACCAGTGGCGCTTGATGCTTGATGATCTCTCTCTCCCTTAGCGCGCCGGTGAGCGCGGCGCGCGCGGCGCCGTGTGGCGCTAGTCGCCGTTATCCCCGACGAGGGTGAAACGCCACACTGCCTTCGCGACTAAATCATGTCGCGAATCGGTGTGCGTCCCAAAAAGCGGACGAGCGTCTCTAATTTGATTATAGGAGCGAGCGGAAACGGTGGCGAATGGTCGTCGCGACAGGTTCTCGCGCGCCGGAAATGGTGTGTGATGGGGAAGTGGTGGCGCTGGCGCCCGCCCGCGCGCGACCACCGCCGCCCGCCATGACGCCTCGCGAATCCCCCGTCTGGCGCCGCTCGTCGTTCGACGACGAAGGCGACGATCTCTGCTTTCAGTACTGGTCCACACCTCCCTCCTAAACCGCCCTTCTACTAGGCATTAGCACTGGGGTGTACGGTAGCGTGACGGAAATGGTAGGTGCGCCGCACTAATTTGACGACTATTCTTGGCGCACGCGCGACAACAGCGACTTGGCTCTCTATGCGTGGCCACGTAATTGGACAGCAGAATCCGTTCGACAAGAGGCAAAACAAGCGATGGAAAGAACGAGATACAGCGCTTCTCCGTCATCGGACAGCCAGCAACACGACAGTGAGCGAAGTTCGCTACGGGAAGACTCGAGACTGAACTCGAAACGGCTTACTGCGATGCACAACGGCAGCTCTAGAGCTGAACCTTTTGCTTCAAAGTTCAGCGCTGTAGAAACCATAAAAAATATTGCAGTCCTAATGCATGAAAAGCAAATTTATTTATTTATTTATTCAAGGCGCATGTAGCGCAGTTGGAGGAAGGTGCCAATGACTAGTGCACCCGATACCAGGTTCCTGGTTCTGAATTCCCGCCCAGGCGAACCATGCCTTCCATCCGTCCGAGTCGGTGAATTTTTGCCAGACTTGTCTGGAAAGGATAAAACGCTGACTTGTTAATCGGCTGGTCAAGTCGTTGTATGCTCAAATACGCATTCAAATCGCCTCCACGACATGCCGTAGAAGTAGAATGCATGACGCATCCCAAAACGAATTGAGTAACGCTACCTTTATTCCTTATTTATTGTTTATTTATTTATTCAAACACAAACAACTGTCTAGCATAAAAATTAAGCAGGCAAAAAAGGGAAACATTAAAAGAAAAACATAAAATGGGGTGAATGTAACCATCAGCCATGTAACCAAGACATTACGAACAACAATTTTTGAGGCATATCTTGATATTTAACATGTGACAGGTCTTCTAAAGGTCTGAGCAGAATGTTTCTCTAGGTCTTCGTACCTGCCAGCAGCAGGTTGAATTCCTCTAAGAACCCGATAATTTAAGAAGCCTGACCTAAGCCTAAGATTTAACATTTGAGATTCGAAGTTTCAGCTTTCCTCTCATGGATCATCTCAGTGCTCCATCAAAAAATTCTTTCGGTTGACGGAAACTTTTTGCAAGAATACTGTAAATCATGATGATGTCAGCGATGAAATGCTGCTTTAATCGATACCCATCTTCTAGCCGAAATTCGTTCATGACCCTAGTAGCTCTCTCTCTCTATGCAAAGAACCCGGAAACTTTTAAAGGAATAGATGGTGATGCATAATAGAGAATACCTTCTTTCTTTAATGCAACTGGCATCTCCCCTCCCCCCAAACTAGGACTGCAGCGAAAGAATAACTCAATTACTCGATGGACTAGAAGCTGTTCCAGTAAGCAAAGAAGTGGCACCTTCACAGTGTCTTCTTCAGTGCAACAAAAATTACATAGAAACAAAATGAGAGATCAGGTGGTGTTATCATGCGTAGTAAAAATATTTTATCTAGAAAAATTACCCCAGAACAGTACTCGTTCTTCATTGAAATTTTGTTACACTCAAAAGAACCATGCGGACATGTGGATATGTAAGTTTCTTTCATAATAACAGATTCCTGATTTTTTTGTTGTTTTTAATTACTACTTCAAAATCTTGAAGTGAAATTTGCTTTGAGAGCTTCCTTCACTTAGAAAAACATCTTTTATGTATTTCTAACGTCGTTACAGTTTTCAGCGTTTTCAAGGGTTATAGCATGTGTTTGTTCCAAAAAGTTCGGGATTGACGCCATCGAGGGCCATCAAAACATGTCCGTAACCAGATTCCACTGAAATACGACACATAAGAGTCTTGTTTCCACTCAGAGAAGCGGGTGAAATGCAAGACAGCTCCAGTGTGAGCAGCGAAATGGCCTTCGGACGGTAGATCAGAGGATTATTTTTTTCAAAAGTCTGACCTTGTACATAGTTATCAGAGAAAGTTGGAATCCCACACAGGAGTCCATCCAATGAGGCTAAGGCCTCATAAAAAGGCGACTACTTCCTAAGCCTTGATTTATACTTGCGTACATACGCGGCGTGGCACCACGGTCGCCATATATACATCGATTTTTCACGCCGCCCAATCGATATCTATTCCGACTACGGTATCGCGCTGAGTGGCCGCGGGAGTATAAACCAGGGCTAAGCTGTATTACTAGGTCCTAGACGATAGAATGTAGTTATTGTAATTACCCAGAATTTTTACACAAATGAATGCAAAATCGTGCCAGTACAAATCTGTTGGTCTGCCTCAAACGAGCAGGTTATCTAGACCAGCTTACTTTCTACTCTTACTTTCACTTTCTTTCTGCTGTTAGAGTGAGGTCTTATTTCATTTGGTATAGCCATAATGAGAAACCATAATGACTTCACAGAGAATGATGATAGAATGAAGGTGGTTGTTAACAAACTGCTTTTTGGAGTGCGCCACGCGTTCTATCTCTAGGCGATGACATGGGACCAATTTGAATGCAGCTCTATTGGCCTATACAACGACTTGCGGTGGCCAGCATAGGATCAACTCAGTGTTTCTACATTCTCAGTAAAATTTGGTGGCAGTTCACAGAGCTCAGGATGATGGAAGGCTTGGTTGGCATGGGAACTAACTAATAATGACAAGTGCGGCGCTAAATTCTTAACAGGGAAACAAAAACGAATGAAAGATTTCATGTGAAACTCAGCAACTAACAAGGCCTGCTCTAGAAAAGGCAATTCTCAGACTCTCGAGCACAGGTCGAGACAAAGTATTACTTCACTGATATTGATAATTGCAACGCTACCACGTGCTTAAAAAAACTACAAAACTGTGGTATCCAATGGTGGCTCAATCGAATTGACAAATTGAAATCCAAAAAAGGGAAAAGTAAGACGCGAAAATAAAGTTTAAAAATCCAAAGATGATCGACACACTCGAAAAATGTACGCTTAGGAGAAAAGCTGCACCAACATTGTACACAGCGTACTCTTAGAACAAAGAAAAACCTCCACTTCAGGAATGAAAACTTTCCTTTTGCAACGAATAACTGTAGAATAAAAATGAACAATAAAACGTCGTTTCGGCAAGAAAGAGCAAGTGACAAAAGTGTTGCGAAAAGACGTTACCTGTACAGTACTGTTGACATTCGTCCGAGTTCTCGAGCGTGATTCGACTTCCGCCACTGCCTTCGATCTTCACATTTTTCATCTTCGCGCCGACACCTGCAGCTATAATGAGGTGGCTAGGTGAAAAACATCATGCGTACAAGAATTTATTGCTCTGACTGGCGTGAGTGAAGGTCTTCATCTACAAAGACAACGCGGTGCTCAGAGATACTGAATGAGTCTTTGTTTTGACCGTGCTTCCGTTCGTTCTTTGAGGTTGGTGTTACCTATCTTTAAGCCCTAGTTTACACTTGCGCCGCGGCACGATGGTCGGGATAGATATCGATCGGGCAGCGCGAAAAATCGATATCTAGGGCGATCGTGGTGCCGCGCTGCGTGGCGGCGCAAGCATAAACTTGGGCTTACAGGGCACATCATTTTGACGTCAATTTTTTAATAATTTTTATATCGTTTCACGTCAAATTTTCTATATTTTTCATATTATTTTCACGTCAAATTGGACACTCCTCTAAACAAAATGTATGCTTCCGAAATCAAAGTGAAGCTCCTCCAAGTCGAAACGAGCTCCCTACATATTAAACTACAGACTCCCAGAGATGGTCAGAATAATTGTTTATTCGTTGGTCCACCTGCTTGATTATATGCACAAATTAATAGTGCACACACACACACAGAGCAAATCAGGAAAGAAAATCACGTAGAAAAAAAAAATCGAAAGAAATACAGCAAATACGAAGAAACACAGCCATCATAACTGATTTTCGTCAATATTAGAAACTCCTAGAAGAAAGGAAATGAGCGTCATAATTTTAAAAAATTTTCTGATTTCAACAAAAAATAGCCTGTATATTTTTTGTGCTACGCAGGATTGTTAAAATGTAAATTTAAAAAGCTGCATTACAATAAATCTGCGAGGCATAGAAGAGTCTTAGCAGTTCCATCAAAATGCTCAGGTTTTATGAATCATAGAGATAATAAATAAAACTAAGTTTCAAAGCGCAACAAGTAGGAAGACATTTGTTGTATCAAGAGGTGAGTCACGCCATGTACTTGAAAAGCTCGCGGCGATTTTTAATTGATTAATAGTGTAAACACTTCCCACATGAAGTATCAAAGCGAGCATTGCAGTGATATTTCTGCTCTTCACGATTATTTTTGTTGTATCGTTTCAAACTTTGTGCGGACAGAAATACTGCAGTCAATCGAATAAAAGTAGCGACCGCATCAAGCATGACGAAGCGTAATCTTTTTTTCATTGCTAAAAGGTGGTCATCTTCCTATTTGAAAATAAGTTTGAAACCATTATTTTTAACCAAAAAATTTAGACAATGTGTTAATTTTTTTGGCAAGTGAATCAAAACAGCAAAGAAAATCATACTAAGATTTTTCTCGAACAAAAAATTCTTCTAAACTTTTTGAAGAGTTTCTAGTTTAATGTAGAGGAAGCCCGCTTCGATTTGGCGGATGTTCAATATGATCTCAAAAGCGTTATGTTTGTTTATAATAGTGTCCAATTTGACGTGAAAATGGTACTTATGTAAGACCATAAAATCCTCCCCGTCTTTGTCGCAGTAACTTTCTGGCTTTCTTTCTCTTTCTTTCGGGTTCCTAGTTTTTCTTTCGTCAAGAAGTGAGCAAATTAAAAACATGCGCTATGATAAATTACCATAACCAGGGTCTTCCACAAGAATCAATGCTTTTAGAATTTTACGCATGTTCCCTTTTTGCACCAACAAAAACTACCAAAATAAATTAGAATGCTAAGACAGCGTTAGTAAAGAAAATAAGAAATAAGGCGATTAGAAAATATGTAGAAGACAAAAAAAAACTAGATATTGCTGCTAAACTGCTTTGATGAAAAGTGAGCTGTCCCTAATAGAGAAATGTTGGTCGGTAGGGGCGCTTCTACTTTGAAATACACAACAAAAGCATCGAAAGAAAGAACAAAGCTATTATCCGTCACAGGAATACTTTGTAGTTGGCCTTGCAGCTAGAATCCTATTATATATAATCGGCTAATGTCACGTGTCCGTCACGGGTGGGGGGGGGGGGACTGAAGCCAAAAGATGCCTATGACAGTGCAGCGTATGCCAGCCGGGCTTTCTTTGAGCTTAACCATGGACGGTTGCTGGCGAACTATATCCTTGGCGGCTGATCGTCCAAGTTTACGAGATATTCAAGGGGCCTCACGTCAGGATATGAACGGGGATTGAGTGCAGAGCATAGGGATACAGGAGTCGTCCCCTAGATGTCGTTCAGGTGCATCTGGATTCGGAAGACGTGCTGAAGACGTCGCCCAACGTGCGTAGGGATTCAGAAGACGTGCTGATGATGCCGTCTAACGTGCATAGAAATTCCGAGTAAGGGCGACCAATAGGAGAGGACCAACAAAGGGGACCATTAGGGGGGGGGGGGGGGGAGGTGGAGAGCGTGAATAAAGGGGGACCAGCATTTTTCCTCAACATTGTTCAGTGTATGTCGAATTTCTGAAGACGGCTTACAGAAGTCGTGGCACGTGTGTAAGAGTGCAGAAGGAGTGTCATAGACGTCGTGGCAACGTAGTGACACGTAAATCGGTACTCAGTGTCACATGTGCGTGCTTGACTCTCGCTCCGTTTCTTTGCCAGCACATAAGAAAGGAAGTATTTCGAGAGGGGGAGGGGAAGCACGTAGAGAACTAGCGCTTTGGAAAATAAATCGCGTGCATGTGATGAAGGGTGGATGGGCTTCATATGCGCAGTGAAAATTTTGCCCTACCATATCCCACTGCACTAATCTATATAGTAAAACCAGTCTTTTCGTATGAAGACCTAAAAAAGTAAGGAGGAAGACTGGGCCCTCAACGAGATGGGATGGGGTTGTTCTATTCTCCTGGTTTGGGGGCGAAGCCCCCAACCAGACGTTTCGCGGCCGCTAAGCCGCTGAACGTCTAGTTGTATAATGATTGGCCTTACTTTCGTCGATAATCACTTCAAAATGTTTACTACCTTGCTGCACGCTTTTGAAAAAACATGGGAACCTCTTCTTGAGATCGCTTCGGATATGCCTTAGCATTAGCTATAGCCGCTATAGTTTTGCTAAAAGTGCTTGGAAAATGCGAAGAAAAATGGAAGTACTTTTACAGCAGACATTTTGAGCGACCATGTTTATGCAGGATTGCTTTGTTTTGTGTTTCTACCCTGTTATCATACTCTATAATAAAGCGCTAAGCGCTGAGTCACACTATCGATCGACGCCGCTCAGAAATTAGTCATAAAATAGGGGAAAGTCGGGGGGAAAACTCGGGGGAAAATGGGGGGGGGGGGAATTACGGCACGAAAATAGCGAAAAATACCCAAACGTCTTCTCCCTGCCTGGAAACTTTAGCCCTGGAGGTTGTTGAAGTCGCTCAACACGAATCTGAAGTTCGATTTTGTAGTATCAACACCGTCGATCGATACAGATAAATTTAGGTGCGCGAAAATAGCGGAAAATACCCAGACGTCACTCAATGTGTTTAGGGAATCAGGTAGACTGGCCGAAGAGTCGTCCAATGTGCCTGGGGATTGAGAGGTGTGCCGAAAACGTTGTCCGCTAAGGGTGGATCATTGAGGGGGACCAGTACTGGTAAAGGGGGACCGTTTCACCAATGGAGAATCAGTAGTGAGGAACAAATAGATCGCCCTATCATACCATACACTGCACGTACTGCGAGCCTTTTGTACTCCTAGCTACGGAAAAAAAACTGTACAAGTAGAGCAGCTAGCTTGATGTGATTGTCCTTAGCTTAGTGATACTGCAACATCGCGCGAAGCGCGCAAGTGCGAGGGACGCCAATAGGCGTAACGGAGCACTTGTTTTTATGAGAGAACTCAAGGTGCAGTTATACGTAAATAAATAAATAAATGTGCCATCGGGTACAGTTGTGCTCTCAAACTTTCTTCGAATATTAGAATGGGTTTGGATACCGTTTCAAGCATTCGAGTTCAAATACTGTCGAAAAGTGTGAGCTTTCGTAATACTCAAATACGAATACATCCGAAAAATACATTTTTATAATTTCGAATGTAAATCAATCGAGCAGGTCAGGCCACACTATAAGGTAGATCACAGCTATAAAGTAAGCTGATATACGCTATAAAGTAAGCTGATATAGCTGATATATATTGGACATAATACGATAACGATTTCTTTGCATAATTTAGTAATTATGACTAAATGGAATATTGAATATTTGAATCGTCCTTTTTCCAAAACATTCGAGGAATGCAATTTTCTAAGTCATCGAATTTGACAGCTTTTAAGAACACGTTTTTTTAGCATTTAAATTCGAAATTCGATTTTTCGATTAATCGAATGTGAATATTGAAATATAAATGAAAATCATTTAAAATGCCTCGAACCCAATAGGTCATTCTGGCATAGCTGTATTATCGGCGTATTTCTCAAAAATGGTAAAGCTAGCTAGTTGATGGCATCAATAGGGAACGAATAGATGATGCATGAAAAATAAATAAATTGAATAAAAAGATAGGTTAAGAAGTTTTTCCGCAAAAATTAGTAGCAAACATAAAAAAGTGAATAACTAAATAATATGCAGCAGAAACGGGCTGAATAACGTTACTTACAAAGGAGAAGAGAGGTTTTCCTTTTTCTTACTAGAGCATTATTTTAACACAATCTTAGTGGCAGGCATCGCCACCGCTAAGGCATTAGAAAACTGTTTCCTACCATAAGATGCACATGGAGATACCTAAACATAGAAGGTACTTCTCGTATTTCATCCTTCCTCACTCATGATGTTGCTTTCAAAAAAATCTGTCTTAATAAGAGGTCGATTAATAGGTGTTGCCTCACTTTCTCTTACGATCTTGAATAGAGGTAGACGTTTTGAACGACATGGTGGGGGAGTAATGTGCTCCACCAGACATTTAGCATTCAACGGGTAGCATATACAGAAAGATCAGATTCCGGTGTTCCTTTCTTTGTCCACTTGAGCTTAAAAAAGGACATAGTGAGGAGCTTTGGGACGTTGGCTCACCTAAGTTAGCCATTGATCATACGTCTACGTTATGTGTTGTCCTTTTTTTCAGCCGAAGATAGGCTCTATCCTAAAGGCTCCATTCTGTGGGTGCCTGCCCTTAATTTGCCTGTTTAGCGGAGCTATTGAGTTATTAAGAAAGCAAATAATAAAAAAGTAGAGAGTAAACCCATAAATAAACGCGCAGCGGGTACGGACTGGGACATTGACACTTTCAGGACGTTGACTTTTTCTTGCCTTTTTTTGCTATAGTGGAGTGCACTTATTCTAGCACAATCCTGGTGATATACCAGGCCACCGCTAGGTAACAATTTCTATCCTATGTAGTGTAGGCATCAAAGATATCCAAACCCACGAGGGACTCCCTCATTCCGAAATGGGATGAATAAATAAACCAAATTAAGGAGTGTTGTGTAACCTTCTTTTAGAATCTCTGACAAGAAATTAGCTTTTGCCCGACATGGTGAGAGAAGAATGCGCCTTCCAATAAAACAGTCAACGGACAGCATAGATGGGTCACGTTCCGAATTTCCTTTCCATGCCCATTTGAGCTCAGGATCGGGGAACTTCGGGATTTAAGAGCATCGGGATTTGAGCTATCTCGGCCACCCATTGCGCTCTGTTTGCTGTTCGCGATTTCCTTTGCGTTAAAAGCGAATATGGGACTAGGGGGTGCAGTAATTTCGACCGATCTGCCCAAGATACGACAGAGCGAATCCTATGTGAGTCGAAAATGGGAAATCAGGACCGGGAAGCATCGAAAAAGGAATGAAAGAATAATGGAAAAGACTCAACGAGTAGTCTGTGCAGGAGCCTTCGCGCGGACTTAAAGGGCTCACCTGTTCCATCAAGCGGGCTCCTGCACCGCGTATCGTATCCGTACGGTAGCCTCGCGACAACTCGTCCACGCGAAATCGAAGTAGGCCAAATTCAATACGAGCAGGGCTAGCGTGCCATTGTAATGGACGAGTTGTCACAAAGCTACCGTATCGGTGTATCGTATGCAACGCGTTTCATGCGAGCCCTTTAAATCCAAGGCGAAGGCTCCCTCACAACCTGCTGACTGAGTCTTTTTCATTATTAGTTTTCTTTATTCGATGTTTTCTGACCCTGGTTTTCCATTTTCAAACCACTCAGAGTGTAACAGAGCGCATCCTAGGTGGATCGGTCAAAATTACTGCACCCCCTATTCTCGCATTGCGCCGGGATTTAAACTCCTAAAACCGGAAGCGATCTAAATCCGTCTTCTACTCTCTTTTTTCATTTCCAGATAGGCTCAGCCGGGTGCAGGCTCCATGCTGGAGATGTTTGCACTAAATCTGTCTCGTTGGGCGTTTACATACGGGCGAGTACCACTACAGCGCATATAGCCATGGGGATATTCGGCGTCTAATGAGACTTTGGCGACTTTTGCGCTGTCGAATGACTGGCAAATAGACGAGGCGGAATTGAGGTGAAAGCGAATGAGTTTCGGCGAACTCACACGTCATTCGTGTGCGAGTAGTGCGTGGGTCGAATGGGTGAGCCAAATAAGACGATGAGAATGCAATGACAACCCACTGAGCCGTACGACGAAGGGATAAAGCCAGAGGAAACGGCTCCGAGAAAAGCAACGACACAGAGCAAACTCTGACCTCCATTAGCGTTCGCTCGAATGCCGCTGATCATCATGTCCTCCTGCTCCGAGTAGTTGATCGACGACTTCATGTAGCATCTGAAATCGCTCTTTCGATGATATTCTCTGATCAGCGGCGCTCTGGGTTTGCTTGTCTGTGTCTCTGAACACGTGCGTGCGTGTACTGACCCTTGTCAAGGTTATTAGGCGTCAAGTGTTTTTCAACGCAATTTTCCGTCGACCAAAACATCCGGCGAGTGACTTCGTGGGAAAATTGCATATGAGCGTTGAAAAAAAATCGAGAAAAATTCGAAGAGAATATGCAAAAGGAACCTTTTCAGAGCTTTCGAATAGGTGTAGCCGGCACAACACGGTTGACTAGCACACTGTATACAGCACTGGGTGATATCACTGGCGTCGAACTCATCATAGGTACCGCCTTTCAGGTTAATATTCGGCAGGTAGAAGCACGTCGATGCTGAATCACATTCACATAGCCCGTCATTCATCATCATTGCCATCAACAACAACAACAACAAAAATCGCATACTACTAGTTACTAAAAATAGCGCGTCTAAATTTGGTACAGCCGCAACGTAAACCGGTAAAAGAACAAGGACACTTAATAGAATCACATCAACAGTAATGTGAGACGCGGGTTTTTTCATAAAATTACAATTTGCTACCTTCGACAGGGCTATTTTTGGTCGGCGGTGAAGTATAATTAAATTAGACTATCGCCTATTGTCACACAAACAGGAAGCGAAAAACAGGAACAACCACTTACAGATGGCCACGGAAGCCGGCAGAAAGGCGAGCAATAACAGCAAAACGACCATTTTCGCCTGAAAGTCGGAAATTGAGATCAGTGAAGGCTTTCCAGTCCAGAATGGATGTGTGGAGATTCTCGTGGAACAAGCGGAACGCATGTTGTGGCTTCATCGTTTCTCTTCTGTAGAGATGAAGTTAAAGGCTTGTTGGCATCGCGTAAAACCAGATCTGGATGTGGTGAAGCGAATGGCAAAGAGGAAGAGGAGGCGGGGCCGGGTGCTGATCACTGCAACAGCTGGACGCGTTTCACGACGTCATCGTCGTCGTCATTCAACTAGTCGTCACCATCGTTGTCGTCGTCGAGATTGAGGAAGACCGTCACGACAACGACGATGACGATGGCCACGACTTCGCAGTAGGCGAGCTGTGAGTATGCAGATGGTGTGGGTGGTCTACGAGAGAGGTGGCGACGGCTGCGCGAGGGGGGTGGAGGATGAGGTGGGCGGTTCTTGTCGCCTTTCTCGCGCGACTGCACCAAAACGCATATTAGTAGATGCGCTACAGCTCTTCTATCGGGGGAAGAGACGTCCGATCAAGCAAACAGCGTCCGGAAGAGAAGGGGGCTTCAGCAGAAGAAAGACAAACAGCTAAATTTCTTGTTAACGCCGCGTGTTGTGCACACAGGATAACAGCTGGATACGGTAACTGTGATGATGACAAGTCCACGCCGAAATTCGGTAGAATCAAAGTTCCGACGAAATTTCTGAAGGATTTGGGCGCAAAGTGGCCCGCTCCGTGAAGAAATCGGTACAGGGTGGCCCATAAAAATTGTGACAAAAACTGTCAGCCTTGTTAATAGGCACCTGTGAAGGGTCTTCAATCATATATCATGTCGTGTTATTCACTGGTGCTTTTCCCTAAAATACCTCAATTTTCCCTGGTGTAGTCGATGTTTACACTACTGTCATTCCGAAGCGCCAAATCCTATCAATCCGGAAAGCTCACGTGTTGCAGGCTTTACTGCGTCCCTCTTCGGCTTGTACACCACCACTCTTCCTTTTACAAAATTATACACCGTTTGTTTATGTTGCTCGTCTCTAATTTAATTTTGCGAATATATCTCCTTAGCAGATTTCTTTTGTAGGCTGCCGATTAGTTTAAAGTGGTTCTTGAAAGGCAAAACCCATCCCTGTATGGCTATGTCGGTTGCGTAGCCCACAGCGAGGAGCATTCTTACTACCTATGTAATGAAAAGTCAAGAACTAGTTGTTCCCTTCTTCCATTTCTAAATTCTAAATTTTTTACTATTGAACCTCTTTCGTAGTGCAATTAATTTTTTGCTTTCTAGAAAGTTTATCAAGTCATATAAAAAGAGCAACAGTATAGACCTGTAAGTCCTTTCGATATTTTTAGTGTAATTATAAAATTAATGTCAAAAGTTTCGGGTTACGGGTTTCATGAGGTATTTCAGAATCAGCGTTATTTTCGTAATCATCAATACCTTCACTTTTCCAATTATTTGTGTCTTTATTCGTAGTCGTTACTTTTTGGTGTTGTTGACATTATGTTGACGGTACCTTCCTTCATGCTCTGTTGATTTCCCTTCATTTTGGCGCACCTATGAGTGTATGAAATAAATAAATAAATAAATAACTATTACATAGGACGTTCTTAGTATTATAATTCTTGCAAATACCACATTCGTACTTCTTCACACAAGAGAGTAATAGGCTCTATAATTTCGAACAATTTCCGTCTTCACCTTGCCCTCGTAGGAGCACTCCCAAAAAATTCAGAAACTGCTAAATTTCTGAGGAGTGGTCGTTTAACATGCAGTATTATGAAGTTGCAAGGCGCGTGTAGCGCAGTCGGAGGAGGCGCCTACTGTCGCCTGCACCCGATACCAGGTTCCTGGTTCGGATTTCCCGCCCATTCCAACCAAGCCTTCAATCCCTCCGAGGTCGGTGAATTGCTACCAGACTTGTCTAGGAAGGATAAAGCGCTGACTTGTTCATCGGCTGGCCACCGCAAGTCATTGCATGGCCAAATACGCATTCAAATCGCCTCCACGACATCCCGTAGAAGTAGAATGCGTGGCGCACCCCAAAAGGGATTGAGTAACGCCGTTCTTTATCCTTTATTATAATGTTGTGCGGTGCTCTCTAAGCTTTTCCCAAGTGGACATTAGAAGCGTGGATCCAAACTATGACTGAAGAACACAATTAGCTTACCACCACACTCCATACAGCAATGTGCTAGAAAAAATTATTATTATATTTCTAATTATATTTCAAAATTAATATTCCTAAAATGAGTACTCCTTGTGCATAACTTAATATTATTCAATGGGTATTTTTTGTGGGCTCGTGTAGGGCAGTCGGCTGTCGCGTGCATGAGATACCAGGATCTTGGTTTGAATTTCCCGCCCAGGCCATCCAAGCCTTCCATCCGTTCTGGGTCAGTGAATTGGTTGGTTCCAGACGTGTCTTTGAAGGACAAAGCGCTGAGTTGTTCATCGGCTGGCCACCGCAAGATATTGTGTGGCCAAATACGCATTCAAATCGCCTCCACGACATTCCGCAGAAGTAGAATGCATGCCGCATCTCAAAAGGATTTGACTAATGCAGTTATTTACTTATTTTTATTTGTGAAATAAAATGAATAAACAGCGCTAGATAACGACAAGTAGCGCGAAACTTAGCCATGGGAAGAGAAGAGTAGAAAGAGAAAATGTGGATGAAGCAGGACTCACAAGCTTGGTGTTCAACAAGCACTTCCTTCGGTGACAAAATTTCTTATAGATGAGCTGTTCTAGAAAGAAAAAAACAATGGTGTGCTTAGGACAGCCTCTGTGGAACCTGGGGCCGGATTCGTCAACGCGCATACCCATGGGTATGCTGGGTATAGGGGTAGACATACCTAGTATACTTCGGACCGAATCGAATAATTTCGAATGAATATTCGAATAAATTCGAATATTCGAATATTCATTATTCGAATATTCGGTGAGGCCCAAAATTCGAAAATATTCATTATTCGAATATTCGATGAGGCCCAAAATTCGAAAATATTCATTATTCGAATATTCGATGAGGCCCAAAATTCGAAAATATTCATTATTCGAATATTCGACGAGGCCCAAAATTCGAGAATATTCATTATTCGAATATTCGATGAGGCCCAAAATTCGAATATATTCGTTATTCGAATATTCGACGTGCCCCAAAATTCGAATATATTCGTTATTCGACTATTCGACGTGCCCCAAAATTCGAATATATTCGAATATATTCGACGCTACTGAGATAGCCACGGATCTCCCTCGATAGAGAGCCTTCGGGCTCTATTGTTAAGAAGGATCTCGGGCCGCTTGTCGCAGGGCCACGTGGCGCGTCCCCGGGTGGTGGATAGGGGAATTAAACGCGAACCAAATGCGACCGTGTTCTGCCCAGAGACGCAGGTGGGATGCAGGGGATGGACTCTTTGCTCCTGCTGTGTCGGGTCGACGCGTTCCTTGTGCGTGGGAGCGGCATGTTCGTGCACAGTGTGCGCGGATGTGTCCATGACTGTGCGGATTGTAACTGTGTCGGCCCGGCCAAAAGCTTGCACTCGGTAGACTGGGAGTACATCGTAAGGCGATTCGGGGCCGCCTCAAAAGTCTCGCCCCGTCCCTTCGGGCAGTCTGGCTGGCTGCCCGGAGTTCTTCGCCCGCACGACAGAGCCTGACTAGCTACCCGTGTTGTATGGAAGTCAAACACAGCAGCACTAAAGGGCCTCATTCCCCTGACCCCGAAAGAGCCCCCATTTCTGCAGCGATGGGAAGGACGAGTACGGAGAGGCTGCTAAGATCTCAGGGTCTAACCAGGCTGCGCAAATTGAGAAGGACTAGGATGACGATCTGTACTTACAACGCCCGCACACTTGCATCGGAAGCATCCGTCGAGGACCTGATGATGCAAGCCAAGAAGATCAAGTACGACGTCATCGGACTGACCGAGACGAGAAGACACCACCCCCTACACGCCGCCTACGACTCCGGATAAGAACTGTTCCTCAGAACATGCGACAGCAGGGGAGTAGGCGGCGTTGGTGTCCTCGTCAACACGCACTTGGCCATGAACATCGATTCGTACGAGTCTCTGACAACCCGAATCGGACGTCTGCGACTGAGGCAATGTGCTCCGTGCCAGCTTTGACCGTATTCGTCGTGTATGCCCCAACATCCGACTACGACGACGAAGAGGTCGAAGCCTTCTACGTGGAGCTGGAGAAGTTCTATAAGGAAGATCACACCTTCTACAAGGTGATCGTCGGCGACTTCAACGCCAAGATCGGACCGCGAAGGTCGCCAGAAGAACTTCACATCGGAACCCACGGTTTGGAGTGGAACGAGCAAGGTGAAAGGCTGTCTGAGTTTATCATGTCGACCAAGACCATCCATGGAAACTCGCAGTTCCAGAAGCCTCCTTCCCTACGATGGACCTGGGAATCCCCCGGTGGCCAGTTCCACAACGAGATCGACCACATCATCTTCAATCGCAAGTATTGCCTGACCGACGTCTCCGTTGTCCCCAAGTTCTACACGGGATCGAACCACCGCCTCCTTCGCGCAAGGTTCCGCTTTTCGCGTCAAGGAGAGAAGGCCGCGAAGTTCAAGAAGAGGAATCCTAGAACGACCATCAACTGGGACCTCTACACCTCTCTTGCCGGCCTTTGGGAAGATGCCGTCATGGACAACGTCGACGAGGAATACGACCGCTTCGTGCACCATCTCCACGATAGTGCAAAGGAAGCTGAGAGCTTGAGGACCACCAAGAGACGTGAGTCTCCAGGAACTCTCGAGCTGATACGCCAGCGTGTAGCAGCACGAGAGTCAGGCAACTACCAGCTGACGTCCGAGCTTGCGAAGCTATGCAGAGCGGCGTTAAAGGAAGATCTCAAGGAGAGAAGGGCGGAAGTGTTGGCTGAAGCAGCAGAGGCAGGGTTGGGCATCCGCAATGCCCGCCGAAACTTCGCCAACTTCAAGACCAAGATGACCGCTCTCCGACGTCCTGACGGAACCGTCACCTCTTCCAGAAGGACCATGGAGAAGGTCATCCACGACTTCTACTCCGATCTCTTCGATAGCCACGTCCACCTGCCCCCATGCCATCTTCCGCAGGATTGATACGTCGTTCCCTCTGTTCTCCCTTCCAAGATCCGACACGCCATCTCGTCGGTGAAGAAATGTACAGCACCCGGCCCTGACAGGATCAGACCCGAACACTTGAAGAACCTCCCGCCAGCGCTCATCAACACCCTGGCGCGGCTCTTCACACGATACCTGTCGGAGTGCAAGGTTCCATCTCAGTGGAAGACCAGCAAGACCGTCTTGCTGTACAAGAAGGGAGACGTGCACGACATTGGCAACTATCGCCCGATCTGCCTGCTGTCCGTAGTATACAAGCTGTTCACTCGAGTTATCCTGAATAGGATCGGCCGAACGCTGGACGAATGACAGCCATGCGAACAAGCAGGATTTCGGAGAGGATTCAGCACGATCGACCACATACACACCATTACGAAGCTCATCGAAGTGTCGCGAGAGTACAAGCTGCCGCTGTGCCTTACTTTCATCGACCTGAAGAAGGCATTCGACTCCGTCGAGACTGAAGCGGTCATGGAAGCCCTGCTCACCCAGGGCGTTCCTACTCAGTACATCAGAGTCCTTCGAGAGCTGTACAGTGGATTCAGAACCAAGATCTCACCATTCTACAACGACGTCGTCATTGACGTGAAGAGAGGGGTTCGACAAGGGGATACCATATCCCCGAAGCTCTTCAGCGTCACCCTCGAAAACGTCATGCGCGAACTAGAATGGGATGACATGGGAGTGAAGGTCGACGGCCGGCAACTGCACCATCTTCGCTTCGCTGACGACATCGTGCTCATAACACCAAGCATAAGCCAGGCGGAGCGAATGCTGGCCGACTTCGATCGTGTATGTGGGTACGTTGGACTGCAGCTTAATCTTACGAAGACGAGTTCATGAGGAACGGACAAGTTTCTGGTGCCCCATTCTCGCTCAGCGGAACGAACATCTCCGAATGCTCCAGCTACGTGTATCTGGGTCGCGAAGTCAATATGGCCAACGACCTAGCGCCGGAGCTGAGCAGGAGGAAACGAGCGGCTTGGGGAGCTTTCAAGAGCGTCGAAGAAGTCGCGAAGAAGACGAAGAACGTCCGACTCCGTGCCCACCTATTCGACTCCACTGTTCTTCCTGCCCTAACATACGCCTCAGAGACCTGGGCTATACGAAAGCAGGATGAACACGCGATCAGCGTCGCGCAGCGTGGAATCGAGAGGACGATGCTCGGAGTGACACGACTCACGCAAGTGAGAGAAAGCCTCCGGAGTTCCGAGCTTCGCCGACGTTCGAAGATCAGAGACGCTGTCGCGTGGGCCAAGTTGTCGAAAATTAGGTGGGCCGGCCACGTAATGCGCTTCGCAGACACCCGCTGGACGAGAGCCGTCACCGAACGGATTCCGCGGGATGTCAAGAGAACACCGGGACGCCCACCAACGCGTTGGTCGGACTTCTTCGTGAAAGCCCTGAACGACCGATATGACGCTCTTCGTGTCCCTCGAGCGAGGAGGATCCATTGGACCACTCTGGCACGCGACAGGGACGAATGGAGACGCTGCTGGCGCCCGCTCGAGCAAGTCGATGATCAACGGGACGACAGGTGATACAGGTGATACTGAGATAGACTACTGGGAGTCAATTTTTGCGCATTCTGGATATAACTCGCCTAAAGTCAAGTATATGAAAAACCAAGGTTTGAGCTCAGCAGCTCGAGCTCTATCGTTTGGTATACATATTTCATATGGAGCCATGAAAATATTCGAAATGGGAAACATGTTTAATTACCCAAGCGAAGGCCGACCAATGGACTTGAGAAACATGAACGATGCGGCCAAGGTCAACCTCTGTCGAAAGTACTTCATCGTCGGTTTGTTTGGTCTACCGTTGGTGTGGCTTAGGAACACATCCTGGTTCTTTGGTTGAGGCTTTCTTCGACCGCAATCACCGGCCACCAATACCAATCGGAAGTATGTCACGCTGAGTGCCAAGGAGCGATCTTCTGGTTAATAGTAATATGTGTTTGGGAGACCATCTTCCAGTCGTACCGTTCGAGAAGTGTCGCATGGGCAGACTATTTGACATTCATTTTCTCAGTCGGAAGGGTATAGACTGGCTGCGATATCATCTCAAATTGCCACAGCATCATTCATCCTTCTCAAAGTCCTTTTCTGTGATTCACTTGTAGGAGACCTTATTTCTCAGCTTAACGGCGAGGTGTTTCCTCACTCAATTGTTGTTTTTTCTTGTCCGGGTTTGTAACATAAAACATCATATACATATTAACATAATGCCTTTAAATAACATGTCGTGTTTGAGATTACGTTTATTTCTGTATTTGCTTTACGAGGGTCATCAGAAGCCGTAGAATATCTACAATTTCAACCAAAGTATTCCTTATTGATAAATTTTGTGGCTAGAAGCCGTAGAATATTTACAATTTCAACCAAAGTATTCGCTATTGATAAATTTTGTGGCACTATGTCAGTTGTGCGTTACGGTCGAAATTCATTAAGATTAGAAGAGTTTGGATTTGAAAATTGAAGACACGATCTTACAGAAGAATTTAGAAAAGGCATTTAGCCTAGGGCTCAATTTGACTTTCATTTCAAATACTTCTGTCGTATACTTCAGACCGAATCGAATAATTTCGAATGAATATTCGAATAAATTCGAATATTCGAATATTCATTATTCGAATATTCGGTGAGGCCCAAAATTCGAAAATATTCATTATTCGAATATTCGATGAATCCCAAAATTCGAAAATATTCATTATTCGAATATTCGATGAGGCCCAAAATTCGAAAATATTCATTATTCGAATATTCGATGAGGCCCAAAATTCGAAAATATTCATCATTCAAATATTCGGTTTTTCGTGAAACCGAATATATTCGATTATTCGTTTATTCGAAAAATTTTTGGAAGGATACAAGTATAATACCTAGATGTGGACATACCCGCGATTTATTATAAACTTCACCCGCAAAATCGTGGGTATATCAGAGGGTAGAGAAAACCCTCCGATCGTCGTGGGTACCTCCGTACACCCGCGACTCGTTCGCGCCCCATTGACAAAATGGCGCTCCAGTGAGATCAGCTGTTCTCGCGAGAGGCCTAGTTGTACCTTACCCTTGATTCCTTTCATGAATACGAATCGTACCACTGCTGGTAGTGGGTACGATTCCCTTACGGCATCTCTACCTACACCCATTGTTTGATGAATCCGGACCCTGATGATACTCAAAGATTGGCAACGGCTCATCTTCAGCTACTGCTCATCTTCGATAATTTTCTGCACATTGAGTCCTCCACACTCCAGGTTTTCATGTGATAAGTGAGAGAATTAGTAAATATCTTCGACCAATAAACACAGCAATGTAGAGACGGTTTTTCAGCACAAATAACCTCGCTATTAGGAAACAAAATGCGCATTTTGGTATAGCAGCAGCTCTAACAACGAAAGGAAAAAGACTTGACAGCGATTTCCCTTCATCTGTCTCAACTTCGTAAAAGTGGAAAAATAATAGGATATGAAATTTCTCCACCTATATTATTTGTATCTTTACTTATTTATCATTTTAACAAAAAAACTTTTTTGCACAGCTTAGAAAATTAGGATATGAAATGACCTTTGGAACAAACTATTATAGAAATAAAAATCCGACAGAATTGTCGCGACGCGGCGTATAAATTTACACCTACGTTCTGAAAGCTCTCGTTGAGCTAGGATTCACCTTTCACGAATAATAATATTATTTGATCTTTATAAGGCTAAAAAGTTCAGATTCAAAAAGCTACGTTTACTATGGTCAAATGATTAGGACACTTCGTTGCTTCGAACGACTGCACCGGAAAATAAGAAACTATTGAAACAACGTACAGGAAATTTTAAATGTAAATTTAAAAAAAACGCGAACAGAGGTGCATGTCGGAGTTTGAAAGGGAGTGATATCAAATAATTATAAGGATATGCACCACAACTTTTCCATTTTGTAATAATAGTGCTGGTACCTGCGTTACGGGCGCGTGTAGCGCAGTCGGAGGAGGCGCCGACGGTCGCGTGCACCCGATACCAGGTTCCTGGTTTGTTCCTGGTCCCGCCTAGGCCAGCCAAGCCTTCCATCCTTCCGGGTTGGTGAATTGGTACCAGACGTGTCTGGGAAGGATAAAGCGCAGACTTGTTCATCGGCTGGCCACCGCAAGTCATTGTGTGGCCAAATACGCATTCATATCGCCTCCACGGCATCCCGTAGAAGTAGAATGCGCTGGCGCATCCCAAAAGGGATTGAGTAACGCCGTCCTTTGTCCTTATCCTTATCCTTATCTGCCTTACAGCTTCGAAAGTCAGTTAAAGCTCAAGATATCAAGACAAAAAACTAGTCAGAAGGAACAATGTACTTCGGGAGCGGTAGACAGTAGCGTACTACCGTGACGTTTTATTTGATGAAGTTCTTCTTATACCCTAAGAAAAGTGCAGCCAAAAAACGATGGTGAATATTCAAAAACATTTGTTGGACCTTTAGAGCAGAAAAATAAACGTGGAAATGTCTTTTTTGTGTACGAAGAATAAAAATTTATGCAATAATGCACATCACCATATGCTTTTTGCTAAAAGGAGTGAAAGGCAGCGAAAAGCTGAAGAGCATCAAGGAATAAGAAAAGAACATCATTTTTTGTCAAAGTGATCGTTTTTCAAATGTATGATGACTTTTATAATAAAGGTGACATTGGAATAATCCAATTGACTTCAGTACAGTAAACTGCTCGCGCCCTACTGTAGCCCTGACCTAAAACGAAATTATCATCCTGAATAGCCGAGTTGTAGAATAGGCCGTACTCTGAAGAACATTGTCTAGGTGGAGTGTTAAAAAGCAGGATTTCAAGTAGACAGAACGAAACCGTTCTGGAGTGCGCGCGACACAGCTGGCTGCATCGTATCCAATCAAAAAGCCACTTCTAAAGCGGAAGGGAACTTCTTGATATTAGGGGGGAGGCCAAAAGTAATGAGACAAATTGAAAAAAATTCTTGATCTCTTTATAACTCAACTATAAATCAACGATGCTAAGGAATGTGTATGCCATTGAGGTGAATGACTTGCTGCCATCGCTCAGCCAACCTCCTGATCCCATCCTTCAAGAACTGCTTGGGTCTGGTGTTGATGCCTGGTGCTGATCAACTGCTCGATATGGTTGTCAAGCACTGCTTGGGTTCTTGTGTCCCTTCCGACCATGAAGTCCCGTAGGCCCAAGAAGTGGTGGTAGTCGCATGGAGAGATGTCCGGCGAATACGGTGGGTGAAGCATGTGAACGTAGCCCAGCTGGCCAAGCTTATCCGTGGTTACTTGTTCCCGATGGGGTGCGGCGTTGTCGAAGAGAAGAACCTTCTTGAAGCGCTGCGAATGAATAAGAGCGAGTCGCCGGCCCATCTCTTCTATTTCGTTCACCATGGCCTTGGAGTCCATCGTCGTGCTTTTGGTAAACGGCTTCCAGTACACCGGTCCATGGGCGCAGACCCAAAAGCTCTGAAGGTGCTTCTCGCCGTGAACATCTCGCCCAACGAAGGTCGGTAAGGGATCTACAGGTCTTACCCAGGCTGGCTGCTTGGCAGGGTTAAGGTAGAAGACGTACTTCTCATCCTGCGTTAAGATTGAGTCCAGGCTGCTCGGGGGTTGGGAATCGGGAGAGATTTGCGCGACACAGGTCGACTCTTCAGACTGGGGTTTCGGCATGAGACAGACTGCGGTTTTGGCATGCATCTGGAAAGGACGGAAGTGGTAACTTCTCAGGTGGCCTTCAGTAGGTAGCATACAAACATACAAATACGATGACCACGAAACCAGACTGCAGTCACGAGATATATGGACACGGCATGGAGAGTCTCATTACTTTTGCCCCTCCCCCAATAGATAACTAACAGTACATGGTCATGAAATGGTATTGGAAAACGGTGAGTGAGAAGATTGCATTCGTTTTCTTTAGGCTTAGAGCTGTTACTGAGGTTTTAGCCTATTATAACGTTGTTTGGCTGCAATCAAAACGCAAGCACCGAGCGCAACTCGAACCCTCACCCCGTGTTCAGCCGTCAGGGTGCTCTACACCGTTACACCACCGGAACTGCTTGATCGAAACGCAAGCACCAGGATATCGCATGAATCAATCAGCATTCACCTGTGATATGAGGTTGATGTCATTAGGACTGTTAGGCATGCTTACCAGGACAGCGTCATTCTGCAGCTGTGCGGCTTAAAGTGATTTCTTATCACCAGGATTTCTAGGTGGTACCTAATGCTCTGTTTCGAAATCTTGGGGGAGTTGAAATGCATAGTTTAGCATGATTGAAAAAATAACTAAACACTTTGAAAAAAAAACGCTTTCACTTTCTGCAGTTCATGGAAAAAATCGCTTTGCCAATCTTTAAGAAGGAAGCTTTTCCAGTAATCTTTTGTGATCAACTGATTTTGAATCACTTTTGCCTCAATAAGTGTTCCATGTTCTAATTTCTATGTTTTCAAGCAGGTATGGCAGATTAATTCTCATGCTATCCTAAGAGTCGAAATGGCTGTAAATCACCGGAAGTGATTTGAGCACAGGGTTTTGAAAACACTGCCGGAATCTCGAAACGCGGACCTGCATGCGCTCCAGTAAACAAGACCGAACTCATTGCTAAAAAAACCGGAAGTTTTTAAGCATCGCATATTGCTTGGATCACGTGCTTTGAAACTGGAGCAGAATTTGGAGAAATGTTTAAATTGTTTTTCACGAATCCTCAAAAGAACTCAAAAGAAGGATCGGATCTATCCTGATGGGAAGGGCGGAGAGTGGCAGATTAGTTAGTCCGTTCTTCAACGGCTGCAAAATTGAAGGTATGCCATCTAACAAGGGCACCACTCTAAATTAGCTCACGGCAAAACCTCGCTTTGTCACCCTGCTTGTGTTCATTTCGTGATTCTAGCGGTGCCCCTCCCCATTAGGATTTCCCGAACAACCCACTACATGTTACTACACCATCTATCGCCTTTCATATTAGTGTGATACAAAGGTGATGCACAGCCTTCAGCTTTTCCGCCATTAGATCAGAAGCAATAATCCAGTAAAAGAATCAAAATTTTTAGGAATTTGGTCTAAATATGAAATACTTTACTGTTTGGTTACATAAATATTTTTAAGCCTGTTTAAAACCTTGAAGCTAGAATCTTCTGAGTTATCGTCATAACCGATATGCTAACATGTCCATTTGATTTCTTAGATATGGAAGCACAAGTGCTCCGACACGCCTGACGGCGTGTCTCGCACTTGCGCGCTTCGCGCGACTTTGTTGCATCATTGACCTATGGAAGGTAGTTTTTGCAAAACATAAAATTCGCTAGCATCTAGGACTTGGTGCGTACTTTATCGGCATCAGGCCCTTCACCACTTCGGTACCTTCATCATAGACGGTCCTTCCTGACCGGCCTGTAATGCCATTGGTTTCTGCTGCGCTGTACTTCTGTCCCTCAGGTTGTTTCTCCGCAATCGTTCTCATGCTCAACAGCTAGCGTTTCAAGTTGTCGTTAACATGTCTTCCGAAGCCAGGTTCGCCTCTCTCGTTTCTTCTTACTGGATCTAATTGCTGGTCCGCCTTTAAAGGTCTTCCCTCCCCCTCTTTAGTCCCCCACCTTCCTTGTCCCAACTCGTGGCCCACTTCTTTATTTTCACTATTCACCCTCTACTGGTATCTTCTTGCTGATTTCCCCGTCCTGGCCTCTTCTCCAGGTTCTTCCGTTCCTTCCTGGTCGCTCTCCTGGTCCGCCATGGAGGTCCCCCTTACCGCCCTTCTCCACCACCTCCTTAGTGGTCCTCCAAGGCTCACGGCACTGTCGGTGACACGTATTCAGAATCAGGATGCTTGCCGCGCAACGTAGGGAGCCCGTTTTCTAGATCAAGAAGCTCAGAAGTCGCCGCTGTGTCGAGCATGAAGAGGCTATGCATATGGCAGATTCGTTGTTCTCCGTATGAATTCCTTTACGGCTCCCTTCTTGTTGATTCCCCGTCCTGGTCCCGCCTCCAGGTCCCTTCTTCCAGGTAAATTCCTCCCCCTCTTCCCCCTCGGGATCCTTCCTACTACTCTACCCCAGTTAAGAAGGCCTCCCACGCTCACGACACGACGACGGCGAGCGAACGCCTATGTGCGGCATCGGTGTCACATCCTCTAAATCCGTTCTCTTTTAATGGTAATGGATCCCCTTGCTGATCCTTCTTATTGTCCCACCTCCCCTGATTGGTAACTCCATAATGATCCCTACATATTGCTTAAACTCTTCTTGGTGCCACCTCCTGGCCTGCTTCCTTGTTCCCCCATCGACCATCCCGATGCTCCTCCTGGTCGCAGCCTTCTGATCGATGTCGGTTCTACACCCTCAAAGTCGTCCTTCTACCCTTACCCCTTTAGTAGTCTTCTCTTCTCCTAGTCTTGCTAATGGCACGAAGTCGGCTTCTGAATCTGGACGCTCAAAAACGCGCGTAGGTGCTTTTGTGTTAAGCAGTAAAGGGCTGCGTTTCACCTGCTACACCAACACCCCACGTTCAATAGCAAATTTTGCCCGCGCTGTAGGTGATGAAGGGTACCTCATTCAGGTTAGATCATCGACCGCCCTCGCCGTGGATGATGCGGCGTACCTCACTTAGGTTAGATCATTCGACCGCCCTCACTGTGGTTGATGCGGCGTACCTCACTTAGGTTAGATCACTCCACGGACAAACTCTTTTATAGGTGGTGATATGGTGTTGCAGTCAGTGGAGACGCCGGCAGTCTCGTGCTTCCTGGTCCGGATTTCCCACCCGGGCAAACCAGCCTTCCACCCCTTCGGAGTCGTTGAATTGGTGCCGTAGCCCACTGTAAAGAGAAAACACTGAGTTGTCCATCGCCTGCCCACCACAAGTCACCTTACAGGTCAAATTCGCATTCAATTCGCCTTCAGGATAAAGGATAATAAAAGGATAAAGGAGGGCGTTACTCAGTCCCCTTTTGGGATGAGCCACGCATTCTACTTCAGCGGGATGTCGTGGAGGCGTGTCGAATGCGTATTTGGCTATACAATGACTTGCAGTGGCCAGCCAATGAACAAGTCAGCGCTCTATCCTTCCCAGACAAGTCTGGTACCAATTCACCCACCTCGGAGGGATGGAAGGCTTGATTGATTTGGGCGGGAAATCCTAACCAGGAACCTGGTATCGGGTCACGCAACAGCCGGCACCTCGTCCTAGTGCGCTACACGTGCCCCATGATGCCACCAGGATACCACGTAGTAATGCGTGGCGCACCCCACAGGTGAAGTAATTTACACCTTTATTCATATTTATCCTTTGCACACGGAAAGTTTGATTTAAGGGAATTTGGATAGTTACAGTTCATTCGATCGATCTGTTTACGTGAGGTGTCCCAAAGAGGAATGAATATTCTTCCTTGTTTCTGACTTTGCTAATTCTTAAAATTCATCAGCGTTTTCAATTACCTAAGATTCAAGGGGGCCCGCGTAGTGCAGTCGAAAGAGGTGCCGACTGCCGCGTGCGACCAATACCAGGTTCTTGGTTCAGATTTCCGCCCAGGCCAACCCCCCTCCATCCCTAAGGGGTCGACGAATTTATTTATTTATCACTACATGGATAACCATGCACAAGAAAAACAGAAAAAATTTTATTATAAACATAAGTTAAAGTATTTGTAAACAGTAAATAACAAAACAAGCAACAAGAATCCACCTAGTAAATATGAAAACTACTAAGCTGCATCCTGAAGATATCGGTCAAGAAGTTTTTTATATTGCCTCAAGGAATTGGGTATAATGTGTTTTTCAGATGACTTCAAAAATTCAGAGCCAGCACGGCAAGTAAAAAATTGAGACCGTTTACTGCTTTTTGATCAGGTAAACTGGATCTTCCACTGAATTGGTGTCAAGTCTGTTTGGAAAGGATAAACCGCTGAATTGTTTATCGACCGGCCACCGCAAGTCATTGTACGGTCAAATATGCACGCATTCAAATCGTCTCCACGACATCCCGAGGAAGAAGAATGCGTGGCGCATCCCAAAAGGGATTGAGTAACTCCGTCTTTTATACTTTATCCTTTAAGATTTACCGATATAATAGGAAAAGGCGTCGGAATTCGCGCGCATCACGAATTGATTCAGATTTCGGACACCACCAAGGCCAACCAAGCCTTCCATCCCTATGGAGTCGATGAGTTGCTACCAGAGACATGACTGGGAAAGATAAAACAACGACTTGATCATCGTCTAGCCAGATGAAATCGAATAAGTTCGCATTCAGACACCTTTTACGGTAACCTGTAGAAGTAGAATGCGTGGCGTATCACACAAATTGATTCACTAGTGCCGAGCTTTTATTCTGTGCACGAAGAAACCTTTTTCATTAGAGTTGTTAGCTCATTATTTTCCAATCCTTTATTCGTTACAGTCAAACTGAATTTCCCCAGTTGCCTTTCTTCTACATAATTACCCAGTTTGCAAAGCAATTGTTTAACAAAACGATTAATTTTCAATGAGTGGATGGCATCATTCAACTTATAGTGCAACATCTTCGGCGGAAAACAAGCTTGCTTTCTTATGAGCAAAATCTTTAAAAAACATATCGGGCACAGTCTAATGAATGGCAATGATATTGGAACCAATTAAGACCCAATAGAAAATTACTTCAACACGGCATTAACACGATTGAGCAGCACTTTACGTTACAAATGTATAGAACTGGTTAATGGTGTCATAATGACGCGTTTTTGTTTGAATAGAAGTAAGAAGTAAATTACGCCTCTGAGGCAGTTGCAATGAAAGAGAATAATATTGATGAAATGGGTAGGAAAAATTATTGACCAAACATTTCAAATGGTGTGGATGTTGCGTTCGCTCAAACGGCGCCGGTGGTGTAATGGCGTAGAGCGTTCCCGACCGGTTAGAGCGAGGTGCGGGTTCGAGACCCGCCTGGCGTTAGAAGTTTTGATCGCAACAAAACATCGTAATGACCAAAAAAATGGCCAAAAAGAACTAATAATACGAGACACACAAAATGGGAATAATGTTGAAAAATATGAAAAAAATCTGAAGTATATGAAAAAATAGTGAAAAAGAAGTAGAATCACAGAAAAACTGATGAAAACAGCACATAAGAGCTATTTAAATGGGTGAAATAATATTTCTTTCAGGTTGTGAAGAAGGCCATGCCGTCGAGACATTGGCCAATAAACACGTTTAAAAACCTCGTGTGGGGCTAAACAATACAGCACTACAACTAGTACGTTGTCCGATAGGTCCCCGCTGTTTTTTTTTCGACGATTCATTGCGGATTTCGCCGGCGGGCTCTTGTATAGCGCTATACAGCTTTCGAAAGAGAATGATTTGCTCTACCAGAGTATTTATTGCGTTTCTTTTTTTCGTCCTGAATTTTGTCAATTTTTAGGTCCTTGAAGTGAAAAGTGAAAAAGTGAAAAAGTGGCCATCTGCGCAGTGCTTCTCTCCGCTTAGATTTAGATTTTTGGCGCAGTTTTTTATAGCATTTGGAAGACAATGCTTTCTGCTATAAGAATACTTGTTGGGGCTATTTGCTCATTTGTCCTTTATTGATTTTTAAGTCATCAAATTAGGACGTCCGAAGGAGAGGATTTAATTTTACCAACAGCTCCTGCTCTGTGGTAGAAATTTTTTGCTTGGTGTTATATGTCGTTCGGAAGAGAATGACTTTATCTATAAGAATATGTGTAGCTGTTTAATGCCGAGGTTTTACGAAGAGAGAACTAGGAGAATATGTGTAGCGTTTATTGGCTCATGCTAATTTTTGTCGAATATCAACAAAATGCCAAAAAGAGAAAAATCGTCTTCACCAACAACTCCTTCTCCTTCAGTCTGCCTAGCTCAGTTTTATATGACACTCGAAAGTAGATGTCTTGTTCTACCTAACTATAAAATTTGTTTTTCAGCCATTTAAATTTTTTACTAATTTTCAGGTCATCAAAATGGAGTGCCAGGTCGACAAGGATGAACATTTCCGGCAATTTGATGACCTAAAAATCAATAAAGGACAAGCAAGCAAAAAGGACCAACACGAATTCTTGTAGTACAGAACATTGTCTTCCAAATGGTATAAAAAACTGTGCAAAAAATTCCAAACCTAAGCGAAGAGAAGCACTGCGCAGATGGTCACTTTTTCACTATTCACTCTAACGACCTAAAAATAAACAACATTAAGGGTGAAAAAATGCAATAAACGTTCTGAAAGAAAAAATCATTTTCTTTCGAAAGCCCTATAGCACTATGCAAGAGACCGCCCGCGAAATCCGAATGAATCGTTGAAAAAACGGCGTGGACTTATGGGACAACCTAATATATCTTCGATGGTGAGGCTCATAGAAATCCGTACTTGGCAAAAAATAATATGATGAAATGGGTTTAAAAAATTAATGAAAAAATTGGAAACACGAAAGAAAACTAATAAGTACCTAACAGCTATCTAAACGGACAAAACTAGTATCCCTTTCGATCTCTGAAAAAGACGATACCGACGAAACAGTAGCCAATAAACCTCGTGTGGAGCTCATGCAATACACCAGCAAAGCTCATAGAGAGTCGTACGTGGCGAAAAACAAAATTGATAAAATGGTTCAAAAAAATTCTGAAAAAAAAAACAGAATCACGAAAGAAAACTAATAAGTAACTACATACATAACCGCTGTACTAGCGAATTTCGATTTTACGTTTCAAGATAGTGTGGAATAAAGCCAGAAAGAATGTACTCTTATCTAAGCTTAAGCACTAGAAGTAAAATACAAATTTCTAAACGAAATTGCTGTGGTGTTCAAGAAAACACAGAATGCGGTGAAAATGGAGAAATATTGCTGAAAGCTGAGAAAAAATGGTTTCGAACTGCTTTAAAAGCGGAGTGACCCAGAAACGGCACGCCTGCCAAATTACTAAATCAAACGCTTAACAGGTAGGTTACTGTGGGACGGCCGTCAGTACATAGCAGCCGAGATTCGGTACAATTCTTACGCACTTAAGCAATCCGAGGCTCTATCCTGAAGATGACGATGACGTGGCTGATTCGGCGGCTTCTCGAAGCGTACGTAATATGCGAATGGCGGCGAGCGTGCAGAATCGTGCTGAGTTGTGAAGAGTAAACAGTAAACAAGTAAACAGCCGCAGATGAACGACGACAAGGTGGCCAGCATGAAACCCGCCCGCCGGGAGCATGTCGCGGCGGCTCCTTACTCACACATATACTCATCTGCTCGTTTCGCTGTCAGGGGATGACTACGAGGTTTTTGCTCGAAAAAATCGCCTTCGATAAGCTGTGGGAACGCAGACACCTAAGAATTCGTTCCTTGTGTGTAGACTTTCCGCTGACGTTTGGCATCTGGGCGAAAAACACGCGGAATGCGGCACTGCTGCTGACCGGTGTTATCGCAGCCCGATAAGGCAGTTATTTGCTTTACCCACCTTATCAGGTGGAGACGAAAATTCGTAGTGAAAATCGAATTTAAATAAAAAAAAATTGAGAATAATTAAACTTTCCGGCGACGTGCATGTCGGCGTTTTCCGCGTAGTTGAGCGCTAACCGTTTAATTGGAATCTGTTTGGAGAAAAACGCCGGACGAGCTACGGTAGTACGGTCGAAGTGAGAAAAAGTCGAACTGTTGCCTGACAATTACCACCAGGTAGTGCGGTGTGCGTGGTGAACAGAAACAACCAACTTCTCTCTGTTCGCTCAAATCGGACACGATCGATCTCCCTTTCAATGCTATCTCGGTGAAAAAAAATGATGGGAAAAATGTTGTCGACGGAAGTGGGGAAAAACTGTCTGCGAGTAGTTCCGGTTTCTTTTACATTTTGACTCGTTTTCATTCTATTTAGAAAATTAATTTGCCAACGTTTTACTATGAAGCTGGGCGAGAAGTTGAATTCTGACGACCTATGTAAGGCAGTCGAGCCAGGCTGTCATGTGACGACGAATAGGTGGCCAGAATTTCGACCGCCGGTGACCGGCCCTCCTCCGGTAGTTCAACGAGGCGCACATACACGCTTTTACTTATTGCATAGGACTGGCCGATTTCCACTGATATGTAATTGTTTAGTCCATATAAAATTAGACAAAATCAGTCGATACTACCTAGCGGCCGTCAAACGTCTGGTTGGGGGCTTCGCCCCCAAACCTCGAGAATAGAACAATCCCAATCTTCCTCCATTTATGCTTTTTAATAAGTGAAACTTCTATTAGGTAAAAAAACGGTTTTACTATATAGATTAGCGCAGCGAGATATGGCAGGGCTGAATCATCACTGCTCCTATGAAGCCTATCCACTCATCGCATGTAAGCGATTTGCTCTCTGAAGTGTCCATTCTCTACGTGGCGAGAAACTGATCATGAGAGTCCCAATCCGAAGTTATTAATCTGCAGAAAAATATTTAAAAATAATAGGTATTGCTCGGCAGGACGACACCGTTTACTGTCTGACGGCAATAATACTCCTCCGAATCCCATAGTCACTCTCTACCTCCCCCCCCCCCCGGGCAATGCTAATAGCTCCTTACCATATTTGCTGGCAAAGAAACAGAGTGTGAATCAAGCACGCACATGTGACACTGAGTCCTGACTCACGTGTCACCACGTTGCCGCGACTTCTGTGACCCATCTTCAGAAACCGGGCGCACATTGGACGATATTGAGGGAAAACATGGTCCCGCCCCTCTCTACTGGCCCTTCATTGCTGATCACTTCTTCACTGTTCCCTCTCCTACTGTCCTACTGGTCCCCTTTACTCGAAATCCCTACGAAAGTCGGGATTTCGAGTAAAGGAGACCAGTAGGACAGTAGGATTTCTTCTGAATCGCTGCGCACGTTGGACGATATTGAGGGAAAATGCTGGTTCCCTCCTCTCACCCCCTCCCCTTAGTGGTCTCCCTTTGCTGATCCTCTCATCACTGTTCCCCCTTACTCGGAATCCCGACGCTGGTTGGACGACGTCTTGAGCACGTCTTCTGAGCCCTGACGCACGTTGGACGACGTCGTCGGCGTCTCTTCTGAATCCCTACGCATGTTGGATGACGTCTAGTACGACATGTCTTCTGAATCCCTACGGACGTTGGACAACTCACTTCTTCTGAATCCTTGCGTACGTTGGACGACGTCTTGAGCACGTCTTCTGAGCCCTGACGCACGTTGGACGACGTCGTCGGCGTCTCTTCTGAATCCCTACGCATGTTGGATGACGTCTAGTACGGCACGTCTTCTGAATCCCTACGGACGTTGGACAACGCACTTCTTCTGAATCCTTGCGTACGTTGGACGACGTCGTCGGCATCTCTTCTGAATCCCTACGCAAGTTGGATGACGTCTAGCAGGGCACGTTTTCTGAATCCCTACGCACGTTAGATGACGTCTAGGGTACGTCTACTGAATCCCAACGCTCTGTGCTTGATCCTCATTCATACCCTGACATGTTGCTCGCTGAATATATCGTAAACTTGGGTGATCCGCCGCCAACGATATAGTTCGCCAACAATCGCCCACGGTTAAGCTCAAACGCCCGGCTGGATTAGGCCGCACTGTCGTAGGCATCTCTTGGCTTCAGTCCCCCCCCATTTCCCGTGATTGATGACGTGACCGACGGATTAAGCGAATTATATATAGTAAGATAGTGGATGACGTCGGTGGAACGTCTTCTGAATCCGGACATTCGGCGCACGATCCGCATACACACTTACTTCACTGCGTAGGGAAAACACAATGTTCGCTTCTCTGTCTCAGGAGAGGGTTTTGTCAGATGAGGGGAGGAAGGCGAAGACTGTGTTTTCCTCAAGCAGTGAAGTGAGTGTGGATGCGGATCGGGCCCCGAGTGTCCGGATTCAGAAGACGTATCGCAGATCTTCAAAAAGGTTAGAATAATTTTTGTCCAAGAAAAATTTCAGGACTCAGCAAAAATGAAACATATTTTCCACTGTGTGAAGGGTGGAGACTTTTGTGGTGGTATTCATTTCCATTATTCAGACATGCGCCTGAGACCCTTCCCAATACGCATTCAAATCGCCTCCACGACTTCCAGTAAAAGTTGATGGTGAGGCACATCCCAGAAGGAATTGAGTAACGCCATCCTTTATGCTTTATCTTTTTTATATTTAAATTTAACAATATTTGATTAAATGGTCACGCAGTACACGATGTTTTGTCGTGTATGGGCGGTTCTCATGTATCCCTGGCCAGGAATATGTGAGTAACCAGACCACCGCTATGGCTCAAACAACTAAACCCGCGCGCCGGAGGTGGACCTCTACGACGTCGGTTACATCCTCCTCCGGCGAGGGGCCATCTAATCTCGGAGTTAAACTATCAGGACGTCATTGGAATCGGACTACCGGAAACTCCCTCCCACCACGACACGGAAACTGCCTATTCGTCTGCACTTAAAACTGTCGTTCGATCGCATCTGAGCAGGATCTTCGGACACAGCTTTACAGAAGCCGCAACATCAAATGCGACGTTATCGCCCTGCAGGAAACGAAAGGCAGAACGGAAACCATAAGAAGGACCGACCACAACGAGCTTCTCTTTATCGGAGCAAAGGTGGACAGAAAGAATATTGGCGGAGTTGGATTTCTCGTCAATTCGACAGTGCACCACCTAGTAGACTCTTACAAGATCATCAGTCCGCGAGTAGCTGTTCTTGGTCTGGAAACCAAAGATCAAAGAACCATCTCCATCATAAATGGATATGCTCCAACATCTGCGGCCACAGATGAAGAAAAGGAGGAATTCTACAAGCTATTCGAAAGGACTGTCAACGACGAGAAGAGCTACTACAAAGTTGTCGTTGGTGACTTTAACGCTATCGTCGGTACGAATGATTACGACGAATGGAGGCTAGGACCACATGGAACTTCCTCAAGGAACGAAAACGGGGAGCGTCTGATAGACTTCCTATCCGCGTGCCGTCTCTACCATGGAAATTCTATATTTAAGAAGCCTTCAAACCGACGATGGACCTGGGAAAACCCAAATGGAGGAACACGTTCGGAGATCGACCATGTTCTTACAAACAGATGCTGGAGTCACGTCTCCGTGCTGCCTTCATTTGACACCGGCTCGGATCACCGTTCTGTCCGTGCAAAGCTGACTCTCAAAAAGGGGATGTTCAAGCGTGACACTCATAAACCGGCACCGGTGAGGATCCCCACATTCAAGTCTGAGGAGTTGGAATATGCAATAAATTCGTATGATTGGAATCTTCTTGAAGATCCATCGGAAGACTACGACCTTCTCTCCAAAGGACTGTTGAAATGTGTAGCAGCTCTCGCTAAACCACATCACCATCTGCTTCAAGACTCAACGCACATGCGATTAAGCTCTTGGTGCAAAGAAGAGCTGTTAAACTGGATCCTAATGCTTCCCATCTGGAAAAAGTCACCATCTCGAAGGTCTGTCGAATTGCAGTGAAGGAGCCCATTCAAGCCTACAGAAGATCGAAGCTGTTAGAAGCCGCTGGGAAAGGTTCAAGCAGAAAGCGCTGCAAACGAGATCTCTGCGACCAGAAGACAACAATGTCAGCCCTTGTGGATAAGGATGGAACAACGCAAACGTCTCGAAGAGCGATGGAGACCATCGTTCAAGAATTCTACACAGATCTGTTCCGTTCTTCCATCACTGTCCCGAAATGCTTGATGCCACCAGATGAGGAAGTACCTCCCATTCTGGAATCAGAAGTTGGTCATGCCATCAGAGGGATGAAGCCAGGCACTGCTCCCGGACCGGACGGCATTTCTGCTGACCTCCTTCGTGCGGGTGGCAGTGCACTCTGCTCACTTCGTGACAAGCACTTCAACCACTACCTTCGACTTGGTAGGATTCCGGGCTCATGGAAGGGATCGAGAACAGTTCTAATCATCAAAAAAGGTCAGCAGGAGGATATCAGCAACTATCGACCCCTCAGTCTTCTCTCGTTTGTGAACAAGATCTTCACCAAGATACTGCTCAATCGTATGGAGCGTTGCTTGGATGAGTATCAGCCTGTGGAGCAAACAGGGTTTCGCAAGGATTTCTCCTGCATGGACCATATTCAGACTGCCTCACAACTCATCGAAAGGAGCCGCGAATACCACATCCCACTTGTCCTTGTCTTCGTGGATTACCGGAAAGCGTTCGACTCTGTGGCAGTCAACGCCATTCTGAACGCGCTTGTGCATGCTGGTATACCATCGCCCTAGATCCGACTTCTCGACGAATGCTTCTCGAACACATCGACTACCATCCAGTTGTTCGATCGAAAGCTTAAGGTTCCTATCGGGAAAGGAGTGCGGCAGGGAGACACGATTTCTCCCAAGCTATTCACAGCGGCACTCCAGGATGTTATGAAGGACTTGAACTGGGACGATAAAGGCTACCTTGTCGACGGTAAACGGATCAGCAACCTTCGCTTCGCCGACGATATTGTTCTCATCTCTACCAGCACGGCAGAACTCGAGGAAATGCTGAATGAGCTCAATGTGGCAGGTATGAAGATTGGATTGGACATGAATATGTCCAAAACACGATTTATGGTCAACCAGGTGTGACACGGGACTCGTAAGGTAAAATGGAGTCGCTCTACAACAGGTCGACTCCTACGTCTATATGGGAAGAGAGCTGAACATGGATAACGACCTCGCTTTTGAAATTGCCCAGCAGGAGACGCGCAACATGGGCAGCCTTCAGTTCGATTTGCGAAGTCACCGATAAGGTCAAGGAGGTCATCGCAGGCAGTACGGGGCCTCGATACTCAACGCCTCTCTACTGCCTGCGATGTGTTACGCGACGGAAACCTGGTCCGACAACAAGACAATCAATAGAGCAACTACGCATCGTGCACTGGAGAGATGTATTCTGAGGACAAGCCTTCGTCAGCAATGGCAAGAAGACCTACGAAGCTTGGAGCTACGGGAGAAGTCGCAATTAGCAGACCCACTGCAGTACATGAAGAAGACCAAATATCGCTGGGCCGGACACCTGCTTCGACGAAAGGACGATAGATGGAGTCTCCGTGTCACAGAATGGCTCCCGAGAGGCCATAAGAGACCACTGGGACGACCGCCGACGCGATAGCAGACTCATTCTCAAGATTTTTCAGAGAGCGGAGTCTGCCTCACTGGATGCAAGCAACCAGACATCGAACGGTCTGTAAGAGTTGTGGTCCCCGCTGAGAAGACCTCCAGCCGACAAAAGGACCTCAAAGTATCAAACTAAGTAAGTAAGTAATATTTTATTTTGCTAGCTTTAGGACCGCACTTCATCGTGTTTCTGTATCCTGCATCAATGTTTTGTTTTTGAGGAGTTTTTATGCTAGTAATTTCTGTTTTCGACTTTTTCGTTCAACAGTAATTCTGAAATCAGGTAAAGCTTGAGTAATTAGTTTACCGCTAGCGTCCTGTGTTGCGAGCTTTTCCGACAAGTACAGCAGCACCTTAACGAGATATATCATGACAAAGAAGCGAACATCCGCTAGAAATTTCTTCAATATAAGGAAAATTGTTTGATCCGCTAAAATCCCCAATAGTCACCTATCAGCTGTTAGGTTTTTGGACGACGTCACACCAGCAGTTAACGAATCCGCAAACTGCGCCGTGGGCAGGGCGGGAAGTGGGCGGCGGGTGGGATCGTGTAGGGAACGCACGCTCTCCGTGGTCTTATTAGGCCTATGGTATACTCCCGCGTCGCTCCGGCGAGGGGCTCGGGGCAACTGTCGATGATGCGCCTTCACTGCAGTGGCGGACGGCGCAGTGTGTGGCGCGGTTGTCAGTTGTCGCCACTCGCTCCCGCGACGCGTCGCAGAGGGGTGTTGTACCTCCGAGTAGCGGTAGCGGAATATACTCCCGCGCCACGGCCGTCGCACGTCGCCGTGCAGTGCACAGCGACGAGAGACGATCGCGGAGGGGAAGCGCCGGTGGTGCACTATTTTTGCACTTGTTTCGACTGCTCGTCGCGAGGCTTCGCTGTCGCTGTGCAAGGTCGCGTCGCTGCGGTTGACGGGAGCGTACCATAGGCCTTAGCCCTACTTTATACTTGCGCCGCTGGGCGGCGCGGCACGATGGTCGAGACAGATAGATATCGACCGGGCGGCGCGAAAAATCGATATTTATGGCGGTCATGGTGCCGCGCCGCGTGGCGGCGCAAGTATAAGCTAGAGCTTATGCACTTCTGTTATAAAGTAGAGCAGGAAAGGCAAACATTCCATGTGGTTATCACTATTTCCTATTAAAAAAAACTTCAAACAAATACCGGGTACGGATTCGCGATGTGGGAGATTTAGAATGTGGCGGTGCGAAACATTTGAAAGGACTGAGTACGGAGGCTGGCGGCTTCAAGAAACCTCCAGATATTTGCGATCGCTCTTTCTTTATCCACAATAGTTGTAGCTCCATGCTCGACTGTCGCTAAATCTTGGCAGAAGGCTGATATCGGTAACGGATTGGATGACCCTAATGTGGAAGTTTCCTTCACCCAAACTACGTCCATTCGAAAGGGAGTCATGAGCCTCTCGGCTGCTTTGCTATGGTTAGTTTGGCTGTCTCACTTCACTTTCGCCTCGTTTTCCTATTAATTCCCGAAACTCCTGCGATTCGAAATAGTTCTTGAACGAGTCACCTTTCAAACCTCGTTTGACTTTTCCAGACTCTGAAGAAGGCGAGTAGGCCGAAACGTCAGCTGAATAAGGTGTGGATAACAATCTTGGTTACACAGCTCAAACAGTCCTTCTGAGTTCTAGCTCCATCGTTCCTCTCACCCAGGGATGTGCTGCTGTTATTAACAAAGGAATTCATTGGAAAGGTTTCAGGTGCAGATTTTCTGATTGAAATGAGGAAACATACCAGTGAAATTAAGGGGAATCGAAGCAAGGGTCGCTCACCTAAATGACCTTATATGATGTCTGAAACCTAGAATTGCTGCGGGAATTAGGTGCACTTCAGGGGCCGGATTCATCAACAATTAAACCCGTGGGTACTCGGGGTATAGGGGGTAGAGATAAGATAAGAGTCAGGTAAAGATAAGGGAAGAGTCAGAGACGCAGACTTCATCGTGGGTAACTCTACCCGCTATACCCGCGGGTAAGTCGTTGATGAATTCGGCCCCAGAAGGAAGGGTGAATAAGGATGGGACTGAGCGCCAAAATAGAAAATGGCAAGCTTGGTCGGTGCTGTGAGCATAAGGTTTGAGGCGTAGTTCGATCTAAGAACCACTTCGACTGCGGAATTCGTTCACATACCTGGACCAATTAAGCGACTATGTATGGAAAAGAGTTGAAGCTGCTTAGGCAGAAATTAGGACCAATGTTCTAGCGGAGTTTAGGCTGAGACTAACATTTGAAATCGATTCTACCCTGCTTAACGTGTCCGTTTCTATCGTTTCCTCCCAAATTCGCCACGAGCAGTGCGGCATGATTGCAGGGACTTCGAGGGCACTAAATATTGTACTTTCACGACTCCAGAAGTCGAGGGAAGGTCCAATATTTGTCGTCCAAACTTCGCCCAGGGAATTATCTGGGGTACTGATCACGAATATGACATCTCAAAACATCTTCGTTACTGCTAGTCTACGTACGGCAACATAATCGCGCTGTCACAAGGATACCAGCACCCCACTGTAAATCATCGGCTGAATTTTGTCGATTTTATAACAAGACCTAAAAACGGATGTCAGATTCGTCATCAGCACTACAGATAACCCCATAGAATAAGTTTGGGCGAAATCGGTAATCTTGACCTTAGTCACACGAACTTAATCCCACAGCAACCTACGTAACTGGGAAACGAATGTAAGATTCGTGACCAGCAACCCAAATAACACCTGGGCGAAGTTTTCACAAACTCTCCTAGACATCTGGAGTCGTGAAGGTACAATAGCGTAGTTTAAAGAACCGGATCCGCTCGCTCATTGCTCTACAAGGGAGCGTGACGGCGATCCTCCCAGGACCAACGCTAAACACCGCGCGCGGCGCGAAAAAGTATGCCATGCCCGCGATGGGCGCTGGAAGACAACGCGCATGCCGACCGCCACTATTGCGGCGGCCGCGGCGAAGGTTCCTTCGACTATTCGGCCGCGCGCGGCGACGGAAGTATGCCCAGGCCTTAGGAACCGTTTATACTCCGACGTCGAGCGACGCGACGCCACGTATTATGGCCACATTGATCGAGCGACGCGATCGATCAATTTGGCCACTACATATACATGCCGTCGCGTCGCTTGGCGTTGGAAGTATAAACGAGGCCTTACGGCGGCACAAATTCTAATTGCTTTCTGTAAGGCGCACGGTGTACTCCCGCGTCCCGCCGACAGCACTGCGCGGGTAGCTACGCAGTTGGTAGCTGCCCGCACAACACTACCGCTGGGGCGACGCCGGAATACATCATAAGCCTAATTCAGTTTTTGACCTGCGTTGTACAGCTTCCAGTGCATGTCATCTAAATCTCTTTCATGGCTCATGCTCAGAGTAACCAAATTCTTCATCTCTCTAGTGTTTGTGGATCTGCGAAGAACAGAACCAGGGTGGGTGCCAGCTGCTGCTGCTGCTTGTGTGGAAACTGCTTCCGTCGCTCAAGGGAGGTCCGTAGCAGGCTGCTGGGCTCTTCGAGCGCTGAACCAGGCCAGAAAACGCCGACCAATTATGTAGACATCAAAACCCCTCAAATGTCAACTACTCAGTTGAAATGCAAAAATAACTCAACGCGGACCGGCAGGACCGACCCCCCGACCTCCCTCGCATGGAGCAACGCCACTTTCCACTGCTCCACGACCCGCTTGCCGGGACTGCCATCGCGGGCGTACAAGACATCACAACGCGTGAGTGAGTGGAGTGTCATGGGGTTAGCGCGCTCTAATCGAACGCAGAGTTTGAGTTGCGTCGCGTTCACACGCGCATAGATCGGTGCTCGGAATTTAGGCGACATCAATTCATTGCAAGTATGCACCCAGATAGCTTCCGCGATGTTCCGCAAAAGCAGATTGCGCTGCGCATCCGTAACATGACCTATATTGGCCTACCTATATCCTGCCATTAATGGTTCCGAACTCGTGGGCGAACTCCTTAATTGCTTTTTGGATAGTCTCTTCTGTGAGTCCTTAACAGCCTCGTCGTTACTTCTCCGGACACTTTCTGGTCATTAATTGATTAGAATTTCGTGTCCTTTGCCACATTGCAACTTAGCGCTCATGTTTACTCGCATTCCCAAGAAGTTTTACTCGCTTCTTCGATGCCATCAACCCAGGCAACTGTGGCGCCGAGCGTTTCGGCGACTTCTGGTGCATTTCCTCTAAATCTGTTCCACTACTCACGCCCAGTGTAAACAAATTCTTCACCTATCCGGAGTTGATGTGTCTGGGAAGAATAGGATCCTGACTCGTTCTTTTGCTTGTGAACGCATTCCATTGTTTAGGGCAATTATGCACCCAGATTACATCCGTGATCATCCTTAGAATTAGAATGCGTGGCGTATCCGAAGCATTGCCTGATTAGCGCTGACCTGTATCCACTCATCAATGATTCTGACTCGTCGTTAAACGTACGATAGACGATAGATCAACGATACCGCCGGTATTATCTCACGGCGGATTCACCATATCGGTCTACATAGTAAGTGATACAGAGAGACGCAGAGATACAGATACGATAGCCGATCTACCGTTACCGGCGGCTGATGAATCTGACTCCTGATGTTTACGGCATCTTTTTCACAGATTCTCCAACGTATCACATCCGCAGTCCTTGGAGAGCACTTCTTGCTGCACTGCTGCGTTATTCGATGCGGTAGGAAAACCTCGGAAAGCCTCCACTGTTACCAGACTCGGTAACAAACTTTCGCCGGCGTTTGTAAGATGATTCCCGAAATTCTTTACAAATTTTACTTTGAATACATGGCCTTGTTGTCAGGCCTTGGAGAAGTTTTCAGGGATTGCTGAAACCTGAGACTTTTTCCGAGCTCCAATGACTCGCCGATGGCACATTAATCCGTAACTTTCCTTTCAATTTCAGTTCTTCTCGCCACTTGATCGTCATCTTTCGCCGATTCGCTTCTTATAGTTAAAGTATCATGCATTTCGCAGTCACCCATCTAGTAAATGCTAAGACACCTTCGTATTCCTTCGGTCTAAAACCGAACCGAAGGTATGCTGCTGTTTCCCTTCTCTTCCCCAAGCCGAAAGAGCGCAGCCAATAGCCGGTGGTGCACGCTTTCGCGCTCTAGCGCGCCCAGCGGCAAGACGCGGCCGCCGCGCGCGTATAACGTCACTAGCGTCCCTTTCGGCAGCAGTCGTACCGCAGTCGTTGCCGCTCCCTCTCACCAGGCACTTGAGTGTGTGTGTGTTTTTCTACATTTTTCTTCTTGCTTGTTTTTCATGTATCTTTTCAGTTCCTTTCTGCCTTCATGTCCAGTAGTTTCGGGACGCTTCATATCTCTCGCTTTACTGATTTTCATCACACATTTATAGTGTCAATGCCCGTTGTTATCTCTGTAACTTTTTTCACTCATTGTTGATGTCGTGGGCAATGTGGACATTTCTATTCAATTTCATGCTCTATCCGCACTGCTCTTTTCAGTCATTGGAACTTGGGAATTGACGCTGAAACGCGTTTTCTACGGGTTTCGTCCAAATGATTCTCACCATCCGCACCACGCTGCTCTACGAAGCAGAAGATCCTTTAGTGCAGATCTGAAGAATTAATCACTTTCAGTTCTACAATGGTCCTACTGTGTCCGGATGTTCTATTACATCTCTGTGACCACTTGGATCTTGAGACCATGAGCACTTTTTTGGTCGCTCTACCTCAGTTCGAACCACTGGTTCTCCGCTCAATTCGCAATAAACGCTATGCGATCAAAGTGGTAAGTGAGCAGTCGAAGATGTAGAAGCCACGTTTGTGATGTGTGCAAAGCAGATTTTGGAAGGAAGTCGATTGTTCCATGTTGTGAACGAAGGTGGGCAGCATCAGTAGGACCGCCCAACTCAACCAAGCCTCACCGAATGGGCGTGGCGTTCAGGGAGAGCGCGTACGTTCGGCAACCTGATTGGCTGACGTGTGTTTGATTGGTGTTTGGTTTAACTATGATTGGTTGGCGGACTCTCGCTTCCTAGTGCTGCCCACGTCCGCGACATGCACCAGCAAACTAAAAAGGAACTAACCTCCTTCTTTATAGCACCATTATAGCATTCCTTCTTTCGTTAGTTCTTGCTCTCTCGCTATGTTTCTGGGGCAGTAAGCATGTAAGGCAGCGAGCGGACTTAAAAATTGAAGCGAGGGTGCTTCGTGCATTTGGGGCGCCATTCTTGATGGGGCTTATAACCGTTCAGTGCCTCAACTGAATTCAGTTCTAAATATATAGTCGTATTTATTTTCAATAACAGATGTAATCCATGCAACAAAAAATGGATTATGCGTCTTCTCTTCTATAATACCCGTTTATCAATCAACTGTTTAGCGTGGTTCCCTACTTTGGATTGCGTAAGAGTTAAGCGCAATCACTGCAGCTGTCCTAGTCTGATTATTTCGGTCATTCATTATAATCTTTGTTGAAGGCTAATTGCCATTTCTTCTGATGGTGCGGTAATTCATATAAATAACACCACTAGATTCAGCAATAAACGGGGTGTTCCCAAATTACATTCCAAATATTCACCGTTATAAAATCGGAGAAAAAACAGACTGAAGCACGAAATTTTTGCATACCTTCAGCATTTTTACAGTCACAATAGCATGATTAGATCTCAAGATGACTTCTGGAACGGACACAGGCGTTCAGACGACACGGAAAAGCATCCAGCGCCGCACGCACATATTCTATTAGCATTTCTTCCCACGTCTTCAGAATTCTTTCCTTCTTTCTTTCTGCGAGTCGGCTGAAGCAGATGTTTTTTAGAGCAGGTCTCAGTCTCTAATTAGGACCAAATGGAGTAGACCATAGGCTTGAGCTCGGAGCTATACGGAGACCATTTCTCTGGGCCGATAAAGTCGGGAAGGTTATCGCGACGGGGGGCTTTCGTTCCCTACACGATCCCGCCCGCCGACCACTTCCCGCCCTACCCGCACCGCCCTATTTGAACAAGTTAGCGGCGCGCGAAACCGTCGTTAATTGGCATGACGTCGTCCAAAAACCTAACAGCTCATAGGAGACGATTGGGGAGCGCATCTCATGGGGAACTCCGAAGTCATTTTTCAGTCAGTTCGGTTGTGGAAACAGTTGAGGGAAGGAGGTGGATTCTTCAAATTTTCGCCACAACTGGAGACTATGGGTGATTCCGGTCAGGAGTTGGTGGTAACTACATTGAAGGCCTATCTGGAATTATGCGCAAAATCGCCCACCGTCCTTTCATTTTAAAGGACCAAACAGTTCTCCTTATATTGACGAACATTCTAGTGGATGGTCGCGTTGTTGTCATGACATATCTCGCTAAGATGTTGCTGTACTTGTCGGAAAATGCGCACGACGCCTTAGTACTGAGCAATGTGGCGGAACCTGCAGAAAGCATTGGCGCAGCAGCTGAAAAGTCATTTTCTCTAAGTGTGGTGTAAAAGATTCTGACTCTTGTCTCAAGAACGCGATCTGTTCAGGATAGAGCTGCCAAGTCAAGGGAAGTGATGAAATTGCGATGCCTTCATGTGAAGGCGGAGACCCGGACATCTCGTCCTCGGCGCGCACTTTGCTTCGCCCCCTTCTGAGGGCAGTGTAAGGAACACCTCTCCTCCTATCGTGACATCACTGCTGCACGATCTTCGATTTATGAGCAGGTGCCGAATTCTGCTGAAGGTGAACGGCTTATGCTTGAAGATCGTACTGTTCCAGGTGATCAAGGGCTTTTCCAAAACATCTTCCCAGTAGATTTTGGAGTCCATTTTTTCTCCCTTTTCGACGAAGAACAACGGCGACATTCCGCGTAAGTGACAGCGGCCCCAACCATGACTAGTGCCGGACTTCAGCAGCGTACATGAATACATCCCGCTTCGTTGGCACCGGCTACTGATTTGGAAAGCAGGCAGTCGTTCTGGATGTTCAGCGCTGTTTCAACAGCGAAAATTTTTAGCATGAGCAAATGACTTGACGATGACGCTGAGTTGAGACGCAGAATGAGTGCCATGTATTTTGTAGCGCGCCATACTTCATCTGCTGCGGGAGCAGAATCTGGGAATTCTGACAGTGGTGAGACCTCAGCCTTAGCTTCTCATTGACAATGCGGCTCATGAAGGTTTTGCTAACTCATATCGCTTTTGCTATCCTTCTCAAAGATCTCTTGGGTTTCCTTCGCACCAGCTCACGAGCACGTTCGACAATCTGACTTGAAGTTGCAGTAGCTGGCATTCCTCTCTCAGGTCGATCGTCTGACGAACAGATCCTCGTGTCGTTTGATGGTATTGGAGATGGTTTTCCTACTCACCGAAAGCGTTCCGAAGATGTTGCTCACCGTTGATGTGTATTGTGATGATGGGCACCCTCGGCGGATGAGAAAGTGCCATTTTGTAGAGAGTCAATATTGCAGCTGGATATTTAGCATTTGAGATCAGGGTGAACATACCTAGAGCGCGAAACCAAGGTAGTAAATGATTGACGCGTAGGTTAAGAAAAATGACAGGTCAAATATGTGGGAACGTAATTTTTTGGGGACACCCTGTAATTAACTCTGCGTCAGATGTGGTGTTGTTGAATATTGCGTTTCTTGAGCGTCTTCAAATATAAATGCGCCGATCTCTCCTAGGATCCTCTACAATATTAAAACATTTTGCGATACATGTCGCGAAGGTGAACAGCATTGGTAGGTGGGAGCGCGCCAGCCAATAATTACCAGAGCACCGACCGAACACGTGCCAGCCGATCATAGTAGTATCAACTGTACGCTCCTCTCTGAATGACATACCCATTCAATGCGGCCTAATTGGATATGTCGTTCCCGCCACACAATGCTGCCCGTCGTCGCGACATGTACCCATTTTTCTTTGTAATAAATATACTTTTCAATTAGTAAGGATCCCCGACCATAAAGATGATCGAAAACCAGCACAGGTGGCTATATACTTTCATGAAATTAGGTGAGAACGCCCCTGTGAAAACCCCATGTTGTCAGCCAGGCCCCGATTTCTAAGGTTACTCTAATTGGGGCCGTATTTCTTCCTCACCCTGCTGCGCCACGTTCCGTAAAGATTGTCGCCGAGCTTCATCACGGCTTTAAAAAGGCACTTCCAATTTTCTTTACAGAGCACTTCTTCAGATTAAGATGTTGCTGTATAAGAATATGTCATGCTATGACATTCTGATATTAATGAAATCGGCACGAATATGAAGCCGTTCTACTAGTCGAAGACTGCCCTAGAAAGCCGTCATTATTCAACAAGAAGCTTATTACCATCCAAAACTTTATAGGATTCAATTTCGTATTGATAATATTGTTCGTTCAACGGACAAAACTGCGCATGAACGTTCGCATTTTTAAAAACACGCCTGAAAAAAAAAACGCATTAAGGGCCAAAGTATGGCGTTAATCAGCTTTTTTTTAAATGCGCCGTGCATTCTACTTCACGTAATGTCGTGAAGGCAATTTGAATCCGTATATATTTGGCCTTTCCACTCACTTGCAGGACCTTGTCGATGGTCAAGTCAGTGTTTTATCCTCCGCAAACAAGTCTGGCACCAACTCACCGACCAGGGATGAGCGGATAATGAAATTTTGAAAACCGGATAACGGATAATTTTGCCCGAAAATGACCGGATAACGGAAAAACGGATAACGAACAAACAACAAAAATTAAAACTCTTTTTAAATTGACTAATTTCAACAACAGATCAGAACTTAAAGCACTGTTAATTTATAAGCTATTTCTAGACATTTTAGTAGCGTATTTTAAAGGTTTTGCAGTCACCACATTAACGTCGGTCTAAGAGGTTCTCTGCCCATCCGTAGGAAGACAAACGCATAGCGACATACCCGCCTTTCACCTGTTTCCAAGGGGTCGGTTGGATTGTCTTATTTATCAGCCTTACTCTGGTCTTAATCCTTTTTTCAAACAGAGCAGTTGAAATAGAATAGTCCTTGGAAGAGCAATTCTTCCGATGTCTGGAAATAAGAAGGCAGGAGACATCCAGCGAAACAAACTTCACATAACGATCTTGTCCTACACATGCTATGAACCGTTATTGTTGTTGCTGCTCGATAGCATCCCAAGATCCAAGGTACTTCAACGTGGAATTATCTGTGATGAATAAAATACTAACTTTTGGGTAGTAGCTGCAAGCAGTTGCGTACGGCAAACAAACACTCAAAAAGTTATGACATCCAGATCTTCTGGATCTGAGGTAGAATATTCGACCTAGCCCCAAAACGGAGGTGTTCCCTATGTTGCAGATAAGTTTCACAAAAAACAAAGAAAATCTACATGTCTTCAGCACCCAAGACGATAAGTTTGTTGAGCAGTTTATTGCTCCTCTAAAAATTTTAATGGAGAAGTTGCTTACTCTATGTATTTGGATTAATCCTATTTCTTTTGCTAGTATTCACTGCTGTACTGCGGTATTTTTTGATAATTCACGACTGCATATGGCTAGAAAGGTATCGTTACCGCCTGCAATCAAATCGGCAATCGTGTAATCACAAATGATACGATGGAAAGATCGGCGGTAAAAATTCTTCCCAGGATGCGGCTCTCCACTTTTGACGATTGCTAGTGGCAGTTTGTATGCCTTCTTGGTCAGCACATGACTTCAGATGAAAGAACAATGCTGTGCTAATTAGGCCTCACATAAGTATGGTACAGGCTTAGCGCGCCTTTTGGAAGGCTACAAGTTAGTTATCTTTAAAACTATGTAGCCAATTGAGGAAACTTCAAATAATCCTTCTAGATTTGAATACTTCTGTTGTTTTTGACGACCACTCTTACGATCGTGAAGGACCCTGTACATAGCCCACCACCACGTCCAAAGCTAAGATTCAGCTAATTTGTTGTTCGTTATCCGGAACAAAATCGCCGGATAACGAACAACAAAACGGATAGGCCAAAACCCCCCGGAAACCGCATAACGGATAACGGTTAATCCACTCATCCCTGTCACCGACCCCGGAGGAAGAGAAGTGGCCCTGGATGGCATGGGCGGGTCCGAGCCAGGGACGAGGAGAAGGCTACATGCGACATCCAGCTCCTACCCTGACTAGGTTACCACATTCTATCATAAAAGATCCAAAAGTCACATAAAATCCTAAACTGCAGCTGCTATTGTAACACAATACGGCAAGCTGCATCGTGACAACTGTTCCTTGGCGGGGCTCTATCCACGTTGGGCACATAGGTCCCACCACGACAGCAACAGATCGATGCATGATGCCGCAGAGCGCGGTTACTCGCCTATTTCTCGGCGTTTTCTATAGTTTGAACTAAATTCCTTCGATATAGACTAGAGCACCGCTTTTCTGCGCTTTTATCCAGGTTTTCATCGTGATATATTTCTCGGCTTTCAAAATATTGCCCACTTGGTTTGCAACTGTTATTTATTTTTGACTGAAAAATACTTCTTTTTCTTACTCGATAACGTCTACTTCATGCGACCAAACCTGATCGCCTAATGACGAGCTGTAAGCGAAAGTGGACGAGTTTTCACTGCCTCAGGCGATCGTCGCAGCTTCACAAGAGCGATCCACTGACCTCAATGCTGAAACGTAGATCTGGCTAACTCTACACTATTTAGTGACATTTCCTCATCGTCTTCGCGTTTTTGTACGTAGATGGCGTCCTCCTTGGATGTCACATGCTAGCTAACTGTTTTACTCTATAAAAATATCTGGTAAAATGAAGAGGAATGTGACTGAATGAATGTGAAAAATGAATTCATCAGAAGTATTCATCGGTTATCCCCATTTACTGAATTAGGCAACTCGTGGTTCCACAACAAGTTCTTCCTACTGTATGAAGAACTCGTGTATTTTATCAGGTAACAAGTACCTCCCGCCAGCGCTCATCAACACCCTGGCGCGGCTCTTCACACGTTACCTTTCGGAGTGCAAGGTTCCATCTCAGTGGAAGACCAGCAGGACCGTCTTGCTGTGCAAGAAGGGAGACGTGCACGACATTGGCAACTATCGCCCGATCTGCCTGCTGTCCGTAGTCTACAAGCTGTTCACTCGAGTTATCCTGAATAGGATCAGCCGAACGCTGGACGAAGGACAGCCATCCGAACAAGCAGGATTTCGGAGAGGATTCAGCACGATCGACCACATACACTGCGACCAGAAAGTATAGGGGCACTTAAAAATTGTACTTTTCGTACGCTAATCGATATCAATCGACCTGAATTTTGTACTGTAAAATTCGTTACGGCAAAGAAGTTTGAATCGAAAGATTTTAGCAAAATCGGTTTGATGTGAGCTAAATAAGAAAATAAAATATGGAGACACACCGTTTTCAATTGACCAGAAAGTATAGGGACACTAGTAAAAAACAACTTCATTGTCAAGATAAAAAACAGTCGTTGATAACTAGTACTCAATTGGTCCTCCGCGGTTCATTGCAACATCTACAAGTTGGGCTGGCATCGAAGCAGTATGATTTCGAAGAGTTCATCCCAAGCGCGTAGAATTGCTGATCGAAGTCCTTGCAGAAAAGAATATGTCTGGTTATGCTCGTAAATCTTCCTTACAAGGTGTCCCCAGATATTTTCCATTGGGTTCATATCGGGAGAACATGCAGGCCAGTCGAGAACTTCAACAGAATTTCTTCTGAGGAAGCCTTTTGTGGATCTGCTGGCATGCGGCGGTGCATTGTCCTGTTGAAAAACCCATCCCTGACCAGCATTCTGTTTAAGGAATGGGAGCAGATGGGTTTTCAACAGTTGCTGTTATTCATCTGCGTCCATCCTTGCTGACGTGAAGGCAAGGGGAAGCTTTCCTTCTGCGTGGAATGCCGCCCACACCATAACTGTGCCGCCTCCAAAATTCCTTCTTGGGAAATACTCCTTCTCCTTGCGTAAGTCATGCCAGTAGAATCGGTTCCCATCTGGACCATCGAGGTTAAAGCGCTTTTCGTCCGAGAAGATCACCTGAACTATGAAATACCTAGCGTCAGAACTGACAACGCAAAAATCTGCCTTAGTCCAAAGACGTCGTTTGTTCCTAGAGACGAACTCGAGCCTGTTCCTTTTGTGCGTTTCTGTCAAACGTGGAGCAGAACGGAGCTGGGTACATACAACATCCCCATTGCGTTTTAAGCAGCAACGAATCGTTTCCTTCGAGACTTTCTTACTCAAACTCTTGCGCACTTCCTCCAAACTGATTGATTTATTGGAAACCATTCGCACGATTTGCCTCTCGTCTCGAGTCGAAAGAAGCCTGGGACGTCCTGAAGACTTCCTCGAGTGATATAGATCAGGACTGCGTAGAAATTCGCTAATAACGTTCTTTGATCGTCCCAGTTGAGTCGAAATTTGGCGTATGCTGAGTCCTGCATCTCTGAAGGCCTTGATTTGAGCTTGTTCCTCTATTGTTAGCATCGATCCGCGACCCATCCTTACAATGAGCAAATTATGAGGCAGTATATTGCATAGCAAAATAGTTTTCAACAACGTACCTTTCTCCGCGCACCTTATTTGGTGGTGTCCCTATACTTTCTGGTCACTCAAAAACAGGGTCCCGTCACGTGATCCTTTCCCGTTCCTTGCCACCTCGGGGGATTTTGCCCATTTCTTTCGTATATATGTTTTTTACCGTGAGGAATTCCATAGTATAATTTTCAGATCAATTCCTGCGGGTAGCTAATAGAATTACGCAATTTGCTGGTGTTCCTATACTTTCCGGTCGCAGTGTACACACCATTACGAAGCTCGTCGAAGTGACGCGAGAGTACAAGCTGCCGCTTTGCCTTACGTTCATCGACCTGAAGAAGGCGTTCGACTCTGTCGAAACTGAAGCGGTCATCGAAGCCCTGCTCACTCAGGGCGTTCCTACTCAGTACATCAGAGTCCTTCGAGAGCTGTACAGTGGATTCACGACCAAGATCTCACCATTCTACAACGACGTCCTCATCGACGTGAAGAGAGGGGTTCGGCAGGGTGATACCATATCCCCGAAGCTCTTCAGCGCCACTCTCGAAAACGTCATGCGCGAACTAGAATGGGAAGACATGGGAGTGAAGGTCGACGGCCGGCAACTACATCATCTTCGCTTCGCTGACGACATCGTGCTCATAACACCGAGCATCAGCCAGGCGGAGCGAATGCTGGCCGACTTCGATCGTATATGTGGGAACGTTGGACTGCAGCTGAATCTTACGAAGACGATGTTCATGAGGAATGGATGGGTTTCTGATGCCCCAGTCTCGCTCAACGGAACGAACATCTCCGAATGCTCCAGCTATGTGTATCTGGGTCGCGAAGTCAACATGGCCAACGACCTAGCACCAGAGCTGAGCAGGAGGAAAAGAGCGGCTTGGGAAGAAGTCGCGAGGAAGGCGAAGAACATCCGACACCGTGCCCACCTATTCGACTCCATCGTTCATCTTGCCCTGAGATACGCCTCAGAGACCTGGGCCATACGAAAGCAGGATGAACATCGTCGCGCAGCGTGGAATCGAGAGGACGATACTCGGTGTGACACGACTCACGCAAGTAAGAGAAGGCCTTCGGATTTCCGAGCTTCGCCGACGTTCGAAGATCAGAGACGCTGTCGCGTGGGCCAAGTTGTCGAAAATTAGGTGGGCCGGCCACGTAATGCGCTTCGCAGACACCCGCTGGACGAGAGCCATCACCGACTGGATTCCGCGGGATGTCAAAAAAAAAACACCAGGACGCCCACCAACGCGTTGGTCGGACTTCTTCGTGAAAGCCCTGAACGACCGATATGACGCTCTTCGTGTCCCTCGAGCGAGGAGGATCCATTGGACCACTTTGGCACGCGACAGGGACGAATGGAGACGCTGCTGGCACCCGCTCGAGCAATTCGATGATCAACGGGATGACAGGTGATACAGGTGAACAAGTGCTCCGACACGCCTAAGGCCCCGTGCATACTTCCCGTCGCGGCGATGGAATCGCGGCGATGAGTTTTGCAGAGCGACGCGAAAGAATTTGAATTTCTCTGTGCTCGGCGCATCGCCCATCGCTCTGCAATGGGGCGCGACGGCGATCCGTCCAGGACCAAACGCTAGACACCGCGCGCGGCGCGAAAAAGTATGCCATGCCCGCGATGGGCGCGGGAAGCCATCGCGCATGCCGACCGTTACTGTTGCGGCGGCCGCGGCGAGGTTTCCTTTGACTATTCGACCGCGTGCGGCGGAATGGTCATGAACTGAGCGCCGCGATGGCATCGCGGCGATGGAAGTATGCCCCCGGCTTAACGTCTGTCTCGCAGTTGCGCGCTTCGCGCGACTTTACAGCATCACCGACCTATGGAAAGCAGTTTTTGTAAATCATAAAATTCGTTAACATCTAGGACCTGGTGCGTACTCTATCGGCATCAATCCGTTCACTACTTTGGTGCCTTCATCATACGCATCTGGCATACCTCCGATTCGCTCCCGCGATCGCGCCGGGATCTCTCATCTAGCCAATCGGCGGCCTCGCCGCGCACGCCTTTCGCGGACCGACACAGCTGCAGCGATTAAAATAACTGCGAGCGATTGTCCGAATCGCTGTTCTGTCCATCAGGTTGCTCCTCCGCAACCGTTCTCATGCTCAACAGCTATCGTTTCCAGATATCGTTGACATGTCTTCCGAAGCCAGGTTCCCCCTCACTCGTTTCTTCTTACTGGATCTAATTGCTGGTAGGCCTTTACGGTACTATTGTACTTTTGGTACCCCAGTTAATCTTGTTCAAAATAGGTCTACTGGGGGTAGTCTGTCATGGGAATAACGAATATCATAGTCGTTTTTTGCGGAAATGCCTTATAAGCCCGTTATATTAAGCTCTAATTGCCTAAGGCCTTGCCAGATAGCGCGCGCTGATAAGAGAAGCAGAGACTCCGCCTCCTAACGATGCGCACTATTTTGCCGCCCCTAGTCTGCAGCAGAGTTAGCCAGGGCATAAGCCTTGAAATCTCGAAAAGGCTTGAAAGCTCTGTTGTGTGCTCTCTTTACTCACGCGAAGCAGAGCACATAATTAGACAGGGGATGGGATTCCGGGGTGTGGGCCCACTAGGACACCCGTGTTAAAATTGCCTTCATCCTAGAGGTCCCTCTCTTGCCCCGAGGAGATAAGACTGCATTTAATTCGCTGCGAGTATCTAGTCGCTACGCCTGTGCGCCATGGCATACTATGGTAACCCCCCCCCCCCCACCCGAGACGGCCGCGAATGCGTGCTGGTAGGGGCAGAGTATCTGCGTCTCTTACCAGCGCGCGCTATTTCGCAAGGCCTTGGGCGATTCCAACTTAATATAGCGGGCTTATAAGACATTTCCGCAATAAACGACTATGATATTCGTTCTTCCCATAGCAGATTACCTCTAGTAGACCTATTTTGAACAAGATTAAGTGGGGTACCAAAAGTACAATAGTACCGCCTTTACTGGTCTTCCCTTCCCTCTTTAGTTCCCCCACCCTCCTGGTCCTAGCTCCTGGCCCACTTTTTTGTTTCCACTATTGACCCCCTACTGGTCTCTTCTTGCTGGTTTCTCCGTCCTGTCCCCTCCTCCAGGTTGTTCCTTTCCTTCCTGGTCGCTCTCCTGGTCCACCCTAGAGATCCCCCTTACTGCCCTTCTCCAACACCCCCTTAATGGTTCTATCATGCTCACGGCAAACTTCGGTGACAAGTATTCAGAATCATGACGCTTGTTACGCGATGTAGTGAGCCCGTCTTCTGGATCCAGAAGTTCAGAAGAGCCGTCTTCTAATTCCAGAAGCTCAGAAGCGCGCGCAGTCGCCGCTGTGTAGAGCATGAAGAGGCTATGCATATGGCAGATTCCTTGTTCTCCGTATGAATTCCCTGACGGCTCTCTTCTTGTTGGTTCCCCGTTCTGGTCCTCCCTCCAGGTCCCTTCTTCCAGGTAGATTCTTCCCCCCCCCCCCCCCTCTCGGGATCCTCCCTACTAATCTACCCTAATTAAGTAGCCCTCCCACGCTCACGACACGACGACGGCAAGCGAACGCCCATTGCGCGACATCGGTGTCACATCCTCTAAATCCGCTCTCCCTTACTGGTAATGGTAATGTTCCCCCCCCCCCCCCTGATTAGTAACTCCCTACTGGTCCCTCCTCATCGCCTGAACCTTTCTTAGTGCCTCATCGCCGGAACCTTTCCTGGCCTGCTTCATTGTTCTCGCTATCGACCCCCACCATCCCAATGCCTTCTCCAAGTCGCTCCCTCCTGATCGCTGTCGGTTCTCCACCCTCGGAGTCCCCCTTCTACTCTTACCCCTTTATTGGTCTTGTAATGCTAATGGCACAAAGTCGACGCTGCCTGGACGCTCAGAAACGCGCGTAGGTGCTGTTGTGTTAAGCAGTAAAGCGCTGTAGACGATAAGGCGCATCTCATTCAGATTAGATCACTTGACCGCCCCCGCTTTGGATAATGCGGCGTATCTCACTTAGGTTGGATCGCTCAAACGTCATCGAGCGCTAACTCAATTACATAGGGGTAGGTATAGTGGACGGTGTCTCCTCTTCTGACTCCAGACGTTTGTGGTGCGACGAGGGGAACCCGTCTTCTGGATTCAGGCGCTCAGAAACGCGCGCAGACGCCGCTGTGTCAAGCATGATGAGGATGCGCTTACTCTGCTGCAAGAACATCCCATGCTGAACGGCAAACGTTGCCCGTGCGAGGTACGCAGAGGCGTACCTCGCGCGAGTAAAGTTTCCCGTTCAAAACGGTACAAAGCTGAGTTCTGCGTGCTGCCGCTCGTCGTGCGACGACGATGTGACCTCTGCTTTCCTTCTTTTCGCTTTTTCTGACTCCAGGCGGTTGTTGTGCAACGCAAGGGACCTGTCTTCTTGATCCAGGCGCTCAGAAATGCGCGCAGATGCCGTTGTGTCAAGCTGAAGGACGCTGCGCTTCCTCTGCTGCAGCAGCATCTCATGCAGGGTGCCCATTCAACGGTTAACGAATTTAACGAATTAACGGCATTTTTTGTCAAAATCTGGCTAAACGACTTAACGGAAAATTTTAGAATTTTAACGGAATTTTTAACGGACTTTTTTCTCAGTCAATTTATCACATTTACCCTTTCTTCACAAATGTTGCAATTCTCATCTTCCCTATTAGAACTGTTCCTAAAAAAACTATGGAGATCAGCAAGAATGTTTAATGTTTTCATGAATTTGCTTTGAATTTTTGGAATTTTTTAAATGCATTTTGGGGCACGCGTAGCGCTGTCTGGAGAGGTGCAGGCTGTCGCGTGCCCCGATACCAGGTTCTTGGTTCGGATTTCTTGCCTAGGCCAACCAAGCCTTCCATCCTCCGCGGTCGGTGAATTGGTACCAGACTTGTCTCTTGTCGGCTGGCCAACGCAAGTCATTGTATGACCAAGCACGCATCCAAATCGCCACCACGACATCCCGCAGAAGTAGAATGCGTGGCGCGGATAGTGATTGAGTAATGCCGCCCTCTACCCTTATGCTTTAATGTATTATGGAGCTAGAAAATGCTTCGCCGAGCCCCCAAGCACGTCAACGAATCCACAAAGATACTGGTCTAACCTGATCGCAAGATATGCCTATCCTCACCTGGCAATGCTTATCCCAGAGCACTTTTGCTCGCCACCTGGAACAGTCCTGACGGAGAGAATTATTTCGGCCACTGTACGTATCTTAAACGATTTAAAAAACTCTAGTAACAAAAATTAGGAAAGCTACTTTTCTGAACGTTAACAGGTTGACGGCGTATCAAAACTTTTCGGCAGTGAATGACCGTGTGACACGATGTAGTGTCACGATCTCGACGTTGCAAAAAATGGATAGGCCCCACACACCAGGCACTCGAAAATCGTGCTTCGACAACGTGTTCACATTCCACTGACAGGCTTTGATTTGTATCTTTAATAAATCCTTCTGCACTTATTAGTCTGGTGCCCGCATCGAGACTGTATATGCTCTATAACAGTCACTCAAAACGGTTTCGCAAAGAACTAAGAGAACGGAACTCCGGGTCTTGCCTGATTGCACATTTTAAGATGCCTTGATCATGATCATCTTGCATGATAATCACATACCTCTCTTATTCCACACCCTGCAGATAATTTGTTGCTGATTGCTTATTTATTTTTCTGTGTTTGATGATGATGAATTGTTTGACTTACATTGCAGTGTTACACTCCATAGCTTGAACTTTAGCTGTTGACTTCTTGAAGTTGAAACGTATAAGGCTTTCCTTGAATTTTCACTTGAAATAATGGTTTGCAGCTAATTGTACTTTTTAACGAAAATTAACGATTTACCGGAAATTTAACGAAACTGTTCCGTTAAAAAATTTCGTTAAAAAAATTTAACGCACAGAATTTTGTGTGCACCCCTGATCTCATGGTCAGTTCTGAATCCGACCCCTCACCATAGGACGACGGTGTCTCCTCTCCTGACTCCAGACGGTTGTGGTGCGACGAAGGGAACCCGTCTCCTGGATTCAGGCACTCATAAACGCGTGCAGACGCCGTTGTGTCAAGCAGGATGCTGCGTTTCCTCTGCTGCTGTGCAGCATCCCATGCTCAGTTCTGAATGCTATTCCTCGTCGTAGGACGACGGTGTCTTCTCTTCTGACTCCAGACGGTTGTGGTGCGGCGAAGGGAACCCGTCTTCTGGATTCAGGCGCTTAGAAACGCGCGCAGATGCCGTTGTGTCAAGCAGGAGGAGGCTACGCGTCCTCTTCTGTAGCAACACCCTATGCTGAACTGCAGACGTTGCCCGCGCGAGGTACGGGGAGGCGTCGCTAGGGGTTCCATGAGATTGGTCGTAGTTCGACTAGGCGTATCTCAGCCAGGTTTCTAACATGAGTGAGATACGCCTCATTATCCACAGGGCGAGCAGCTAACTCAATTATATAGTGGTAGATCCATCACTACCACTGAAAAAGTAACAAATCGTTCATACCATATAAACTACAGACATAGTAACAATATTGCAATATTTTCTTCAATTTTAGTTTTCTTACTACTGCAAACAATAAACTAAAATGATTTTTCAGAAAGTCAGTTACGGATGTACCTCCATCGCGTACACGTCTGTTTCTATGTTGAAAATGAGCGCCAGGGACGGACCGGAGTGTGGAAGCGGTGGTTCGAAGTACACTGTTGACGAGCTAGTGGTTCGATACTATTTCTTTTGGAGCAGCAGGTTCTGAATATGAATTGAATTAAACCCTTAGAATGCATTCCAGAAAGATTTTCGTTCAAAACTACAAATCGACAATGAAGATTTGATTGACATACCAAAGGCCGCCTGGAAATTGATTCCATTTCACCTCATGCAGATTGTATTCGTGATGGTGGAGCAGGTAACGTCTGTCTTCGACTGATTTCCTGCACGAAAAGGCGCAATTTCCTAGAATACGCTTCTGGCAGCGGAAGTAGACAAATTCATCGAACAATAAGAGATACTAACGGGGAAGTCTGTCTGGACACGTACAATGGGCAGGTGCAAAGGCCATCAGCCAATCACGCACAGATGCAGTGAAACATGCGACTGGCTGTTCCCTTCCCTGCATCCGCCTCTTGTACACGTACGCGGACTTCCACAACAGTGCCGTAATAAACGCGGTCATTCAGAATAAATATGGCCATCGCTACCGCACACCGCCCCAACTGTTCAAAGAAGTTATCAACGTCATAAAGAGAATAACTACGGATGCCGTGTTTCTAAAAAGTGACTGTCAACACGACGCTCGAGAAATTGTTCGCTCGATCTCGATGAGACCCGGCTCGACGCTCTATTTGTCCGAGGGGTCGCGAACAAAGAGAAAGTGGGTAATAGTTTGCTTCAATTGTTTAAGTGTTCGAGTTTAGAATAGTTTGCTTCAATTGTTTAAGGGCATCCATTTAGAGCGATATTGATTGGTTGATTGATTTTAATTTGATAATTGGCTTGGTTGGCCATCCGATTGAATAATTTTATTCACTATCTTCTTCTAGCACAGGAGTCGATCAGTGGAAGGTCTAGTTCCCTAGGCCAAAAAGCACTATGTGATCTGAATTGTTCACTTCTATGTAGAGCTGGCACGGAATTTTTGAAGTCGTCAAAAATCGCACATTACGAAACTCACTGTATAAGTACAAAACACTTGCCGACTGGTACATTCAGGACGTGTTCTAGGAGTTCATCGTTTTCCATTCTTCATTCTATACTTTTTTACAAATGGTACTTATTCCTGCATTTGCTAGGTTCTCTTATGAGTTTTGCTTAGTTGCATGGAGTTCAATGTATAAAATAAGTAAGTAAATAAATAAAATTGCAAAGGGAAGGATCGTTAACATCTAGTACGTTTGGATTCCATCCCCACCTTCTTCCTTCATCTCGTTTGACATCGTTTTGATGAAGTGAGTCCTCTCAACGCATCGATTCGGCCGTCTTATATGCCAGTGTAGCTTAGTGTGTGTATTGTTCGATGGAGTTACACGATGCGAAGAAAAATAGGTTCGGGAATCCAAAGGAGGACAATTCGGTGCTCTTTTGTCGTTACGTCCAAAATCGTTCATCATTGGCCGACTGCAGCACGTATGTGAGTGTGAACATAAGGTGTGGTGATGCTTTGCACCTCTACAGGTCTTGCATCCCTCACTTCTACAGTCTTTCACGAAGTGTCCTTCGCGTCCGCAGTTTAGGCATCTGTTCCGTCTCAACATAACGTCGCGTCGTGCAGATATGTTTGTGACTTTTGTGCATGTTGCTGACTTGTGCTGTGGAGATTTACAAAACATACAGTTAGAAGAACTATGATTTGTTGCCGTGATCTTCTTGAAAGGCATCCGCGTTTTGTTTTGGAATCCTTCGTTGCGTTGGAGCTGACTGTGAGTGCTGTCGTCGACAAACTCGTGAATTTGTCCTTCCGTGGTGATGAGATTGCCGAGTTCTGATAGATCCAGTCAATTTCCTGCTTCTTTTGTGGAAGCTGGATCTCCAAGACTTTGCTCTGAAGGTCTGGTGAAAACCTTGCTAGAAGTTTCCGGCTCAGATAGGAGCCATTGAGTGGAACACTCAAGTCTTCCAACTGTGTGACAATGAGCAGAATGTACTCTAGCAGTCGGCGTTAGGAGGAATGGTTGGCTTCTCCGCTTTTGCCATTTCAAGTCGTGACTACAAATTGGCGATGACTGTAGATTCATTACCATACATGTCCCGTAAAAGCTTTACTGCGTGATCATAGATGGTTTCCGTCACTGGGAATCGACGAATCAGCTCATGTGCACCACCTCGTGATGAGTCAGTCAAATAATTGAATAGTCTTCCATGAACATGTGCGTTGAACCCGTTGAGGCTGGAAAGCGGGTAGATGTCCAGAAATTGGAGGACTCCTAAGTCTTTCCCGAAAATACATTTATAGGTATGGCTGGGAGCTTTGGTGTGGCCATTTCGGTGCTCTCCATGGCCGCTTTGCTCCCCATTTGCCTTCTCGAGTTCCATTGCTAGGCATTGCGCCTCGTCAATAAGGTCCACAGATGCGTCGATGTATTGTTCGGTCTGCGCTTCCTGCTCTTCGGGTAGATTATCGAACGTATCGGGGGCTGCCGTGAAGTCGTTGAGCGCCTCGGAAAGGAGTTTCGTAGAAGCCTGGAGTTCAAAGACGATATACTGTATAGATTACCTCTATATGTCTCATAAGACCACTTCCGCAATACACGTATATCGAATGGAGGATAAATTTTCAGACAACCGCTTCTGAAAAATTTCGATCTCACTAATCTAAAAGAATTTGCTTGGAGTACTCTTCACATGTTAAGCGAAGATCTTTCGTACGTCTTGAATTCGCCTATTAATGTTGTCTTCTTGGACGCGCCCTGCCCAGGAAGAAGGGGCCTATCACTCACTCATGACTATGTTAAGGTGAGCAGCACTAAGCGTAAGCGTACAGACCTTACAATAGTTACCTTGACTTCAGAAATTTATGTGCGGCGACGCCGATCAGTCGGAATGCGTGTTACGCCTTAGCGGTCGAGATATGCAGCGCCTGCTCCAGGTATGTCAATCATTCACATCTCGCTGGACCAAATCTATGCAGTCCGTGAGTCTGTACCTTTTTCGGTTTGTCAACGATAAATTAACGACATCTTGAAGGGTTTTAGTTTTTTTGATTAGACTTTAGGACTTCGTGCGGAGGTCACCCTGAACTGATGACCACAGGACGAAGTGTAGAAGATGCAAACGATTCCTATCAGTTAATAAACGCAAGATGGTAGTGCTAAAGAGCCAAGCAACGCGTCAATATTACCCACTTTGCAGAAAATTAAGCTTTTAAGATGGGAATCACGCGACTGAATATGATGACCGCTTGAGGGACTTCGTGAATGGCGATCAAACAACCGGTGTAAATCTATGTGTAAAATTACTTAAATTATTATATTATTCATTCACATTAAAAATATTTTAAAATATTATGGTATATGTCGCGTAGGCGAGCAGCATTGGTGGGTGGGAACGCCTAAACCAATCAGTCCGCATTGAGTTGGCATGCCGTTCAAAGAGGGCATATTCAGCCGGTACCCTGATGGGCTGGCATGCATTCGGGCTGTGCTCTGTTTGGTTATTATTGGCTGGCGCACTGCCACCTACCAATGCTGCTCACCTACCCGACATGTACCATTTACTTGTTAGTACAATACTAGGTGATAGATTTTTTGTGTTTTATCTTATGTACTAACAACTAAAATTTTCAAATGAGTGTAAAGTTAACGACCTATGTTCTAACGCAATTTCATCAACAAAACAAAATATTAGGTTGCCCCATAAGTCCTCACCGTTTTTTCAACGATTCACTGCAGATTTCGCCGGCGGTCTCTTGCATAGCGCTGCATAGCTTTCGAAAGAGAATGATTTGCTCTACCAGAGCACTTATTGCGTTTCTTTTTTTCGCCTGAATTTTGTCAATTTTTAGGTCCTTGAAGTGAAAAGTGAAAAAGTGAAAAAGTAGCCATTTGCGCACTTGTTCTCTCCGCTTAGGTTTGTAATTTTTTGCGCAGTTTTTTATAGCATTTGAAAGACAATGTTCTGTACTACAAGAATATGTGTTAGTGCTATTTGCTCATTTGTCCTTTATTGATTTTTAGGTCATCAAATTGGGACGTCTGAAGGAGGATGGTTATTTTTGCCGACAGTTCCTGCTCTGTGGTTGGACTTTTTGGGTTGGTGTTATATGTCATTCGAAAGAAAATGTCTTGCTATATAAGAATATATGTCGCGTTTATTGATTTCTATTGAATATCAACAAAATGCCAAAAAGAGAAAAATCGTCTTTACCAACAACTCCTTCTCCTTCTTCAGTTGTTGATATTCGACAGAAATCAGCGTGAGCCAATAAACGCGACACAAATTCTTACTGAGCAAGACATCCTCTTCCAAACGACATATGACACCAAGCAAAAAAGTCCAACCACAGAACCGGAGTTTTGGTAAAAATTCCGACGGAAAAGTCGGAATTCCCAATTTGATGGCCTAAAAATCAATAAAGGACAAGTGAGAAAATAGGATCAACACAAATTCTTGTAGTACAGAACATTGCCTTCCAAGCGCTATAAAAACTGCGCAAAAATTACAAACCTTAGCGGAGAGAACAAGTGCGCAAATGGCTACTTTTTCACTTTTTCACTTTTCACTTTAACGACCTAAAAATTGACAAAATTCATGATGAAAAAAGAAATGCAATACAGTTTCTGATGGAGCAAATCGTTCTCTTTCGAAAGCTGTGCAGTGCTATGCAAGAGATCGCCGGCGAAATCTGCAGTGAATATTTGAAAAAAAACGGCGGGGACTTATAGGACAACCTAAAAGAACCGTCAACTTAATACTACCTCACTCAACATTACAGTACATTTAAAACTTTAAAACTATATAATACCATACCCTTAATAGAAAACTAGTGTAAATAAACGTTTCTTTTATTTTTGTTTATATCACCCTATTTTAAAGTTTTATTTATATTATATTTTTAATAAGCTTTTTTCAAACTTTAAATTGTTTTGTTTTTATTTTCTAAACTTTTAAAGGTTTTGTATTTTAATTATTATTTATAGATTTTAATTTTTAATTATCTAATTTACCTATTTATTTTTTATTTATTCAATATCGATCGGTTGCTATAGTTCTGGGGCTAAACTCGAGCCGCTATAGGTCATGCTCATACTTCGCGACAGGAGCGATGGTCGGCCAGGCAAATAATAGGTATTTTGCTGGGCGATCGCTCTGCTGTTTAGGCAGCTAGGCCAAATGAATATTGATTTGGACGATATTTTCGCTGCAGGTAGGCACGAGTCTCAACAGACTTGATGGTAAACTGCTCCAAATCTCTGGCACTTTGTTGTGCCAGGAGTTTTGTCGGTGAATGACTTCTGGAAAAAGGGTCAGGAGCAAACATTTAAGCCGTATAACAGAAGTCATCACCAATCTCAATCAATGGCTTCGGGAGAACATGCTTGTTCTATTTCAAGAGTTCATTCTGTTGGGCCACTCATATTAGCGACATCACTAATTTTTCTCCGCTATTTTTTTAACTGAAATTATTGCCTCCATAGAAGGAACTTCTATGCGTATTCCATAGCCCTGCGTTAAGATATATGATAGTTACTGTTGTCCTTGACCATCGATATAGTGTTATTGAGCGGTCCACCAAGATTGTCAACGTCTTTTATTAGGCTGACGTTTCGGCGATTTTCGCCTTCTTCAAAGCCTGGAAAAATCGGAAACATTCACACATTCACAACACTACCATACTCGCTCAAACATAATTTCATCCTACAGAATACTTTTTGTCTCCACTCGTCTTGACTCCATGGGGAGAGCACAGGGTACGATGCAATGGAGGCGCGATACTCCAGGTGTCCGTGACGGTTTTGGCCCGAGAAAGTGATACCTCGGCTCGCAGGACACTGGAGGCACTGTGGATCACAGCTAGGAATCCCCAGGTCGACCGGAAGGAAATGTGTCTAGCGATAACGTAAGAACTGGCACAGTTCAATGAACTCTACAGGTTCTGATTCACTGTTCGATCTGACCTGCAGGGGTATATATTAGGTTGTCCCATAAGTCTTCGCCGTTTTTTTTCAACGATTCACTTCAGATTTCGCCGGCGGTCTCTTGCATAGCTCTGCATAGCTTCCGGAAGAGAATGATTTGCTCTATCAGAGCATGTATTGCATTTCTTTTTTCGTTATGATTTTTGACAATTTTCAGGTCGTTAAAGTGAAAAGTGAAAAAGTGAAAAAGTAGCCATTTGCGCACTTGTTCTCTCCGCTTGGGTTTGGAATCTTTTGCGCAGTTTTTTATAGCGTTTGGAAGACATTGTTCTGTACTACAAGAATATGTGTTGAGCCTATTTTCTCACTTGCCCTTTATTGATTTTTACTCCGTCAAATTGGGAATTCCGACTTTTCCGTCGGAATTTTTACCAAAACTCCGGTTCTGTGGTTGGACTTTTTTGCTTGGTGTTATATGTCGTTTGGAAGAAGATGTCTTGCTCAGTAAGAATTTGTGTCGCGTTTATTGGCTCACGCTGATTTCTGTCGAATATCAACGACTGAAGAAGGAGAAGGAGTTGTTGGTGAAGACGATTTTTCTCTTTTTGGCATTTTGTTGATATTCAATAGAAATCAATAAACGCGACACATATTCTTATATAACAAGACATTCTCTTTCGAATGACATATAACACCAACCCAAAAAGTCCAACCACAGAGCAGGAGCTGTCGGCAAAAATAACCATCCTCCTTCGGACGTCCCTATTTGATGACCTAAAAATCAATAAAGGACAAATGAGCAAAAAGCACTAACGCGTGTTCTTGTAGTACAGAACATTCTCTTCCAAACGCTATAAAAACTGCGCAAAAAATTGCAAACCTAAGCGGAGAGAACAAGTGCGCAAATGGCTACTTTTTCACTTTTTCGCTTTTCACTTCAACGACCTAAAAATTGACAAAATTCATGAAAAGAGAAACGCAATACATGTTCTGATAGAGCAAATCATTCTCTTTCGAATGCTGTGCAGCGCTGTGCAAGAGACCGCCGGCGAAATCTGAAGTGAATCGTTGAAAAAAACGGCGAAGACTTATGGGACAACCTAATAAGTCAGATGATCTTGGGCTGAAGCTCATTCACCCACTTACCCCAGCTACGGGTGAACGGTGGTCCGTTACGACAACCACCTTAGTCGTCCTTCGCAACTCCCGTGTGTGATCACGTCTCACTTTTCCTTAAGAAAAGTAAGTGAGCTAAAATTTTTAAAGCATTTTTCAAACAGCTTTGTATATGGATCTATGTGCCTGCTGTTGTATAAGGATATAGTTAAGTTAAGTTTTATAGGATGAGATGATGTTTGGGCTAGTAGTGTTGTGAATGATTCCGACTTTTCACATCAGGCTCTGAAGAAGGCGAAAATCGCCGAAACGTCAGCCTAATGAAGGACGTCAACAACCTTGGTGGACAGCTCAATAACACTATATCGATAAGCAAGGATGTCATGCCGAGACTCATTGAACGTTGAACCCGGACAGTTATTGTAGTGTCAGGGAATGCATCGGTACGTTTCATATGGCAGCATAAATGATAAACAACCTCGTTAATCAAAACCTTGGCGGGATGCACCACCCATTCTACTTCGGCAGAGTATCGTGGAGGCATATCTGGTATAAAGAATGGTTGCGGTAACCAATCAATGTTTCACGCTTCCCAGAAAAGTCTGCGAACGGAATGGCAGAAGCTTTGGCGGGGCTGACGAGAATAGAACCATGTGTCGGATCGGGAGACTGAACCTCCTCCGACTCCGATACAATTGTCGCAACTTGATGCCGTGATACCAACAGTGAGCGAAGCATTGCGCAACTCTTCAGCTGACGAGGATTGTCTTTTCATGAACTGCACTAAAAGTCAGCCTTATCGTTGTGATTTTTAGGAGCTTCTGGATGAAAGCCGGCCAGAAAACGAAAGCAATGAGCACGCGGTCTCCGTCGCATTGTCTCCGAACAGAGATATAATCGAAATCCACTGCTATAAACGAGGGAATGAGTCGTTGTAGATATATCGTTCGTTTTTGCAGATATATGTTATCCTTGTATTCCATTAGATATTACTTATTATGTTCAATGATAGATGCATAGATTTGTTCATTTGAATAGTATAGTAAATAACAGTGTGTTTATTTATCACTTCGATCAGGCAGTCAATATCAATAGATACTATCGATCTTTTGATTATGATGGCCGTCGAGCGCCGGAAGGTCGCTCAGGCAATCAATATTGGTCGATATTGCGAAGCCGGCGACTGACGCTAGGTGAGGAAGCATCCCTAGCTACGTTTGGGCTGCGTTCCCAGCGTGGCTCGCCATACCCGAAGCCGGCAAGCTAGGCGTGGCCTGCACGTCCAGCGTCAGGCGTCGGCGACTGACGTTGGTAAGAAATAAGGGAGAGATGGAGCAGAATAGTGCCGCCAAGGAAAGCCCACGAACCTAGCATTGTGAATCTGCTCACGCTGAAAATCTGACCGACCGAGAAGGGATGAAAACTGAAGGTCGCAGTTGACTACTCCATGTGTGGGATGCGCTGTCCTACCATAAGTCACATTACAGATTTGGCTGTAATGTGACTTATGGTTGCCACTATAGTTGTGCTTGGTCGAATGTATTCGAATAATTATTTGTTCGAACATTTGTTCGAATAGTCGATATTTCTAGATTTTCGAATATTGGTTCGAATTCGAACAATAGAAGGGAGCCGTATTCAAGTATTATTCGAAAATCGAATAGGTCTACTTTTTCCGGAAATCGAATAGTTTTATTCGGATGTCGAACAAATTTCTAATCTTTAAGCCCAAAACCTGATTGGAACAATTTATTCGGCTGTTCGAATATTCTATTAAATGGAAAGATGGAGCTTGTTCGATTTTCGATCATCCGAAAAAATTGATCAGCGAATAAATTCGTTCGTTCATTCGCTCGAAATGTTTCCCCACTGAATAAATTTGTTCATTTATTCCCTCGAAAATTTTCGGATCGAATTTATTCGTTCATTCATTCGTTCGATAAAATTTCTCAAAGGCACAAATGTATTGTATTGTATTGTACCGACAATTCGGTCAGTGAAGTACTCTTCTCGGACAAGCCTGATACCAATTCAGCGACACCGGAACGATGAAAATGTGGGCGACCTGTGCAGAGCCCGAACGTTGACTGAAGAGGTGAAGGGTCTAGAGCCGGCGACTTCCCCAACTGTGGTATGTACCATCCACCTCACCGAAGCATGTTTCCTCAAGAAGTCTGTACTCTCCAAAATTCAAGAGGTCACAATAAATGATAATAAATCAGTTTATTTTTAATAAATAAGAAGAAAGAGGTCACAATAAATAAAATCCGCACTTGATGCTTCATAATAGAACAGATCAAGCAGATGGACAGCATTCGATATAAGGATAACAAAATAAAAATAAATAAATAATAGGACGTGGCGAAAAGGGAACGATTGCACGCATCTCGATCTGTGTTCGTGGATCATGAAGTCATCATGCATGCTCAAGGATTATATACCATCTTCATGTTAAATTGGGCACTTTTCACGTCAAATCGGACACTCTCCTAAACAACGTTAACACCATTGAAATTAAGCTCTTCCAAATTAAATGAGCTTATTTGACATTAAACTAGAGACTTTCAAAAAGGTTGGCGTAACTTTTTGTTCAAGGGAAATTTTAGTATGATTTTTTTTGAAAGTGGTTTACCTTCCCAATAAGTGGACACATTGCTTACAATTTTATAAGATTCTTGTTTTTAACGAAAATAATTTCTTAAAACTTGCTTCAAAAATCAGGGAGGCAGTCATTTTCAGGTGAAAAAAGACATTGCGGCATGCTTTC
>OX375870.1:8669568-8709953 GCA_947359475.1 Heligmosomoides polygyrus bakeri
GGGTAGCTGGCCGCTCTATGGGACTGGCAACTAGGACAAACCACCTATGTCACTCAAAAAATAGCGATAAGTTTTAGCAACTAAAGGAGACGGTAAAGCCACAACCTCAAGATAAAGCCTAGGGACCCACATGGATAGGGTACAAATGAATATGAGGAAAAGAAACTGAAGAAAAGTCGTTGTCCAATCTGCACAAAAAAGTTATATATAGAACTAATCATATAGAACCATCTCAGCAACTAAAACAAACGAATCTACCAGATCACATATGTAGGAGCAGGCTCAATGTGGCTAAGTGGTGTGAATTCTCGAGCTGCAAAAACTTCATCGGTCTTGACCAACTCTACTATACGACTGCCTGAAACAATGCGTTGGCAAACTAGAATAAACCGCAGAACCGTATTCTAAACAAATCTGTAAATAGAAGTTATGAAGGGCACTTGTTGTCAAAGCGTCAGAAATCACAAATTTTCAGAACGGAAAGAATGCCGATTTTCTTCAGTTTTGTGCGGAATACTGAACTGCAAGGCGAACTAATTATTTCAAGCGGCAGCATCTATAACCATTTTGCGGTGCGAAAGGAAAAGTATACAGAACCCTAGAACTTGGCTTGACGTCTGGTTTAATATTCTGTAAAGATAGAAACGTGCGACTTCCTCAGCATGTTTTGAAAACGAAATTGCTAGGTTTCAACTTCGATTCGCCCTTAAGAATCTTAAAGCAGAACACTAGGTCCTCGAAAGTGCGGTGGTATAGCAGACGGTCGAGCTTGAAAATGCTTAATCCCCTCTTGTAGCAAGGCATAGCTTGAGGGTAGCGTGGGTCAGGAAAGCACCTGTACGGCTACATGCTGATATCAGCGACCGGCCCATCCCGTATCACGGGTGGGTGCTGACAGGCCTCGAGGATATCGCGGATGTTACGTGCGGCCAACCAGCGCCTGTGGTGTAAGGCGAACATCGGTGCTCGGAAAGCAGAAGATGCGGGTTCGAGTCCCGCCTGGCGCAAGAGATTTGATCGCAACAAAACATCCTGTATCAGCATGTAGCCTCTCTACCAGCCGCTCCAGGCTTAAGCAAATGTGTTAGAATCCGTTCACCTTGATTTCAGAATCATCGGGTTTGTTTAGAAGAGTGGCCACAATTTGACGTGAATGGTGTGCAACTTCATTTGAAAAGTGTCCAATTTGACAGAAATAGTTTGAATGAATAGACAAAGCACGTCGCTGATCAATCCCTGTTTATGCGACACGAATGCTCCTAATCTACTTCTGTTCTAGAAATTCTAAGTTTATTTTACGGTAACATCTTTTATCGTTTAGGCAGGTTGAAGGAGTTCTTGGCCCACACAATGAATGCGGTGAAGAGGCGATGGAGAGCGCAGTGTTTTATTCTTCCCAGACAAGTGTGCCACCAATTCAATAAAAAATGGATAAAGAACGGCGTTACTCAATCCCTTTTGGGATGCGCCACGCATTCTACTTCTATGGGATGTCGTGGAGGCAACTTGAATGCCTATTTCGCCATACAATGACTTGCGGTGGCCAGCCGATGAATAAGTCAGCGCTCTATCCTTCCCAGATAAGTCTGATACCAATTCACCAACCCGGAGGGATAGAAGGGTTGGTTGGCCTGGGTGGGAAAACCGAACTAGGAACCTGGTATCGGGTGCACGCGACAGCCGGCGCCTCCTCCGACTGCGCTACACGCGCTCATCAATTCAGTAAGCCCAGAAAAATGAAAGGCTTGATACGCTTAAGCGGGATCTGAATCAAGAACACTGAACAGGTATGTACACGACTGCCGGCGCTCCTTCGACTGCACTGCCATGTCCTCCAGACTGCCCATAGTGTATACATATTACTGCCTTCTGGTAACATATGGTATATGTCTGAAAGTACGAACTCGCTTCGGTTCGAGTAATAAACAACGCTCAGATATACTTGAAATATTCCTAATTTTCGCAGTTTTTTTGTGACGTACATACAATGGGAACGCGAGAGTCTGTATACCAATATTTCGCCGCACCTTCTTTATCTCAATCACACAACTGCTCCCACATTTTGACTTCATGTAGGACAAGGGGAGGTACATACACTATAGTGTGGGTAATCTTTACACCTACACGCTGGTGGAGCGCGTATAGCGCAGTCGGAGGAGGTGCCGGCTGTCGCGTGTACCCGATACCACGTTCCTAGTTCGGATTTCCTGCCCGGACCAACTAAGCCTTTCATCCCTTCGAGATCGGTGAATTGGTACCAGACGTGTCCGGGGAGGATAAAGCACTGACTTGCTCATCTGCTGTCTACCGCAACTATGAGAAAGTACGCATTCAAATCGCCTCTATGACATCCCGTAGAAGTAGAATGCGTGGGGCATCCTAAAAGGGATTGAGTAACGCCGTCTTTATCCTTATCCTTTACGCTGGTGGGACGACAGCAAGGGGTTACTTCCATTGTCTAATTCTAGTGCATAGAGCTCACTCAAAGCAATTTCTGTATTCTTTCGATAGAAATTTGCATTGTCTCACTTCTTTCCTAGTTAGTGAAACTTAATAAGAACTCTTCTCGCCCTTGGTTCCTGCTTGGCCGCTTAAAATGTTGTTTTGTCATTGTTTTCTGTTTGTTCAACAATGCTACTTATAACTTCGTGAGATGATAGGGATAGAAGACGGGATGATAGGACTAGAGGAAACCTGCTTTCTGTTCCACGATAATTCTTGTTCTCCTAAAGACTGCCCACTTCCGCCGTACTATTACTTGAGTGCTGTTACAGTCGATGGGTCCTGGTACGCTCAGTCGGACTCCACTTGAGTCGTCGAATCTATCCTAGTGGGAACGAGCGTGCACTTCATTCCCTTTTACGTTCCTTGCATGTCCCAGAGCAATACCCTTGCCGACTAACAAGCTCCACTTCCCAGCAGGTCTCCTTCAACAGAGCAGCATCCTTCTAGGGAATTCCGCCGAATGAGTCGCCAGTGGGCTGGACCTTCCATGGCAACCAACCAAAGTTGCCAGAGTGAACCCGTAGATGTAAAGAATAATTTATTCAAAAAATAAAACTCTGGAAAACATCTGTCCGATTTGATCACTTCTTCTTTGGCGCAGGCATGATGGGGAGCACTCTCTTGTTCGTGTGTTCGCCGGTCTTCGGAGCCTCGACCGTCAAGTGTCCTTCGTTGTCGATCTGGGTGTGCACCGCATCAAGATCACAGTCCTCCGGTAGAGCCCACTTGTGCACGAAGGACCTGAATAACCGACGAGCGTCGTCTCCTTGGCGTAGCCGACGGAAACAACTGGTAATGAGCTCACTTTTTCATATAGCCGTGGTCGGTCTTCACCTCCTGCACTCCCTCGATGGTCAGATCACGTCCTTCGAGCTCAACCTTCAGCTCTTCGGGCTTGAAATGGGACACATCCAGTGACACTGCGAACTTCTTCTCGTCGTTGACAAACTGCAAAAGGTTCCGCGATCGGCTTGTGTCACATAACGGATCTATCCCAGATCTCCCACCTCTTTGGTCTGATTCCCTACATGGAGAATCGAGTGGTCCGCTTCTCTCCAGTACGGCGCGATCTGATGGTCCATCCATCGGTCCATATCACGCATCAATCCGAAGCGGTCCAGGCGCCTCATCGGCTCATCCAGGAAGCGCTCAACAGGCCACATTGTTTTAAGGCTGAATCGACTACCCTGAAATCACTAAATTAGTAGTAGTGTGAGCACCAACCAAAGATCTCATAGCTCAGTTCATATTCTCATCCATTTAGTGCGGAGCACACGCTTAATCAGAGCAGAGGGGTAACATGAACTCATAGCGAAGGGACAACAAGTGACAAATGGAGCAGGAGCAGGACTTCAAGGGTCTCGAGGACTGAAGAACGGCATGGACGACGCACTTTCTACACAAATGAAGGCAAATCACTGTCGATTTCCTCTACTTATGTGCATGGACAGTGATCGTGCGGGATGGCATGGCGGGAAGTCTGGGCATAGACCACAAGATCAACTTCTAGCCACTGCTCAGTTGTGCTTCCGTCCAGAGCGGAGACTAGCTCTTAGGACCCCTTAGTATGCTCCATGTCTGCTAACACAAAAGCCGAAATTCCTGAAATACGACGATGTTCTGGAGGAGGGAATCAGCCAAGTCAAGAATCGGCATCGTCTTATCGCAGTCAAACGTCTCGTGCGGGGTGCGGTTACCTTCCCTGCGAACATGTGTGGTTCGCATTCTCAAGTGCTTCTTTATTGTTCTGGTCGCTTTTTCTTATTCAACCTGGACATTAATCATCTGTATTGATTGTGCCTACGTATGTATACCCTCTTCACTTTAAAATGAGCAGCTTTCGTTTCGAACCGAAAACTTCCCTCTTCACTTTAAAATGAGCAGCTTTCGTTTCGAACCGAAAACTTCCTATTTTGAACTAGGAGTCCTCAGTCTAAACCGAACACTGCTTCGCAGGCTTCCGAACTTCAGCTCACTTATGTCAGCTCACTTATGTCGTCGCTACTAAGGTGGCCTAGGCCGTTCATGATACGAATGATCTTTTCTCAATGCAGTTCTTGTTTTTCGTGTCGAATGGCATCTTCCCATCCTGTCGTCCTTCCACGAATCTGCTCGAGAATCCAGTAGCGTCAGGTTGCTCAGCGGCTTTAAAGGGAGGGTGGTATGGCATGCAAGAGGAAGCAATAGCCATAATTCTGAATGCGTCCCCAAACTAGGATTACATTGCGTAACACCTAAATTTTGGTTCATTTAGTCGACTACTCGTCAGTGTTCAATATTGGGCGACGCGAAGTGGCTCTTTTGGAATGGAAGTTACCATGCAAAGCCCAATATAGAATTTTGTATTGCACCAAATTAAATTTTTTATGCAGTACTGGTTTACGGGCGCGTGGAGCGCAATCGGAGGAGGCGCCGGCTGTCGCCTGCACCCGATACCAGGTTCCTGGTTCGGATCTCCCGCCCAGGCCAACCAAGCCTTTCATCCCTCCGGGGTCGGCAAATTGGTACCAAACGTGTCTGGGACAGATAAAGCGCTGACTTGTTCATCGGTTAGCCACCGCAAGTCATTGTATGGCCAAATACGCATTAAACTCGCCTCCACGAGACATCCCGTAGAACTAGAATGCGTGGCGCATCCCATAGGGATTGAATAAAGCCGTCCTTTATCCTTATACTTACTGGTTTACTTCCCCCTCTCCCCTTTTTCTCTTCCTGCAAACAGGACTTTTACTTTCTTGGGATTTTCTTCTCATAATCTGTCCGGAAAGTTCTCGGCGTTCTGAGTGCTTCACTTTGAACTACCATAACTTTCTCAAATCGAATCGGATTTAGGCGAAACAAGCACCGTTCGAATCAACACACATTTGCCAACAGGCCGCTAGTCGGCGTATTCCATCGGCGAAAAAATTGAGTGGTCGAGATTCGACAAAATCCACGAAAGCTGTTTTGTCTTGCTCCTGATTGGAGGGGATCTTACCAGTGAGAAAGTTTTGAAAGTGTTTGGAAAGGAGGTAGTCGGTTGGTAAGAAGTCTGCAGAATATGGCGTGTGAGGCAGAACTTCAACCCTTAATTCGTTCAATTTTCGAATAGTGATTTCTGAAACGTGTGGCCGGGCGTTATCGTGCAAAAGAAACGGATTTCTTCTGTTGACCAATGCTGACTGAAGTTGACGCAATTTTCGGTGCATTTCGTCGATTTCCTTACAGTAGGACTGCGTTGTGATCGTTTGGCCTGGTGCCAAGAAGTTGTAATGGATCACGCCGGCCGCCGACCATCACACAGTGACCATTACCTTTTTGGTAGAAGTTCGACTTTGGAAAATGCCTAGGGGTTCGTCGGCATCCAACCACTGTCTGGAACATTTCCTGTTTTCATGCAGAATCCACTTTTCATCAAAAGTGATGATTCGTCCAAAGACGGGTGAGTTTAGTTGCGTGAAAGTGGAAAAGAACAAATCTCGAAACGTGACAATCTTTGCCGCTCACTCAACTCGTGAGGCACCCAATTTTCGAGCTTTTTCACCTTCTCAAGGCGTTTCAAAGCATCTGCAGCAGCAGTTTTACTGAGGTCTAGCTCTTCCACGATCCCGCGAACTGTCTGGGATGGTTCAGCTTCCACCAATTCCTTCCTTCGTCCAGGATTACTCTAGGTCGACCACTACGGGAGTCATCTTCGAGGCTGAAATCTCCGGTACGAAATTTACTGAACCACTGGCGTACAGTGCTTTCTCCAACACTGTTATGCCCAAAACTTGGCTGATTTGTCGAGCTGTCACAGCAACGGATTGTCCCAACTTGAAGTTAAAATAATATATCGCTCGGAATTGCTCCTTCGACATACTCAATAAGCCCTTCAAGAACCAAACTATAAAATAAGGTTGAAACCAAGTTATATATTCAGATAGTGCGAAAAATTCTGCACAGAAATTAGCAATAATGCGCAATGCAAATTAAATTTTTACTGAATAGTAAACTAATGAAAAATATGTAGTAACATAAGGCGCTGAGACGGACAAACTAATTCTTCATCCTAATACTTCCGTATTTTACAATTCCCTATTGCTGGTGTAACCGATTGATTATTGGTGCAGCATCGACAGTGTAGTGACTCGTCCACAGGTCGTTCTCGTAACTGCTTAAAAAACTCATTTTATAATAGTTTTTAAAGACTTCCTCCGGTGGTTCCTAATCTGCTTCGCGAAGATTTTTTCGGAGCAAAATGGCTCGGAGTGTCACCATGTGAGACACCCCGGTGCAATCCCAATGGGGGGGAGGGGGGTGGTCCACCTTATAACGAAACGTGCGTTCTACTCCTCGTTCTCTTGGCGTGTTCACCCCCCCCCCTCCCCCGCCCGGCTCCCTGGGTTTCCTCGAGAGTCTAGTGGAGTAGTTGCCGAACGCTGTACATTATGCTGCATGTGTTGCGATAAGGTGGACCCCCTGCAGCCCTAAACACATTTTGTGCAGCACTAATTTAAAATTTTTAGCACCGCTGTGGTCTACCCCTCCCGTGAACTGAGGTTGGCCAGTAAGACACATAAAATGGTTGCCGTGAAGCTTGTCCACCCTCTGTCGTCTTCAATTGTTTTCATTCTAAAATGTTTAATTTTGATAAAGTCATTTATACATGAACGAGGACCACGCCCGCGTGTCCAAGGTACATATCGACGACAACCAGTACTGAAATCTAGAGAGCCCGTCAATCTACTTTATCTTCTTCTTTGTGGAACTAAACCGAAGCAGCGCCTTCATCTCGCTGGCGTTCTTCGCCTCCTCTTCTTTCTGTTGCTTTCGCTCTTTCTTCAGAAGCTTATAGTTCACCGCTCTTCCTTTCTGCGGTTTCCCTCCTAGCGACATCACAAGACGTTCCCGAGCTACACTGCGATTCTGAGCACTACCTTCTCGTGTCAACAGCTGCTCCACTTCGAATGTTACACGCTTCACGTTCGGCTCCTTCGGAATTCTGTTGATCGAACTTTTCTTTTTAAGAATCTTCGGCGCAAAACGGAGCTTCTTTCTGATGACACAGGGCACAACTTGAACACCATCAGCAGAAGATGTCTACAACGAGATCGTATCACCAGTCGTCGCCTTCCTTGACGTTAGACTCTCGACCAACTCGTTAAGCGTTTGTGAGCCACCGAATGCCGATGAAGCAAAGTGATCCTGCTCGCAGCCCCAGCTGTCAGCCATCATTTGACCTCACACATAGGAACGTAGAGCGGCAGATGATGTAGGCTTAATTTGCATAAAGATCGATAATTTCGATCGATGCTATACTGTTACAACTACTGCTTTTGCAGTACAAATATCTTTAGTTATTCTGACAAAAGACCAATTCTCAAATTTCTCACTTTATGCTCTTTATCGGGCTCTCAGACATTCTCCGCTTCTTCTTCTCGTATCTTCAGCTCCCGACCATACGAATATGGACGTCCATATTGTCTCACATAATATTCGTTGTCTCTTATCTTACGAAGTAGTTAAAAATCGATGTCTACCATTCACGATGGTCATTTACATCACTTCTAAGTTTCCTTTCAGGAGAGGATCTGCTCCACTCATAGCGTACTTCTAGTCAAAAACAGTTGATAGAGAATGGTGAGCACGCATTTCAAGCCAATATTAATGCCTTTCAGACCATGTCATCTGATTTTTTTCTACTTCGTACGATTTTTGTCAATAGTCTACACCGTGCGGCAAAGTTGATGTTCGCTTGCATTATCGATAAGGCTTTTAGCATTTCTGACGAACTAGTCTCGGCATTTTTGCACCAAAGTTTGGTCCATTGCCAAACAATATTAAAGTTTAAGGTCAAGGGCTTCTCGCAATAGTTTCGGTACACCTGTTTGTTTGTGAGACACTTATCCAAATCACGATTTATTCTATAAAAAAGCACTACTTTCTGAATTTTTAAAATGGAAAGTTGTTATGTTTCCTCTCAAATTTAATTTCACTGTATATCAGATTGAAGTGGCTTCACACTTTGATTATACCAAGTCGAAAAAAATGACTGTGGATGTTAGTGAATGAAGCACACCTCATAGCGCCCACCTGAACGTCTTCAAGACGTTATCATCCAATGTACGACGTCCTGAGGTTTAAAGAGTTTCAAGACAAAACGTTTATTTGCTCTATATTACTTCGGTGGGGGCGCGTGTAGCGCAGTCAGAGGAGGTGCCGACTGCCCTGTGCACCTAATACCAGGATACTGGTTCGGATTTCGCGCCCAGGCCAACCAAGCCGTTCACCATTCCGGGGTAGGTGAATTGGTACCAGACTTGTCTGGGAAGGATAGAGCGCTGACTTGTTTTTCGGCTGGCCACCGCAGGTCATTGTATGGCCAAATACGAGTTCAAATGATCTACACGACATCCCGTAGAAACAGAATGCGTGGCGCATCCCGAAAGGGATTGAGCAACGCCGTCCTTTTTGCTTTATCCTTATACCACTCAGGATCTACGGTTACAGGCTCAGTTTTACAATTAGTTCACTACTCAGTACTATAGCTTGACGCGTTCCTATGTGCTGTCCAGGTGGTACCGAGATAGTACTTCCTAAAATTTTCGTTAAATTCTGTTCAACGGAGTTTAACGTGGAAATCTCAATTGCACTAACGAATTTTTCGAAATTCACCAAAAGATTTAAGTTTTTCCCATACAAGTGCTATGAAGAGGACTTTTTTGACAAGGTTTTCGTAGAGGCGCAGTATCGTTGTGTAACTCTCCACTCATTTTAATCAGTGAGGAGAGGAAGCCGCTTTCGCCGCTTGCTCATGATTGTTTTTCTTGATTGTTTAGCATTTCATTTGTTGGAGTCCTTGCGATCTCTAACAGTCATTTTGAATTTTTGGCATTTTTTACTTTCACTGTTTCGTATCAGTTTCTCATGATTTCCTGCCGTTCTTTTCGCGTTTTCAGTTTTCTTTTCAGAATTTCATTTCGTGTTACTCTCGCTGTCAAAAGACTGAAAAGGCATATGAAATGCAAATAAAACAGCCGAGTAACCGAAAAAATGCGGTAAGCAGCCAAGAAACGATAGAAGCGCAAGGAACAGGATAACTCGCTCTCGCTGCCTTCTCCACAGTCAAACTTTTCAGCTTCTTCACTCCCATATCTTCCCATTCTAGATGGTGCATGCTGTTTTCATGGGTGGCGATGAAGAGTTTCGGTCACATGGTATCCCTTGCTGGACCCCTCTCTTCACGTTGACGAGGGAGTGGTTGTAGAATTGTGAAATAGTTGAGTTGTAGGAGGTTTAATAACCTACGTCTGAGTTCGTCTTTATAATGTCTCAGCACGATCCTTAACTCACCACGATGGTTAGGAAAGGCAGAACTACCTGTAAGTCTAATTACTTTCTGAGGCTCGTCGAGTTATTCGATGAATACCTGAAGTGGTTCCTCGTTGATGTCGACAATGTTGGTTCAAAACAGATGCAGGAGATTCGTCAGGCTAGGAGGGTCATGCCATGATCCTTATGGGAAAGAACACCATGATCCGCAAAGCCATCCGCGGTCATTTGGCGAAGAACCCTGCTCTCGGGAAGCTTCTTCCTTACATCGTGGAAAAGGTTGGGTTCGTTTTCACTAAAGAGGACCTTGGGGAGATTCGTATGAAGCTATTGGAGAACAGAAGGGGCGCTCTCGCTAAGGCTGGAACTCTCGCTCCGTGCGATGTGAAGCTGCTGCCTTAAAACACTGGCATGGGACCGGAGAAGACATCGTTCTTCCAAGTTCTCCAGATACCAACGAAGATCGCAAGAGGTACCACTGAGATTCGACACGAGGTGCATCTGATCAAGGAAGGCGAGATGGTCGAAGCTTCCGAGGTAGCACTGGACGCATGCATGGAGTGTCACAGTTCTCGTAGGATCTCGTGGTCTTGCAAGTGTGCGACAACGAAACAATCCACACTCCTGAGGTTCTTAACATGACCACCGATGAGCTTCGCTCACGTGGAGTGCGGAGCATGCTCGGAGTTGTTGCCTTCACCAACGTCAACTTCAAGTAGGCTGCTCAGCTCAAAGAATTCCTGGCCGACCCAAGTATGCTCGCCGCTGCCGCTGCAGCTCCAGTTGAAGATGAAGATCTTGGATTCTGACTGTTCGACTAACTTGTTCACGTTTACGAGGTTTTTGTTGAGCCTGTAATGTATGACAAAAGTTATTTTGTTAAAAAGGCTTGGTTGTGAATTCACTGCACAGTTCTTGGAGCACCCTAATGTACTGAGTAGAAACGCCTTGAGTGACAAGGGCTTCGACGACTGCTTCAGTTTCGACAGAATCGAAAGCCTTCTTCAGGTCGATGATGGTAAGGCACAGCGGCAGCTTGTACTCTCGGGATATTTCGATGAGCTTCGTATGTAATGGTGTGTATGTGGTCGATCGTGCTGAATCCTCTCCGAAATCCTGCTTGTTCGCGTGGCTGTCCTTCGTCCAGTGTTCGGCTGATCCTATTTAGGATACTCGAGTTAACAGCTTGTAGACAACGGACAGCAGGCAGATCGGACAATAGTTGCTAGTGTCGTGCACGTCTCTCTTCTTGTACAGCATGGTCTTCCACTGAGATAGAACCTTGCACTCCGGCAGGCAGGGTGTGAAGAGCCGCGCCAGGGTGTTGATGAGCGATGACCGGAGATTCTTCAGGTGTTCGAGTCTGATCCTCTCGGGGTGCTTTCTTCACCGACGAGATGGCACGTCGGATCTCGGAAGGGAGAACAGAAGGAACGACGCATCCATTCTGCGGAAGATGGCATGGAGACAGGTGGACGTGGCTATCAGTAGAAGTCGTGAATGACCTCTTCCACTGTCCTTCTGGAACACTTGACGGTTCCATCGGGGCATGAAGTTGGTGAAGTTCCGACGGACATTGCCGATGCTCAACCCTGCTTCTGCACTTCAGTCAGCACTTTCACCCTTTTCTACTTAAGATCCTCCTTTATCGCCGCTCTGCAAAGCTTCGCAAGCTCGGACGTCAGTTGGTAGTTGCCTGACGCTCATGCTGCTCCACGCCGGCGTATCAGCTCGAGTTTCTGGAGACAGACGTCTCTTGGTGGTCTTAAAGTTCTCGGCTCCCTTAGCACTATCGCGGAGATGGTGCACGAAGTGGTCGTATTCCTTCGATGTTGTCCATAACGGTATCTTCCCAAAGGCCGGTAAGAGAGTTGTAAAGGTCATAGTTGATGGTCGTTCTGGGACTCCTCTTCTTGAGGTTTACGGCTTTCTCTCCTTGACGCGAAAAGCGGAACCTCCCGCGAAGGAGCCGGCGGTCCGTTCCCGTGAGGAACTTGCGGACAGCGGAGATGTCGGTCAGGCAATACTTGCGGTTAAAGATGATGTGGTCGATCTCGTTGTGGAACTGGCCACCGGGGGATTCCCAGGTCCATCGTAGGGAGGGAGGCTTCTGGAACTGTGAGTTTCCATGGAAGGTCTTGGTCAACATGATAAACTCAGACAGCATTTCACCTTGTTTGTTCCACTCCAAACTGTGGGTTCCGATGTGAAGTTCTTCCGGCGACCTTCGTGGCCCGATCTTGGCGTTGAAATCGCCGACGGTCACCTTGTAGAAGGCGTGGTCTTCCCTATAGAACTTCTCCAGCCCCACGTAAAAGGCTTCGACGTCGTCACAGTCAGATGTCGGAATGTATGCGACGAACACAGTCAAAGTTGGTACAAAGTCACATCGCTTCAGTCGCAGACGTCCAATCCAGCTTATCAGAGACTCGTTCGAATCGGTGTTCGTGGCCAAGTACGTGTTGACGAGAACACCAACACTGCCTGCTTAGCTGATGTCGCATGTACTCCGAGGATCAGTTCTTCTCCGGAGACGTGGGCGGCATGTGGGAGTGGTGTCTTCTCGTCTCGGTCAGTCCGGGCGTCGTACTTGATCTTCCTAGCTTGCATCACCAGGTCCTCGACGGGTGCGCCCGATGCGAGCGTGCGGACGTCATACATAAGTACAGATTGTCATCCTAGTCCTCAACCTGCACAGCCTGGTTAGGCCCTTAGATTTCAGCAGCCTCTCCTACTCGTCCTTCTTCCTATCGCTGCAGAAATGGGGTCTCTTTCGGGGTCTGGGTGAGACCCTTTAGTTGGTTAGGCCGAACGGTGAAATGTAGATCCACATTATTCCTCCTGCTCGTCTCCGCGTTCCGTCAGCATGCGTTGATTTTCAGGGCTATTTTCTAGATTTCTGATCCAGGCATGATCCAAGAACGGAAGAATTCACAGAACGAAATGTCACTTTAGGAGTAATACGAAAACGAGGTAGACCTTCCATCCACTACTCATACGTTGACTGGCGTAATCGTTGAGAATAATGGGATCTCTTCACCTGCCACGGTTTAGCACATTTTCCAGAAAGTTGTACATTTTTCTAAGGTCTACTAACACTAGACCAATTCACCCCCCCCCCCCCCTCCAATTGACCCCATTTACTGCTCCTCATTTACTATATCCACCTTTACTGGTCTTCCCTTTATTGGGCCTCCTTTACTGACCCCCTCTCACTGATCCCCCTTTATTGGTCCCCCCCCCCCCCTTACCGCCCTCCCCTCCCAACTGGCGGGGTAGTGTTCTTCCCCCAGCATGCGGAGGGGCGGCGCTAATTGCACGAGGAGCGCCCATCGCGGACGAGCTCACGCGCTCGACGGGCTGGAGAAGAACGGACCCCTCTCTCATTGAGTGCCCACTCGAAGGCGAGGTACCATCTTGCTTTTCATGAAGGGTCCTTGTAGCCAAAAACACAAGGAAACCTTCATGAAGCAGCAAGTGAGTACAAAGCAGACGACGAAAATGGCAGAAATAGAAAGAATACAGCGCCGTACGGCCTCCTGACGATCCCATCGATGGTAACAGCTGATGGCTGGGGAGGGGAGGGGTCCCGTTGTTCCCCCAGCCCACCGAGCGCGTGTACTCGTCCGCGATGAGCGCTCCACGCGCAATTTACGCCGCCCCTCCGCATGCTGGGGGAAGAACGGGCCCCCTCCCTCCCAACTCACTCGACCCCCTCTTCACGGCTCCAGGACCTAACTCCAACGCGACGTCGCGGCACTGAAACGCGGACGTGCGCTCGATGACGCACAGTTAGCCGCGGAGCACGAAATGTTCCCAGTGTTTAAGCTCCCAGACCACATTTCTAGCAAGGAACTTAAGATCCCACAGAATGTGGTAGGCAACAGTCTGCAGTAGGACAATTGATTCGAGAATGGGTGATAGTGACCTTTTCCGTAGTATAACCATAATCACCGGTAAAAATTGACCGAAGAAGTTGTAGATGGCAAATACTGACGCTAGAAACTATCCATATGGTCATGATTCCTGTATAAACTCTCGCTGATCGTCCTGTTGAAATCACATTCATATACCATCTCCAAGAAAAGTTGAAATAAGGCAAAGGAATGTCCCTATAGGAATCGTTTCTAGCCGTCGGAATCATCGGACCGCGACAACTCGTCCAATTTCGTCGCGCACCGTGCGCGATGCCAGGGGGGTTCGCGCGGCGTTGGAGTTATGTCTGCCCTCGCCTCTTCACTGGTCCCGCCTTCATTGTTCCCCCTTTACTGGTTTTTCCTACCTGGTCCTCTTCTTCACTGGTCTCCCTTTATCGGTAACACAGCTCCCCGTTCACTGCTCTTCACTGCTGGTCCCACCTTCACAGTTCCCCTCCTTTACCGGTCCCCCTTATTGGTCCTCTCTTCACTGGCCCCCCTTTACCGCATCCTCTTCCCCCTCACTGGACTACCCCTCACTGGTCTACCATTACTGCCCATATTTTGCTGGTCTCCCCTTCACTGGTCCCCCCTTATTGGTCTCCCCTTTACTGGTCCCCAATACTGGTCCCACCTTCACTGTTTCCGCTTTACTGGTCCCCTACCTGGTCCTATCTTTACCGTCCCACTTTACCGGTTTCCCCCCCCCCCCTCACTGAACCCCCTTCGCTGGTCCCCTTTCATCGGTCCGCCTTTCACTGGTTCCCCTTTACCGCTCCCCCTCCCTTACCTGGTCCCATCTTCACTTCTCCCCTTTACCGGTTTTCCTCCATCCGTACTAGCCCTCTTTTCGATCTATTTACCTGTCCCCCTTAATTGGACCCCATAACTGGTCCTTCCTTACTGATCGCCTCTTCACTGGTCCCCCTTAGCCGATCCCCCCTCCTAGGAACCTGGTCCCCCATTACTGCTCCCAGTTTTTCTGGTCTCTTCTTCACTGGTCCCCGCTTACTGGTCTCCCCTTCAGTGGTCTCACCTTACACGTGTTCGGAATTCGCACACCTCGGTGACGCGTTTTCTCAAACTGGACGTCCTTTGCACGACATCGTTGACACCTCTTCTGAATCTAGACACTCATTGCATGACATCGGTGACATGTCTTCTCAACAGGGAGTCTGTCGAACGACGTCGGTGACGCGTTTTCTAAACCTGGGCGTCCTTTGTGCGACATCATTGGCACGTCGTCTGAATCCAGACACCCCCTGTGCGACAGCGGCGACACCTCTAGTCGGATTCATCAACGACTTACATAACTTTAACAGAGAATTCACAGAGGGAAACTCAGATAACGCGGCTTATCGCTCACCATATCGCTTGATAAGACGCGCTATCAGGGATTTTGGCCGTAGTTTTCTCTGTTAAATTGCTGTAAGTCGTTGACGAATCCGGCTCCTCTTCTGAATTCGGCACCCATTGTGTGACATCGGTGGCACGCCTTCTGTATCCTAACGCCTGTTCAACGACGTCTGTGAAAAGCCAGATGGACAGGCGGCAGTACGGACACAACCGCTAACTCTTTTATTTAGTACCAGCCGTTCAGCGGCCTTTCGGCCGCCAAACGTCTTTTTAGGGCTTCCCACCAAATTCCAAAAACAGAGCTACACTAGGTTTACTGGATTTTACGACCTTTCGACCACGGTCAGCAAGAAAAAGGTCTCTCTTATTACAGCTTAGCGCAGGGTCCTCACTAAGGTTGACGTGAAAGTTGCCCGCGCCCCATTTTATTTGTGCGATTCGCATTCCCTACTGTCCAATCTGCACAAAAATCGATAAATCGATATTGTTCGGTTGGTCGATATAGTTAGGTTGCATCAGTTTCTCTCCGAACGCCATCATATTGGAGTAATTCCCACGAGCATTAGTAATTCTTTCGAAGTAACGGTCGCCTGACCCCCATCAAAATGGATCCAATCTGAGCGAAAACCGGCAACTCCGGTCGAAAACTCCATACCGTCAATCGACATTGGTCGCCTAATTGAACCCTACAGCCTGTAGTGAAGTCGACCCATCGGCCATCAAAATCACATGACTCCCACTCCTATGGAACAAATCTGAGCGAAAAACAATAACTTCTGCGAAAAATCGATAATATCGATCGGTCCGATCAAGCCCCTCTACCTTTTTTAGTCGTCCAATCAAGTCCTTTCACCTTTCTTTTTTTGAATCTGACAATTTTCGTCAATTTTCATCGATTGCACGTGAGAGTAACCTTAACAGGTTTTACATGTACGTTAGGGTTACCTTCACATGTTCAACACGTTTTGCAAGTTTACACAGGTTTGTGACACACACACACACGTCGTTTCCTTTTATGCTGGATCGAATTGCTGGTCCGCCTTTACTGGTCTTTTCACCCCCCCCCCCCCTTCTGGTCCCAACTCCTGGCCCACTTCCTTGTTTCCACTTTTGACCCCCTACCGGTCTCTTCTTGCTGGTTCCCCGTCCTGTCCCCTCCTCCAGGTTGTTCCTTTCCTTCCTGGTAGCTCACCTGGTCCACCCTAGAGGTTCCCTTACTTCTCTTCTCCACCACCCCTTAGCGGTCCTCCCATTCTCACGGCAGACGTTGGTGAAGACGCAGAGGAGTATCTCGCGCAGGTAACATTTTCCGTTGAACATGGGATAATGCTGAATTCTGGAAGGGGCCACTCGTCACACGATGTCTGTGACACTTCTTCTCACTGCAGACGCTTGCTGCGCGACGTAGGGAACCCGTCTTCTGGGTCTAGATGCTTAGAAACGTGCAGATGCCGCTGTGGCAAGCAGGAGTGTCTGCTGCAGCAGCACCCATGTTGAGAGGCACATTTTGTCCGCGCGGGGTTCGATGAGGCGTATCTCATGCAGGTTTCTAATCTGCGTGAAATAAATACATCTCATCGAACTCCGCGTAAAGGCTAACTCAATTATATAGTAGTAGATAGTAGGATATGAAAACATTATTTACAGGACACAAATGCTTGTCCACCTCTCCGATTCCACTCCGTTCATGGAAGACACATTGTGCTGCAAAAAGGTCTGGCTCTAGTACATGTTCGTTTAGAGAAAATCTCGATAAAGCATTTGTTTCAGACGAAAGACTGGCACGCCGAACTACGGGCTCTTGTCAAGGAGTCACGTTCTCCAATAGGTACGCCTCCTCTCGTTTTGAAGTCCATTTTTCACGATTTTTGTTGCAGGCCAATTTTCATAAACGAAAAGGTGCACATACAAGTGGTTGAGGTGTCACGATCGCGCCGTGAGGGACTTAAATTTGGAGTGACAAATGTAGATCCAGAACGTTTTAGACGATGTCCTCCTGTTCAGCTGTAGGTTTTTTTTTCAATGCAGTTTGCGTTAGAAGCATAAGAGAGTTAGGATTTTGAAGGGTTCAGACCACGGACAGAAATATACCTTATCTCTTTCCTCAGCATATGAACAGTTAGAAATGCCAGGTCAAACACCTGGCCTAACCAAGAGACTATCTCAACGGTAGGTCGGAACGGCCCAGGTGTTGTGTATGGGCAGAATCGCTTCTCTCTGAGAAACACCTAAATGCAAATATCTCGACCCCAACACAATTCTGCGCAGAGTTAGAGACAACAGAAGTTGTGCCGTTGGCGGCGTTAGCCCTATGCCTGCGCGCGGGGGATGGGTTCAAATTGGCTGGAAACAGCGATTATGGGGACTACGCCGCCCCTCTACCCATTGCGCCACCATCGCTCGCTCGTCATCGCCGTTTCCTGTCAACTTGAGCCCACCATCCGCCTGCGGGCTTAGGGCTAACGCCGCCAACGGCCCAACATCCATCGTCCCTAACTCTGCGCAGAGTTGTATTTCGGCCGAGATATTTACATTTTGTTGTTTCCCAGAAAAAGGTGATTCTGCAGATGTACAACACTTAGGCCGTTCCGATCTACCGTTGAGATAGTTTGCTGGTAAGCTTAAATTTGTACTGAAGAGTCGCCTTCAGAGACTGGAACGTAGTGCAAGTTTTTTGACGTACACTCTATTCGACCGAGCGCCTTAACCGCTCTAGCGATTCTGATGTTAGTCTGAGACTTCCCATACGAAATCTAGATGAGAAAAATAAACTCACTCATAAATTCATCACAATTGGGGCGTAATCGTCCTGTCTTCAGTAGTAGACGTCTCCATTCCTTTGATGAAGTTCGGACTCGAGCTTGAGAACGTCACCATCGAGCTGATAGTCGGCAAATTTCTGAGAGAAAGCACAATCAGAAGTGTAATAAAAGAAAATAGGAACAACAATGCAGTTACGCTGTTAACTTCTACGGCGGAGAGTCGTTAGATACACCGCCCTCAGAAAGGGGCAGGGCGAGGGGCGCACTGAGGACAAGATGTCCGGGTCCCTGCCATCACATGGAGGCATCGCATTTTTAATCACTTCCCTTGGTCCTGCAGCTCTATCTTGAACTGATTTCGTTCTTGAGACAAGAGCCAGAATCTTGTTTACCATATTTGGAGGAAAAGAGTTTTCAGCTGCGGCACCAAGACTTTCTTCAGGTCGCGCCACATTGCTCAGTTCTAAGGCGTCGTCCGCATTTTCCGAGAAGTACAGCAACATCTTAGCGAGATCTGTCATGATAACAACGCGACCATCCACTAGAAAGCTCTTCAATACAATTACAGTTACAATACACAGCGAATTGTCCGATCCTTGCAAAGAGAGAACGGTGAGCCGGCTTTGCGCACAATTACGGATAAGCCTTCAATGTAGAACTCCTGACCGGAATCACCCATAGTCTCAAGCTGAGGTGAAAATTTAAAGAATTGTGGCGAAAATTGAAAGAATCTAGAGAGAAGAGCGACATTCTCCTTTCCTCAACTGCCTCCATAACCGAACCAACTAGAAAATGACTTCAGACTTCTCCGAGATGCGCTTCCCAATCGTCTCCTACCAGTTGTTGGATTTTTGGACGACTTCACATCAATTAACGACGGCTTCGAGCGCAGCAAACTTGTCCAAATAGGGCGGCGCGGGCAGGGCAGGAAGCGGGCGGCGGGCACCACATTGTACCGAACGACTGCCCCCCGGCGGATCTGCAGGTTTAACAATAATAAGTTCAAAGCAGCTCGAAGCATATTTCTACAGTTTAAAAAATGGTACATGACATCATCGACGTTTTATTTGTCACAACGGAATGTCTGCTTCAGACCGTAAAGTTAAATTCAGGCAAAGCAATTAAGACCAAACTTTATTTAGCATTATACTTTTCACAATTATCAACAACCCTTCGCAAACGTACACGCAGGGAGTGAATCCTATCTTTAAAGAAATAAGCTCGAGGAGGTTCATCCAAATCCGGAATCCATCATAGTCGGCCACCTTTTCCCAACCTAGGCGTGCTGCATCGAGTGGGTTATGTGGTGGGCGGATGGGTCAATGTCGTGGCTGTATAGTGGATTGGGCAAAACGGTCTAACCAAGTTTCTCGATTTTCTGATGATCGACTTTTACGATGTGAGGCCTTGCATTGTCATGCAGCAAGCTTATAAGACGTCTGCTTTAACTCTTTGACGGCAAGGCACATCTTGTATTCGAGTAAGCAGCTGCGAGCACACCGCCGAGGTGACAGTTTGGCCTGGTTTCAGCACACATGGACGACTCCTCTGCTATTTCACCAAGGACAAAGCATTACATTCTTTCCTGGTAATTCCCGTTTTGCAACAGGATTAGCCAGCTCTCCTGATGTTATCCACCAGCGCTCATTATGCTCGAGCAGTACTGCACCAGAGACCACATCCCTGTGCGCTCGATAATCTCGTCCGCGGCTAGCGACTCGGCGCGCCCCTCGCCCCACCCCCTCTGGGGATGTGTAGAGAATGACGCCCCACCCACGCCCCCGACGTAATCTCACTCTGACCTAACAGTCAACACGGTGTACAACGAACTCACGAAAGGTTTTGGTCGATCTCCTCATATGTTGGGTTGGCTCCTTTATTTCTTCTCTCTCTTTCTCTCTTGAGACGCGTTACAGTCTGTGCGGTCTGCTAACCGCTCTGCTTTCAAACATTGCCCTCATGCTCGTTCTTGGCTCAACGTTGACAATTGATATTTTAGCAGTGCTTCGATGAACGGGCCAGAATTCTCGGTGAGAGATCTCCCCACAATTTGCTTGAGTGAAAGAGCCGTTACACAGATTTTCGCAAATCAATTCGGCTGCATTTTCTACAAAGTGCTTGGCGAGTTTGGTGTGGTTAGTCATGTTTTGTTCGTTAGATTCAGTTACACAAACTTTTGAGCTCCTTAGTTATGAGGAAAATCCCACGTATTATCGCCGCTAATGACGATACAGACGGTGGCAAATCCAATTAGGCATTTCAATTGAAAATGCTGCGTTACTTTCCAGAATGAGGAATTCTTAGCCATAGGACTGCCACCATAACATTGAAGTAGAATATTTTCAGATCTTAGGTCGCGGTTGCTTGTTTCGTTACGTTGATGTTTCACGCCCCATTTGGATGATATTCGATATTTATGGAAACACCGTGGCACTCCAGTTCATAGGTGAATTAATATTGTTTCATTCTCACACGATACAAAGTAGCTACTGCGTTTCTTTGCATGTATATCACTTCGCACAAAATTAGTGGTTGATTGACGAGCTTTATTTATTTATTTATTTATCTTTCTCAAGACATTGATTTCAATCACGCTGGGTTGGTATTATCGATTTTTACGCAGTTTCGGCAGTTTGATATAGGTGCGCGTCGCAACAATATGTTGACAGGTAATCAGAATTCACATCAAGGTGGCAGCATTGACCTACCAACCAATGCCCGACGATTGATTTTAATGAGTAGAAGCCCCAGCCAATAGTAAAGCCGGCAGCAAAGAAATGGAAAATGAAATATGACCAGAGCGTTTTTTATGAAGTTATTTATGTGAAACTACGTATACTTTCTCAGAAATGAATGATTATGTAAATGAAAACTGCATTTCGGTATTTGGCAGGTCTTTCCGCATCTTTGCAAGTGCTTGCTCAGGGTGATGGTTGATCGATTGGCTGCGTTATGTTAGATACCCCAACAGGGCGGAGCGAACACGTGAGGTCGGACGAGTTTACGCGCTGCACGTCGCCAATTCGAGGTATCTAACCATAAGGGGTATCTAGCATACGAACCCTTATCGATTTTAAGCATAAAAAAGTATGTGCAACCCTAAGAAGTAATTGGGCTCTGCCTCTTTTTTCCACTAGTACTGGCTGGGCAGCGTTCAGAAATGTGCTACAAATCGAATTCTTTGTGCGGTAAAAGGGTCGTAGCATCGAAAAAAGATTTGAAAATTTGTGCCGTTGGCTCAACATAGTGAGTCATATCCGCATAAAGTTGGCTCTACCACAGTTTTGTGATTCACATGCTTTAAAAAATGCTAAATCGCGTCAGTGAGTTAGCAATAGATCAATCAACAATAAATCTGTTTCCTTTCACATCCCATAGCCGATTTGTGTGAAAACGTCCAACCGTATAGGAAGTTCTATTTCAAATTTACCACAGGTGTAGAACATTGCAGACTTTGGCTTCCAAGTATTTCTATGGAAGACAACTCTTTATATTGAGCTTTGTAAGTGGTTATTTTTTCAAACGCGCACTGTCTCTCATCTCAGATAGGCCGCCTACTGTACCTCGGCCTCCGTTACCAAGACCTATCGCTTCACCTACTATTGCTTTGGAAGCACCGACGACAAGAGTCACATCTTCCACGACATCGTCAACTCGAGCAGTGACTTCGTCGAATACTGGTTTACCATCTCAGATTGGAATGTCGAGGTAAGGGCTACTCAAGCCAGCCAGCATCTCTGTCATAGCAGCGGTATCGCTCAAAACCTTTTTCCAAAGCCCGAGTTGTGGAAAATGCACGCTGGATACATATTTCCAGGCACAATAATCAGGACCAGAGGTGTGCGTAACTGAAATTTGAAATTTCGTAAATCATAAATCGTAAGAGTCACCTGAATTGTAGTGCAGTACAACTAAATTTCCAGAGGGGTTTTCTCCTAATGTTAATCAGATCTGGTTCAATATTTATTTAGCTATCATGTTATTTTCAGCTCAAACTAAACAGATTGTCTAGAATCTATCGATTATTCTAGCTAAAATTTTCCCTGAATCAGTGTGTATGTGTGTATGAGTGCGTAAACGGCTATGACTACGTCTATTTGGTTATGTCTAGACATTGATACAAACACTACCTCGATCGTGAGGACAAGACATCGTAGGATGAGGTGCGAATAGGAATCCAGGGCGTCTGCTGCGGGGTGCTGCGTCCTGGACATCGACTTCAAGGACCGACGCGCCGGAGGCGCTGGTGACGACGGCTGCCGGCTGGACAGCGGCTTTTATAGAGCTGCAGCGCTCCCGGACCAGGCGGCTCCGCCCCTGAAAAACCCTTGATTGCGCTGTTCGCGACACAGATTTCTTACCGAACTATTTTTTTCACGACTTCTTGCTAGTAAAACATCTCTGAAACCAAACTTTACACGTTTCAGAAAAGTCGAAAAATCTATAGATCCAAAAACTTTACTTAAGCTTATGCTTGGCATTCCAACAAAAAGCTTGCATCGTTTGAATAATATTAAACTCCTGCAGCAAAAAATTCGTTGTCAAAACTAAAAATTAAAAAAAATCGCTCCACCACTGACCAATGCGTCGGTTTCCTGCTCAAGCCTGCACTTGTAAGATCTCGAAAACTTATGCCTCGTTCATCGTTCATTGCCTGTCTGTTCTACCGGGCGGTCGCGTACCTCAGTGCTCCGACTTCGTCGCGCACAGTCGCTTTCACCTGCATCTTCGGCGGTCTCCTGTATCATTCACTTGTTGAGAAACCTGGTGGCGGGTTTCGAGGTGTCGTCTAACTCCAGAGCCACCATATACGTGATTTGGCCGACCATCGATATGCCGCCTGCGAAGACGTCTCTCCAAAAATCGAGCAAAACGGTGGCAGTTGATGGTGATGAACTTGGTTCCGAGGACATGACGGCACCTTTCGAACAACTACAGGCAGATAAGAAAACGCCCGGGTTTATTAAGATCCTCATGAACCATATGTTTTCCTTTCAAAAGGAGCTATGTGCGGTCTTGGCGAAAAACCAAGAACTCCAGGAACAAGTGGCTACCTTGCGAGAGGAGAATTCGGCGTTGAAAACCGCTTTAGCTGAGGCGGGCAGAAAAAAAAATGAAGAGCGCTCAACACAAGACACTAGTTCGACTAGATTTTTGTCTTATGTCGATGAAAAGGAGCGGCTACGCTCTGTTGTTATATCCGGTGTCGCAGAGTCCAGTGCCACAAAATCCACTGATAGAGCAATTCACGACTTCGAGTTTGTTAAAAGTGTTCTTGATCATCTTGAAGTGGAGTGTATTCCCCAATTGACATATAGGCTTGGAAAGCCGATTGAAGGCCGACCACGCCTTTTGAAAGTTGTTCTCCCTAATACATATTACCAGTCTTTGATTAGACGGAGGGCTTCGAGGTTATGCTCTTTCTCACACAGAGGCGTTTATATACACCCCTCCCTAACTAAGGAAGAGAGAGAGCGTAATCGTGAAGCCAGGTTAGCTTATCGGAACTCTCATGGTGTAGCTATTCCAACCTCTCAAGCCACTCAGCTTAGCGTGTTATCGGTAAACTAGTAGGTTGTCCTCGGATAACAGCTTCGGTTCTGAACTGTCTCTACTGTAATATACGCTACATACAGAAAAATATCCTCCCACTGAGGTTTACCATTCAAAGCCTTAACTGTGACGTTATTGTTGTTATTGAATCTTGGCTAAATGAGGCAACCGACTTACTACCCATTCTAGAAAATCTATATGATGATTTTTGCTATCTGAGTTGTGACAGAGCTCATAGAAGAGGTGGTGGTGTACTCATTCTTGTTAGGCTTGGTATTTCTTTTGAGCTAATCTAGAGAGAATCTGTTCCAGATGGTTTCGAAATACTGTGCTGCGATTTAAAATTAGTTGAAACCACATTAAGACTTGTTGCAGTTTACAGGACTCCTAGCGCGTCTATATCGAGCACAACTCAACTCATTAAGGTAATTAGTGATGTCTGCTCCTGCAAGTCACAGTGCATTATTTTGGGTGACTTCAATCTTCCCGATATAGACTGGTATAAACCACACCCCCTTAGTGGCTCTATGACGTCAAGATGCTTTGTGGATATGTGTAAATCATACAAACTCCACCAGAACGTTTTGACTCCTACCCGTTATGGACATGTGCTTGACTTAATACTCAGTAGTCATCCAGGTCTCGTTAGAGACATTGTCTTTAGACCACCAATAGGATCTAGTGACCATTTGAGCATCACGTTCAAGCTTGAGTGTTTTGTAAGAAAAGCATCATACCGATTAAGGAGAGCATTTAGTAAGGCCAATTACAACCGCATCGTTCAGTCTCTGCTGTCTCTAAATTGGAGAGCACTGCTAGAGGAACATTCTAGTGTCAATGACAAATACGAATTCTTTTTGGCTATTCTGCACAAATGCATTGAGGAGTTCGTTCCTATTGAAAAGGTTCCCTTAAAGTTCAGCAAGCTTCCTTCCTATCTTGTCAGGCTTTTTGAGCAAAAACAAAGAGCCTGGCTGATGTACCAACACCACCCATCATTACATCACTTTCATCGTTTCAAAAAGTTTAAAGACGATTTTGATCGACGTTTGGATAGGTATAATAGGTATGTTGAAAGAAGAATTCTTGAATTCTTGGTTCTAAGTGAACATCATTTCATAAATTGTTAAATGCCGTACTAAAGCGTCCTGAGAGAATACCCTCCTTAAAAGACGAAACAGGAAACTCAGCAATAACGGACTTCGAGAAGGCCACCAAGCTAGCTGAGCACTTTCGGAAGTCTTTTTGGGATTGCCCGACAACTACTACCGTTGTTGTCACTCCTCCTAGTATGGATGACACGGTCTGGTTTTATAAAGAAGAGATCTACAATGCATTATGTGCTTTACCTAGCTCTTACACCATTACTCCAGATAAAATACCATCATATTTCATCCGGAGAGTTGCCATTGCAATCTCGTACCCCCTTGAACATATATTTAATGCTAGTTACATGCAAGGTGAAGTACCGATTCGATGGAAACACGCATTTGTTACACCAATCCCTAAGAAGGCGCCTTACCATTTAGCTTCCAATTACCGGCCTATTAGTATCACTTCTGTATTTGCCAGAGTGTTTGAGAAAAAGCTGAAATCTGAGCTTGTGTCCTCCCTAAATTCAAATTCTCTAATTCCCAATGAACAATATGGGTTTCGAGCAGGGAGATCCACAGAAACACTGATGTTGTCAGCATTGAATGATCGGACTCTAGCCATCGATCAAAAAGTCAACGTTGATGTCATTTACCTTGACTTCATGAAAGCCTTCGATAAGGTTCCTTTGAACAAACTGATGACCAAACTTGCGGATTTAGGAGTTCATCCCAGAATCATCAAGTGGATAAAACATTTTGTATTCGATAGGTCGTTTCAAGTACGAGTAAATGAATCATTCTCAGAATCTTTTCCAGTAACTAGTGGTGTTCCTCAGGAAGGCGTTTTGTCGCCGGTTCTCTTCACTATCTATACTGCTGAAATTCCCTCCCTGATTAGTCGCTATGATGTTGCCTGCAAAATGTTTGCAGACGACATAAAAATTTTAAGAAGGTTTCCGGCGAGGAAGATCATGTTGCTCTTCAATCGGCAATAAACACGATTGCAGATTGATCAGCGAAATGGAACCTTCCTCTATCAGGGCAAAAATCCCAAGTGTTTCACATTGGGCAGCAGATTAACAGAAAGAGTTATCACCTTAATGGGATGCAGCTCGGTAGCCCAACTACTATACGTGACTTAGGATTTGTATTTGACACAAATCTTTCATTCCGAGAACATTGCGAACTTATAGCGAAAAAAGCTGTCTACTCTATGTTCAAGTCTCTACTCACTAAATCACCTACACATTTAATGTTCGCCTATAAGACATATGTTAGGCCGATATTAGAGTGTGGCACGACTGTATTCAGTCCTAAGTGCAAAAAAGAAATCAATAGGCTAGAATCTGTTCAAAATAGCTTTACAAGAAAGCTCTGGATAAGACTTCATGGTTTTGATTACACCACCATCCCTTCAGCATCCACTCGGAACAATATCTTTAGTCTGCATACGCTTTCGTTTCGCAGGAAAAGAAACGACTTAATCATGATTTACAAGATGGTGAATGGTATGAATAACCTTTCGCTCCGGGAATTTTACTCTGTCTCTCCATCTAACACTAGGGGTGGACAGTGGAAGATAATTGTTCCTAGAGCAAAATGTAATACCAGAGCAGCTTTTTTTCACTAATCGTGCTGGCAGTGAATTCTTGAAGTTCAACAAGAATATTACTTTACCTAGCACTGTAAGGCAATTCAGAACACAAGTTGAGCGGTATTTCCAAGAAGACTCCTAATTGTTTACTGTCTTCTAGACTTGTTGTTTTCTGTGCTTGTTTGTAGGACTAAAGCCTGTGACTTCATTTACTATGCCTTCTGTTGGTTTGTAACTATTTTAGTTTCTGTCATGCTTGTTTATTCTTACCTACGTGGCTATCCACGTACAAATAAATAAACAAACAAATAAATAAATAAATAAATAAATAATATTGCTCTACTGTTTAATAACTCCCTGCGCTCGCTCGGGCTACGCTTCGCCAGCTCCTTTTCCTCTCCGAGAACCTGCAGCATCATAAGCGGACTAGATAGGATGAATACAACAAACTCAATCACACCACCGAAAATGGAGACCAGAACTGTCAAAACCAGTTCGACCCATTCTAGAAGTGCTACGTGCTCGGTTTTACCGCACTTTGTCTATTAGTTTGCTCAGTCCTATAAAGTACAATGCAAACTAATAGAAACCTTGGTATATGTCGCGAAGGTGAGCAGCATCGGTATGTGGGAGCACGCCAGCCAATAATAACCAGATCACAGACCGAACACATGCCAGCCGATCACGGTACCGACTGTACGCGCTCTTTCTGAATGACATGCCCATTCAATGCGGTCTGATTCGATGGGGCGTTCCCATTCTACAATGCTGTCCGTCTTCGCTACTTATACTGAAACATTAGTGGTTTATCCTTTCTGCATGAGTGTAGCAGCTTTCTGGACCACGATTCCAATCACGAATGATGTCCTATCGTGGATTTGCGTGAATTCTACTCTATAGGGTTAGCATAAATCTGTTGTAAAGAAAACGGCTAGACTTAGAGTCAATTTCGCCTCGTCAGAAGGTGGTGCTTATACGCAAAGCCTTGTCTTCCTTCAACGCTGCAGAACGAAAGTGACTAGATTTTATTACGTAACAGGACGTAGGTCTGAATAATCCTCTCTCTCTTTCTCCCTCTCTCTCTAATGTGAACATCACCAGCCGTTTGAAACGATGTTCCAATGGAAGGCGATCAACATAGTCCTGACTGGGCGTCGTCTGACGCGTTCGTTGCTTTCTCTTCCTTCCATATTCTCCTCCATTCGCCTGCACCTCCGCGTTCGCTGCAAAAACAGTAGATCTCCGCAGCTTGAGCTTTCTTCCATTATAAGCATAGGACCATTTCAAGTCTCGAAGAAGCACAACTTGTGCCCGCTAGCTGCGGTTACTTGCCCTTCGCCATCTTCAGGAGGGCTGCTTTGAGTAGAAGAGGACAATGATTGATTAACACTATGTAAGGTTATTTGTACCTCGCAAATTATCAATTTTAGCATTGATCGTTATCACCCAATATGATACGTTGTCATTTTGAAAGTGTCTCCAATGCATTACATACATCGTGACCATGTTACTTCCATTCGAATTTCTCTTCGAATTTAGCCACGCCAAGACAACATTTAAACGTGTTTTGTAGAGAATTTTCAGGGAATTCTAAAAACTTACACAAGTTTCTTTCTGGTTCCAAAGTATGATCGAAAAATACCGCAGAGCTAGGTATCCGTAAATATTTTGGCGCCACTATATTTATGTGAAGTGATGATATGGGTGTAAATGATGTTACGGGTTTGGCGTTATTTCCGTTTTCGTGTTCTGTTTTCCGGTTGCCGCCCATTTTTTTGAGCTCTTCCGTTTCGCGTTCCGTGTTCCGCTTTTTTTAAAACAAATTTCCGCACATCCCTGGTCAGGACTATATTGTAAGTGCCGCACGACCCCGAAAGTTATCTTCTAACGCTTGCACTGCACTGCTTCAGGAGAACATGTTAATATGAAAACGACGGCACGGTAATGAAGTCGGAAAGATTGACATATGAGGTTATCCTAAATGCTCACTTTGTGCGTGAGAGAAAGAAAAAAGACTAAGTTTTCAATATTTTTGTGTGATGCTAGCGCCTTGCTGGAACTGAACCTGCGCTTTCAAACGATTCAGCGGTTCTTCCAATAAAACGGTGAGCTTCATTCATGCTGCAGACACTTTAACAAAGGAAAGCGAATTTCGACATTGGCTTTAGGCCTCATTTATGCTTCCAACGTCGAGCGATGCGACGCCATGTAAAGTGGCCAAATTGATCGATCGCGTCGCTCAATAAATGTGGCCACAATACGTGGCGTCGGGTCGCGCGGCGTCGAAGTATAAACGGGGCCTTAAATCAACCTAATAGTATGCTTGGCTAGTTCCAAACAGGGACTCACATTCTTCCATCATTATCCTTTCTTATGTTCACCTAAGACATGCGCGTCATATGGAGAAATGACAGTAGACCAATTTTTTCTTCGAGCCGTATAGCCTCAAATTGTATTCTTAACTAATATACAATTGAGCTAGCTCACAGCCTCGGTCATACACAACTTCTGATTTGCATTTTAGGAGAGATTCTGCCCAACTGACCGAACGTACTTCTCAGCAATATCGGTTGACGGAGAATGGTGAGCACGCGTTATAGGCCAATATTATATTTCGAACTTTCAATTTCAATTTCAAATTACGCCATCCGGTGTTTCTACTTTGTACGATTTTAATCAATAGTCTACAAAGTGCGATAAGGTATCGTTCATCTGTCCGGCTCTTGAAGATCCTTTTAGCAGCAGTTTCCGTTGATTCTGTGCATTTGGAGTGGTTCGGCGGTAAATATCTTCTCGTCTCTGAGGAGGATCCGGTCGAGCTTGTCCCTGCGCGTAGGGACCTTCATCTCCCTGCTTTTCTCCAATTTTGAGGCCTTCATTTTTTCAGTGAGGTGATGCCCTAAGGCGAATTTCTAGTGATACAATCTCAGATCATCACTGATCAGTCGTTGCATAGCTGAACGATTTACGTTGCGCTCCTGAGCTAGTTTCCTGATGCTTCTTGCAGGATTTCGGTATAGTTTGTCTCTGACGGCCTCTCGAAGGGTAGAAGTTCTTGCAGTCCGTTGTGATCTTCCTCTCGAACGATTTTTTGTTCCTCCAGTCTCTTCGGAACGTGTGATAACGCGACGTACTTGCATCCGATAGAGTTTGAGCATCTTTGAAGTCGTGGAAACGGACGACCCGCGTCTGAGCATAGCGACTACTGCTGAACGATCCTCAAGCGAAGCCATGTTTACCTAGAAACGGAGAATAAGACTGACCATAGGTGGATAAAAGATGCGGAGGAAACGAATAACACCACAGCAAAGCACAAAAAAGCGAGCAGTTTCGGTAATGGACTTTCTGTAGCCCGTAGCACTTCATGTGGACCACCCTGTACATGAGACAGATGTGACACACCCGCATCAAGATTACGATCTATTCAATCAATGACCACGAATTTCATAGCCTTTAAAATGGAGAATAGCTATAAATAGCTTCCTTCCAAATTTAATTACTCTGCTTATCTTATCTAATTATTAAAGATTATTAAAATTGCTAAAATTTTAGAATTATTGCACTTTTCAAGGCAGATGAATTAAAATTTTTATAGAGTGCTAGACCATGATTTCCTTGAACAAAAAATGATTCTATCCATCTCCGTGAGTCTGTAGTTCAACCTGCCTGAACCCTATTTCGATTTCGAAGAGCGAAGTGGATTCATTCCTTGCTCATGGCAAATATAGGAGAATGGATGTTAGAATTTAAAAATCTGCACAACTGGCAAGGGAACTAAACCAGGCCGCAGTGACACTTTGAGATGAGATGAACACACTACCGGACGTGCCGCTACGGCCAACAAGTGCAGACATAAGAGAAAAAGCGGCGCATTTTTGCGCCGAAAAGCGCCGTTTTTAATAACTGCTCTAGAACTCCAAATTTCAAAATAAAAGGAAGAAGCTTCTACATGCGTTTAGAAGAGCATGGCCTTCTTTATGGAACTATCTGCCGCCATGGCGCGCTCTGTAAGCAGAGGTTATAGGCCCGACAGAATCAGTCGAGTAATCAGGGATTCAAACTTGGCAGAGTTATTACGCTCCGAACACGCCTGGCAGTACTCGTGGAAAATCAGCTATAGTCGATGGATTTTCAAAACTGATTATATGCTAGACATATATGTAGAAGCTAAATAGTTTGCTTTACTTTTCGTGAATGTAGATAGACTGTTTTCGTCAAACTATGCTCACCCTACAAGTTGTCGCGCCCACTCGATTGATTCTGACAGGCCTACCTGCATTGCTCACAGGGCGAACCATGGCGGCAGTTCACCTGTATCACCTATCGTCCCGTTGATCATCCACTTACTCGAGCGGGCGCCAGCAGCGTCTCCATTCGTCCCTGTCGCGTGCCAGAGTGATCCAATGGATCCTCCTCGCTCGAGGGACACGAAGAGCGTCATATCGGTCGTTCAGGGCTTTCACGAAGAAGTCCGGTCAACGCGTTGATGTGCGTCCTGGTGTTCTCTTGACATCCCGCGGAATCCAGTCGGTGATGGCTCTCGTCCAGCGGGTGTCTGCGAAGCGCATTACGTGGCCGGCCCACCTAATTTTCGACAACTTGGCCCACGCGACAGCGTCTCTGATCTTCGAACGTCGGCGAAGCTCGGAACTCCGGAGGCCTTCTCTCATTTGCGTGAGTCGTGTCACTCCGAGCATCGTCCTCTCGATTCCACGCTGCGCGACGCTGATCGCGTGTTCATCCTGCTTTCGCATAGCCCAGGTTTCTGAGGCGTATGTTAGGGCAGGAAGAACGGTAGAGTCGAATAGGTGGGCACGGAGTCGGACGTTCTTCGTCTTATTCGCGACTTCTTCGACGCTCTTGAAAGCTCCCCAAGCCGCTCGTTTCCTCCTGCTCAGCTCTGGTGCTAGGTCGTTGGCCATGTTGACTTCGCGACCCAGATACACATAGCTGGAGCATTCAGAGATGTTTGTTCCGTTGAGCAAGAATGGGGCATCAGAAACTTCTCCGTTCCTCATGTACATCGTCTTCAGTTAGTTCTTCGGTTCTTAGTTCTTTGTTCGGGGGTTAGTTCTTCTAATGTAGGCCGTGCGCTTTTAAACTGTTTCTTCTATACATGCTCTTATGAACGGATGGATCAGCTCCTTCTATCAGTCCATCTTCACTCTGTGAGCAGTCACCCCCACTGGATTGATTCTGTCGGCCCTTCATGCGTGGTTAAACTCTGCTAGAATTTGTATATACGTCAAACGATAGGGAACGAACTCAAATGTATGCCTTTCATTTCGAAGTATGGAATTATGAAGCAGTTATTAAAACGTCGCTTATCATTATTATGAGTTTCGTTGTTTTTTTTAAATTTTCGATTGATTACGATGGGTTGCGATAGATATGGGTTAGTAAGGGTTACTCATCCATGTCCACTATTACTTGGAGTAGCCCATCGTAGTCAAACGAAAATTTAAAAACGAACCTATGTAAGTGAGCAGTGCGTCAAATAATTCTTTTAGCTTGCGCTTAGGTGGAGAATCTTTCCACGTCTGAGGTTTTGGTGTGCATCACAACAACATGTTGACAGGTAATCTGAATTTACAACATGATGGCAGCATTGACCTACCGAGCAAAGCCCAACGATTGCTTTTAATGAGTAGAAGTCCCAGCCAATAGTAAAGCTTGCAGCAAGGAAATGGAAAGTGAAATATGACGAGTCCGATTTTTAAGAAGTTATGGATCTAGGTTATGGACTAGGTTGAGGGGCGCGTGTAGCGCAGTCGGAGGAGGCGCGACTGTCGCGTGCACCCGATACCAGGTTCCTGGTTCGGATTTCCCGCCGAGGCCAACCAAGCCTTCCATCCCTCCGGGGTCGGTGAATTGGTACCAGACTTGTCTGGGAAGGATAAAGCGCTGACTTGTTCATCGGCTGGCCACCGCAAGTCATTGTATGGCCAAATACGCATTCAGATCGCCTCCACGACATCCCGTAGAAGTAGAATGCGCTGGCGCATCCCAAAAGGGATTGAGTAATGCCGTCCTTTATCCTTATCCTTTATGGATCTAGGTAGACATTCTCAGAAATGAATGATCAAGTGAAAATTGAAAAGGAAAAGAAAAAATATCTCCAATAGTGTTTTTTAGGAGTTATTTATTTTGGTACATATACTGTCTCAAAAGTGAACATTTAAATAAAAATTGCATTTCGGCAATTAACAGGGTATTTCTGCGTCTTTGCATGTGCTTGTTCAGGATATTGATTGATCGTTGATCGATTTAAAGCATATTGTTTAAGTAGAAGTTTTTTTTGAAGCAGAGTGCAAAAGGTTAATGCAACCCTCAGATTACTGCGCTCCACTCTTTTTTTCCCGCTAATACTGGCTCGACAGCGTTCAAATTTTGTGACGCAAATCGAATTCCTTGTACAGTAAAAGGGACGTCGCATCGAGAAAGGATTCGAAAATTTGTGCAGTTGGCTCTACGTAATGAATCATCTCCTCATAAAGCGGCTCTACCACTGTTTTGTGATTCGCTTTAGTGGCTCTTATGCTAAAAAATGCTGAATCGCGTCAGTAAATTAACAATAGATCAGTTAGCAATAAATCTGTTTCCTCTCACTCCCAGTAACCGATTTGTGTGAGAACGTTAAACCTTGTAGGGAGTTCTATTTCAAATTCACCACAGGCATAGAACATTGCAGACTTTATCCTTCTGACAGTACTAAGTGGCTATTTTTTAACGCGAACTGTCTCTCATCTCAGATAGGGCGCCTACAGGGACTGGACCTCGGTCCCCGTCACGTATCGCTCCACCTTCGTCTGCATTGGATGCACCGACGACAAGACACAGATCTTCCTCGGCGACGTCGACACGGGCAGTCACTTCTTCGAGTGCTGGTCTCGTGTCTCGGACTGGAATGGAAAGGTAAGGGCTATCCCAGACAGCGGTCGCTTCAAGCAGAGCAGCGGTATCGCTCGAAACATTTTTCCAAAGCCCGAGTAGTGGAAAATCAACACATGTGCTGGATATGCTGGATACATGTAGCCAGGCACAATAGTCGGACCAGGGGCGCACACAGAGTTTTGAGCGTTAATTTTATAACAATATTTTTAACGCAAATATTTCATTAAATTTGTTTAATGGTTAACCGTTAAATGTTCACCCGTGGTCAGGACTATATTGTGGGTCCCACTTCGAAAGTAATTTTCTGACGCGTGCACAGTACTGCTTCAGGAGAACATGTTGACATGAACACGACGGTACGAGTGGTTTTTCCTTGACAAGTGATAACTGTGTGGTAAAATGCAATACTCTCCTCTATACCACACACAAACCATTACGAAGCTCATTGAAGTGTCGCGAGGGTACAAGCTGCCGCTGTGCCTTACGTTCATCGACCTGAAGAAGGCATTCGACTCCGCCGAAACTGAAGCGGTCATCGACGCCCTGCTCACTCAGGGTGTTCCTGCTCAGTACATCAGAGTCCTTCGAGAGCTGCACAGCGGATTCACGACCAATATCTCACCACTCTATACAATGTCGTCGTCACTAACGTGAAGAAAGGGGTTCAGCAGGGGGATACCATATCCCCGAAGCTCTTCAGCGCCACTCTCGAAAACGGCATGCGCGAACTAGAATGGGAAGACATGGGAGTGAAGGTCGACGGCCGGCAACTACATCATCTTCGCTTCGCTGACGACATCGTGCTCATAACACCGAGCATCAGCCAGGCGGAGCGAATGCTGGCCGACTTCAATCGGGTATGTGGGAATGTTGGACTGCAGCTGAATCTTACGAAGACGATATTCATGAGGAACGGGCGAGTTTCTGATGCCCCATTTTCGCTCAACGGAACGAACATCTCCGAATGCTCCAGCTACGTGTCTCTGCGACGGGAAGTCAACATGGCCAACGACCTAGCACCAGAGCTGAGCAGGAGGAAAAGAGCGGCTTGAGGAGCTTTCAAGAACGTCAAAAAAGTCGCGAAGAAGACGAAGAACGTCCGACTCCGTGCCCACCTATTCGACTCCACTGTTCTTCCTGCCCTAACATACGCCTCAGAGACCTGGGCTATACGAAAGCAGGATGAACACGCGATCAGCGTCACGCAGCGTTGAATTGAGAGGACGATGCTCGGAGTGACACGACTCACGCAAGTGAGAGAAGGCCTTCGGAGTTCCGAGCTTCGCCGACGTTCGAAGATCAGAGACGCTGTCGTGTGGGCCAAGTTTTCGAAAATTAGGTGGGCCGGCTACGTAATGCGCTCCGCAGACACCCGCTGGACGAGAGCCTTTACCGACTGGGTTCTGCGGGATGTTGTTCCTATAAAATACTACGCCTTCACTGATGTTGCAGACACTTGAACAAAGTGAAAGCATATTCCGGCCTTTGTTTTAGGCCAAGCTAATAGAATGCTTGCCTAGTTCTAAACAGGGATTCACATTCATCCACCATTATCCTTCCTTATCTTCAGCTAAGACATGCGCGTCGTATGGAAAAATGGCAGTTGATCATTTTTTCCTTCGAAAGGTAAAGCCTCAAATTCTATTTTTAACTAGCATCCAACTGAGCAATCTCGGCGCCTCAGTAATACATCACTTCTGGTTCGTCTTTTAGGAGAGAATCTGCTGCACTGTCCGAACGTACCTCTCAGCAAAACCAGTTGACGGAGAATGGTGAGCACGGTTCAAGACAATATTATATTTTAAACTTTCTTGTTGTGTTTCAAACCAGGGCATCCGATTTTTCTACTTATTCTTCTCGATAGTTTACATAGTCCGGCGGTCTATTTTTCATCTGCCTGGTAACACTTTTCACCTTTTTGGTGAACTGCAATAAGATTCTTCATTTCCTCTCAGGGATTGGTCTCTTCGCTGGCCAATTTTAAGTTCAAAGCCAAGTTCTTCTTTTTTTTGAACGAATGCTGACTTTGGAGTAGCAGTGAGTTGCAGCAGTTTCAGTCCATCGACATGTGACACATGTGAGTCACCCTATCAAAGAGCAGAAATTTCATGCCCTTTATAATGGAAAATATCTACAGACGAGTCATGTCAGTTTCACTAAGCCTCTAGTGGCTGGTATTCAAGTTGTAAGCTGTTACAACTATGTTTTGTCGCGATCAAAACTCTAGCGCCAGGCAGGACTCGAACCCGCACCTCCTGCTGACCGGGCGGGAATGCTCTACGCCATTACACCAACGACGCTATTTGATCGAACGCAACATCCGCTAGAGTTTTGGTCGCAACAAAACATAGTTGTAATAGTTACAGAATAATTAATAATTCTCTGCTTATCCGCCGGAAGTGGTTTCACCCTTTTTCATCTTAGTAGAAGAGAATTGATGTAAGTTTTCAAACCCTGTGCAACTGACAAAGGAAGAAAACCAGTCCGCAGCGGCACTAAGAGATGAGATGTATACGAAACGGAGTGCTGCTTCGAACGCTGATTCATAATATGTGCTCCACATCTGCTAAACGCTTCTGGGAACGGAGCTGTGGACAATTTTCAGTTTGCCTTCTGAGCCCACTGTCAGCGCGCAGACAGTGGGCTCAGAAGTCCAATCCACCAATCTCGAAAAGGCGAGCTCAGGTGGGATGGAAGCAGTGGCCAGTGTAGAGCAGTCGTGGCGCAGTGGATAGAGCAGCGGCGTGGTGAGACGGAGTGGCTTGCGGTTCGAGCCTCCAGTGGTGCAGCAATTTTGCACTTCCTAAAAAGATCATATGGGTTAGTAAGGGTTACACACCCATGCTCACTAATGCCTACTGCTGTGACCCATCGTAATCAAACAATAATTTAAATTGAAACCTTACATAAGTGGTCAACGCGTTAAATAAACTTTTTTTGGCTATGCTTGGGTGAAGAAACTTTCCACGTCTGAAGTTGTACAAGCACAATAGTACATACGAATCAATTTTCCTTAGTGGAGATCTTTTTCGTTGCATTTTCGCATAGAGTGCTTAGCTTGACTGCGACGTATCCTTTTTAGGAAGTGCAAAATTGTTGCACCACGGAAGAGTTGAACCACAAGCCCCTCCGTCACACCACGTCGCTCTTCTATCCACTACGCCACCACTTTTCCGCCACTACGCCTTCCCACGCTACCTGAGCTCGCACTCTTGTGATTGGTGCAGCCTGCGCGCAGGCAGAGATCTCATATGGCAAACTGAAAATGGTTCACAACCCCGTTCCCAGATGCGTATAGAAGATATGGAGCACATATTTGGAATCAGCGCTCGAAGCCGTGTCCAATGAGAAACGTCACATCTCAGTGATGGTCACCTGGTATCCCCCTTGTAAGCAGTTTCGACCTGCAAATCCATATCGATGCCGTTAATTTTCACGTGAAAGTAGTAACCGTTTGAGGTGGTTGCCGCATGATTATGGCAGTGGGAGGAGGAGCTTCATAGGAGCTTCACAAAAATTAAACAATATCTAACGGCCAATCACATTGGGCTGGTATTATCGACTTTTACGCAGTTTCCACAGTTTGATATAGGTGCGCGTCGCAACAATGTGTTGGCAGGTGATCCTAATTCACAACAAGGTGGCAGTATCGATCTAGCAATCAATGCCCGACGATTGATTTTAATGAGTAGAAGCCCAGCCAACAGTAAAGTCCGCAGCCATCAAAAGGAAAAGAAAAAATATGACGACAATGTTTTTAAGGAGTTACTTGTATGGAACTGCGTATATGTACTTTCTCAGAAATGAATATTTAAATAAAAATTTCATTTCGGTGTTTGACAAAGTATTTCTGCTCCTTTGCATGTGCATGTTCATGCTAGTGATTGATCGATTTTAAGCATAGAGGAAGGTTATGCATAAAGTTTTTAAAGCAGAAAGCAAAAAGTTTATGCAACCCTCTGAAATCATTGTGCTGCACTCCTTTTTTTTCGCTAATTCTAACTCAGCAGCGTTGAGATTTGGTGATGCAAATCGAATTCTTTGTGCGGTAAAAGCGCTTCGAAAAAAGGTACGAAAATTTGGGCAGTTGGCTCTGCATAATGAATCATACCTTCTTAAAGCCGGCTCTGCTACAGTTTTGTGATTCGCTTTAGTGATTCTCATGTTAAAAAAAAGGCTAAATCGCGTCAACAAATTAACAATTGATCAGTTAACAATAAATCTGTTCTCTTTCAATTTCAGTAGCCGATTTGTGTGAGATCGTGCAACTTTGTAGGGAATTCTATTTCAAAATCACCACAGGCATAGAACAATGCGGACCTTGGCTTTCTAGCGATGCTATGGAGGAAAGTCTTTTTATTGTGCTTTGTAAGTGGCTATATTTTTAACAACGCGAACTGTCTCATCTCAGATAGGGCGCCTGCAAGGACTGGACCTCGCTCCCCGTTAACCAGACCTATCGCTCCACCTTCGTTTGCATCGGACGCACCGACGACAAGGCACCGATCTTCCTCGGCGACGTCGACTCGAGCAGTGACATTTTCGAGTGCTGGTCTCGTGTCTCAGATTGGAGTGGAGAGGTAAGGGCTACCCCAGACAGCCGTCGTTTCAAGCAGAGCAGCGGTATCGCTCGAAACATTTTTCCAAAGCCCGAGTAGTGGAAAATGAACACTGGATACATGTAGCCAGGTGCAATAGTCAGAACCAGGGATGTGCGAAATGTCCTTGCTCAGTGTTCTGAATTACGGTTCCTGACCGTTTTCAGTCTTTCCGTTCCTTCCGTTCTGAACCAATCACATGAAATGCAAAAACACTGCAGTGCAGGAGAATCGAACCCCCGACCTTCCTCGCATGATGTAACGTCACTGTCCACTGCGCTCCGAGCCGCTTGCAGGCAGAGGCATCGCGGGCATAGAAGACCCCAAACGTGATGCGGCGTATTCCATTGTAACTTCAAGGAACCGCCTACTCCTTTAGTTTAACGACTTGGCAAAAAGAAACACATTTTTATATTAATTCAGGGGTGGGGATCCTATGTATATGAGTAGCTCAAACATACGCTTATGACCATTCCCTTGTAAGATCCAACTGAGCAATCTTGCAGCATCAGCAATACATCGCTCTCCGATTCGCCTTCCAGGAGAGGTTCTGCTCCACTGTCCGAACGAACTTCTCAGCAAAACCAGTTGACGGAGAATGGTGAGCACGCGTTCTAAGCCAATATTATATTTCAAACATTCATTTTATATTTCAAACCACGCCATCTGATTTTTCTGCTTCATACGATTTTTATCAATGGTTTACAGAGTGCAGTAGCGTCTGTTCGATAACACTTTTCACCTTTTGGTGAAGTACATAGGCCCGGCATTTTTCTTTATTTCTTCTCAGAGGTCTCTTGGATGTCCAATTTTCAGTTCAAAACAAAATACATATTTTTGTAAACGAATGGTGACGTTGGAACTGTTTCAGTACAACAACATGTGACAGATGTGACACACCCGCATCCCAAGCACGTTCTACATATTCTAACAAAGAGGACAAAATTCAAGCCCTTTAAAATGGAGAACAGCTATTAGGTTGGCAACTAATTTCGTGGACTCTCAAGAATCTTCAGCAAAAGTATTTATTAACAAATAACAGATGACAATCTTTAATCAAAATAAGATCCCTCGGAACGCAGAAGCGCTTCCCATATATCAGGTAGCTGGTCTATCCCACGGCCATAGAATTATTGTGCTTTTAGGGCCAAGAATCTTTGGAGGTGCATTTGGACCCGGTCCACATTATTAAATCGTCTTCCAACCAAGAAGACTGCACCGAACTAAAGATGTGGTAGTCACTCGGCGCAAGGTCTGGGCTGTAAGGTGGATGAGTTTGACGCTCCCAGTCAAGGTCTTCTATTTTTTGAGGCGTCCGGTTAGCTACGTTCTCTCCGTTTGGGGGTGTCAAGAAGGTATTAACTTCTGGGAGCTCGACAAGAACGGTTCCGGCATTAATACTGTAATCTACTCTTCTCAACCTGGCCGTGCGTAGGCTGAACTCCGTTGGAATCGGTTCAGACAGATTTTCAGGAGCGGAATTATCTTTCAGCAGTATAACGCCAGATCACACGTCACGAATCGGGAGCTTCAAAAAATCGAAGACCTTAGCTGGGAACGTCTAACTCACCCACCTTACAGCACAGGCCGTGCGCCAAATGACTAGCACCTTTACAGCACGCTGCAGCACTTCTTGGTTGGTGGACGACTTATTAATGTGGACCATGTCAAAATGCACCTCCAAGGATTCTTGGCTTCAGAAGCACAAGAATTCTACAGCTGTGGGAAGGGCCAGGTAGCTGATAAATGGGAAGCAGTCCCACGTTCCAACAGATCTTACTTTGGTTGAAAACTGTTATTTGTTATTTGTTTATGAACACTTTTGTTGAAGGCGCTTGAGAGTCCACGAAATTAGTTGCCAACCTAATACAAATAGCTTCCTTCCAGCTTTAATTACTCTGCCTATCCACCCGAAGAGGTTTCAATTTTTGTTCATGGCAAGTATTAGGTTGTAACGAAATAAATGGCACTGAACCACTGAACCACTGTAAATTTAAACAGTTAGTATCTCGGCTTGTAGGCAAGTTTATTAATCGAAATAAAAACCTTCTGATTCCACACATCTTTGCCAACGTGACACAGGCTTTTTTATCCCAGTAGCATAAAAATCAGAAGTTCTGGAATTGACGAAATCTTCGAAGGCACTTTCGGCATCCTGTTGGTATTTGAATATTTTCCCTACCAAGAAGTCGCCAAGATGCTTGAAGAAATGGTAGTCTGTTGGGGAGAGGTCGGGAGAAAACGGAGGATGTGGTAGAGTTTCAATGCTCAGCTCATTCAATTTCTGCAACGTCATTCGTGCTACATGGGGGCGAGCATTGTCGTGCAGAAGGAGAACTCGCCTTCGGTTTACCAAGGCCGGCCGGATATCCCTCAACTTTTTCATCATTTCTTCAATTTCCATGCAGTACTTCTCTGCCGTGATGGATTCACCGGGAGGGAGGAAGCTGTGGTGAATAATTCCCAGCGAACACCACCATACTGTCACCATTACTTTCTTTTGGTGCAATTCCGGCTTCGCAAAAACCTTGGGGCTCTCATCGCTGTCCACCCACTGTGCCGATCGTCGCCTGTTGTCGTACATTATCCATTTCTCGTCACAGGTTACGATGCGATCAAGGAATGGGTCCGTTTCGTTCCGTAGAAGCAGTGCGGACGAAACGGACCCATTCCTTGATCGCATCGTAACCTGTGACGAGAAATGGATAATGTACGACAACAGGCGACGATCGGCACAGTGGGTGGACAGCGATGAGAGCCCCAAGGTTTTTGCGAAGCCGGAATTGCACCAAAAGAAAGTAATGGTGACAGTATGGTGG
>OX375870.1:8710153-8820188 GCA_947359475.1 Heligmosomoides polygyrus bakeri
ACGCCGCATTCCGCCAAGGATGTTCCACAATTCGGACGGCGTATCGTTGGTATCAGAAGTTCCGGAATGGAGATGAGAGCTTGGAAGAACATGAAGGTCGTGAGAGGCATAGTGATGTTGATGAGGACAAGCTGAGAGATGTGGAAGAGGAGGATCCACACAAAGGTACCAGGGAGATAGCGGAAGGTTCTTGGGGTCAGTCACAACACAGCTGCCCGGAGCTGCCCGGCATCTGAAGGAAATTGGAAAGACCAAAAAGCTGGAAAGATGGGTGCCTCACGAGCTGTCTGAGGAGCAAAGAAACCAACGATATGAGATCTCGTCCGCACTGCTTCTACGGAACGAAACGGACCCATTCCTTGATCGCATCGTAACCTGTGACGAGAAATGGATAATGTACGACAACAGGCGGCGATCGGCACAGTGGGTGGACGGCGATGAGAGCCCCAAGGTTTTTGCGAAGCCGGAATTGCACCAAAAGAAAGCAGTGGTGACAGTATGGTGGTGTTCGCTGGGAATTATTCACCACAGCTTCCTCCCTCCCGGTGCATCCATCACGGCAGAGAAGTACTGCATTGAAATTGAAGAAATGATGTAAAAGTTGAAGGATATCCGGCCGGCCTTGGTAAACCGAAGGCGAGTTCTCCTTCTGCACGACAATGCTCGCCCCCATGTAGCACGAATGACGTTGCAGAAATTGAATGAGCTGAGCATTGAAACTCTACCACATCCTCCGTTTTCTCCCGACCTCTCCCCAACAGACTACCATTTCTTCAAGCATCTTGGCGACTTCTTGGTAGGGAAAATATTCAAATACCAACAGGATGCCGAAAGTGCCTTCGAAGATTTCGTCAATTCCAGAACTTCTGATTTTTATGCTACTGGGATAAAAAAGCCTGTGTCACGTTGGCAAAGATGTGTGGAATCAGAAGGTTTTTATTTTGATTAATAAACTTGCCTACAAGCCGAGATACTAACTGTTTAAATTTACAGTGGTTCAGTGGTTCAGTGCCATTTATTTCGTTACAACCTAATACTTGCCATGAACAAAAATTGAAACCTCTTCGGGTGGATAGGCAGAGTAATTAAAGATTATATTTGTCTTTTATTTCGAAATATAGAATTCTAGAGCAGTTATTAAAAAACGGCGTTTTCCGTCGCAAACATGCGCTGTTTGTACTTATTGGTCGGAGCGGCATGTCCGGCAGTCTATGTAACGGGTGCAGCTTCGAACGCTGACTTCTGATGTGTCCCGTCCTGTCTCCTGCAACGGACATTACGGACGGGAGTTCTGGGCCATTTTCCTTTCCTACCTTATTTCCGCTTTTAGGGCAAGATCGGCATTACTGAATCGTTTTTGCGGAATGCGCAACGCATTCAAGCTTTCCGGGATATTGTGGAGGCCAACTGAATGCGTATTTGGCCTGTACAGTAACATGCGGCCAGCTACTTACCAGAGCAGTGTGCGGTTCTTCCCAGAAACGTGAGGCACAAATTCTACGCCTCCGGAGGGATGACGGGTTTGGTTGGCCTGGGCGAAAAATCTAAACCTATACGCATGAATCGGACTACATATGCACATGTGAGAGCCCTAGTTTAGGCCTGAGTTATACTCCCGCGGGAGTATCCGCGGAAGGGCGGAAATCGCGCCGAGACTCCTCACCTGGCCAATCGCCGCGCCTCCCCACGCCCGCCTCCGCCATGCACCATTGGTCCGCGGACGTTCCGCGGATGCTCCCGCGGGAGTATAACAGAGGCCTTACACTTGCGCCGCCACGCGCCCGTACCACGACCGCCATAGACATCGATTTTTCGCGTCGCCCGGTCGATATCTATCCCGACCATCGTGCCGCGCCACGCAGCGACGCAAGTATAAACTAGGGTACAGGCGGCGCCTCCTCTGGCTACGCTTTCACGCGCATACTTTGTGAATAATTGAAACTTTATATAGCAAATAATAGTTTTGCCGCAATGTGTAATTCAACAAAGCCCCTTCTCCCCCTGTTCAGGATCCTGGCTGGATCTGGTTCTGAAGAAAGGACAACAGGCTAATTCTTGATGGCAGCAGTGTTTGCCAGAGCTTGTAGAGGCTCACCACTACGAAAATCTCTATGTACCGCATGTTTCGCTCATTTCCTCTGCTTGCTCATTTGGCTACTACCAACAGTTTAAACAGGTCCTCATTCAGAGCCTTCGCGCATCCTGTTTCGTACAGGTTCCCGATCTACGCCACCACGTTGTACGCCCATCAGGACCGCTCGTCACTCCAGTGTGCCACCTGCTGTCGAACGTTCTACACCATGTGCATCGATTCGGGTACCTTTTGAACGTGGTCTTTCAGAGCTTATTGTCCGTTTCCGGTTTTCGCCAGTACCTGATGTTTTTGCAGCGTTCACCTGGGTCGCTGCACAATTTTGAAGACTACGATGTGGACGTGTGCAAAGTGAGTGACTTGCTCTGACACTACTATCCGATACAACGCGCATAGAAACTGTTAAGCTGATGGAAAGCTTCCCCTGGACCGCCCACCCCCAACCCCTGGGCTTGTTCGAGAGTCCAGTGGCTGCCTTGTGAGATAGTAACGACGCAGACATTTGCCACGCCTCTGTTTAAAGGGCGGGGTAGAACGCCACTCCGCCAAAGCTTTTCCGCCACTGTTACAGTCTTTTTCTTATTCTATTATTATTTATATGTTTCGGTTACTTCTGTGTCAAATTATAACTTATTATTTTTTAATTATTTTATTTATCATTATTAATTTTTTATCCTCTTCATTACAGTCAACAATTAGCAATAAAATATGAATCATCCTTATCAACAACTTATTGCCAGTTATAGGTAATTTTTGATATTTATTTATACGTGGATATCCACGCAAAAAAAATAGAACAAACAGGACATGCACATTAAGAACCAGAACAGAGCGAAAAAAAATATACTGTTAGGTACAAGCAACAGACAGCGGCAAGAGTTGGAAGCAAAAACTAAGGAACATCCTGGAGATACCTGTCAACAAGTCTATTGTATTGCCTCAGCGATTTTGGTAGAATGTTTTTCTTCGAAAACTTTTGAAATTTGGTTCCAGATCGGTCTGTGAAAATGTAGACGTTATACTACTTCTAGCTTTTGGAATCTGGATCTTCATCTGACCACCTCTAGTATTTGAGCAAGATAAAAGGATAAGGATAAAGGACGGCGTTATTCAATCCCTTCTGGGATGCGCCAGCGCATTCTACTTCTACGGGATGTCGTGGAGGCGACATAAATGCGTATTTGGCCATACAATGACTTGCGGTGGCCAGCCGATGAACAAGTCAGCGCTTTATCCTTCCCAGACAAGTCTGGTACCAATTCACCGACCCCGGAGGGATGGAAGGCTTGGTTGGCCTGGGCGGGAAATCCGAACCAGGAACCTGGTATCGGGTGCACGCGACAGTCGCGCCTCCTCCGACTGCGCTACACGCGCCCATATTTCACGTCACCTCCACGACATTTGAGCAAGATAGTGAATAAAATTCCTGAAGAGGAAGATCCAACATACCATTGATCAGCTTATATAAAATGATTAGATCATATCGTTCTTTACGAGAAGCAAGGGTGCGTAAATTGAAGCGTTTGCTTCTCTCAAGGGCCAATGGAATGTTAACATAATTAAACCCATTTACTCTTATCCAGAGCTTTCTTGTAAAGCTATTTTGTATGGATTCCAATCAAGAGATCTTGCAATCGTGAAATCTCTAGATTGGAATCTATGCAAAAAAAGTCATGCAGGACTAAATACTGTGGTACCATATTCGAGTACAGGCCTGACATATGTTTTGTATGCGAGCACCATGTGAACGACCGAATTTGTTTTCAATGATTTAAAGATATTATGCATGATTCTGTCAGCTTTCTTAGCTGCATCTCCGCAATGTTGTTTGAAGGAAAGCTTTGTGTCTAGAATGAAACCTAGGTCCCGCACACTAGTTGCACTACTGAGTGGCTGATGATCGAGATGAAAGACCTTTCTATGGATGTGCTCTCCAATGTGAAATACTTTCGACTTCTGTCCGGGTAATGGAAGATTCCACTTAGCTGACCAATCAGCAGTTGAATTTACTGCAGACTGAAGGGCATTGTGATCTTCCTCATTCACAATGTTTTTGTATATTTTGATGTCATCAGCAAAAATTTTGCGGGTGAGACGTGTTGATCAATTGAGGAGGGAATCCCAGAGGTATATATAGTAATTAGAATTGGAGAAAGGACGCCACCCTGTGGGACACCACTAGTAACCGGGAATGATTCAGAAAATGATTCGTTGACTCTAACTTGGAAGGATCTGTTTCTTAAAAAGCTTTTAACCCTGTTAATTATTCTAGTATGGACACCTATTCTACCAAGGATAAAGATCAATTTGCTGAATGGAACTTTGTCGAAAGCTTCCTCAAAATCAAAATAGATGAAGTCTACATTAATCTTTTGATCAAGAGCCTGTGTCCGGTCATTCAGTGCCGACAGCATTAATGTCTCAGTAGACCTACCAGTTCGGAAGCCATGCTGATTTTTGGGAATAAAGGCCCATGCACATTTCTGCGACACCGCGGCGCGGCAAGAGGAGCGACGGCCACCTCCGTGAAACCCGGCGGTCGCGTTAGAGCATCGTTATAGGCAACGGGACCGACGTCCCAGTGCATGTCGCGCCGCTAGGAATGATTTGAACAATTCCAGCCTGCGGCACTCAGTGCGGCATCGCCGGCGATAGGCCGCAAAAGTGTGCATGCCCCCCCCCCCCCCTCTGCGGCACGTGTCGCTATGTCGCGCCGCTCCCGTCGCGGCCCTATCCTACATCATGGCCGTGCCGCGCTGTCGCAGAAGTGTGCATGGGCCTTAAGCGAATTCGATTCAAGGTAAGCAACAAGAGCTGTTTGAGCTTTCTTTCAAATACCCTTGCGAAATCGATGTGATGCTTATAGGTCGGTAGTTTGCGACAAGATTTTAGGGTGCTCCCTTTGGGATCGGAGTAACGAACGAGTGTTTCCAACGAGTAGGTACCTCACCTAACTTGTAGCTGGCGTTAAATATATGCTCAAACGGGTAAGATATGACAATGACAACTTTCCAAATAAAACATGATGGTACATCATCTGGAGTAATGGTGTAGTTCGCTGGCAAAGTAGATAGTTCCTTGAAGATCTCCTCCTTGTAAAACCAGATTGAACTTTCCATAAGGTATGGAAGGTCCTCTTCTATAGCTATGACTCGTCCTCACTACAGTGAGGGAGTGGGTCCCACCACGATAGAAAAATGACGAGATCGCTGTGCGTTGCCGCAAGGCTTTGTTTCTTGCCATAGACAAACTGCGCAGCACAAACCCATTCCTCCAACTAGGTCAAAGCGACTGGGACTGTTAGTTGTGTGTCACAGCACTTGTAATAACTGTAGTGAATAACCAGTGCAAAACAATAAACGTTGATTCATGAGTCACTTTTTTGTGCTGTGCATGGCCTAAAAAGGAGAACATGAATCAGGGTGGTCTCAAAGTGGTCGGAAGCCGGATTTCCATATTTGGAAGGGAGAATTTTGTAAGGTCTCGTATAGGGCGGCACCCACCTCCACAGTTGTGCTTACTAAGGCCTGTGTTATATTCCCATGGGAGCATCCGCGAAACGTCCGCGGACTAAGCCCTAGTTCATATTTGCGCGGCTGCGCGGCGCGGCACGATGGTTCTGATAGATATCGACCGAGCCGCGCAAAAAATCGATATTTATGCCCTAGTTTATACTTGTGCCGCCACATGGCGCGGCATGGCGATCACTATAGGTATCGATTTTTCGCGCGGCCGGATCGATATCCATTCCAACTATGGTACCGCGCCGCGCAGCGGCACAACTATAAACGAGGGCTATGGCGATGATGCCGCGCCGCGTGGCGGCGCAAGTATAAACTAGGGCTAAGGGTGCACCGCGGACGGTGGGCGTGGCGGGGCGCGGCGATTGGCCAGGTGAGGGATCTCGGCGCGATTCCCGCCCTTCCGCTGGAGTATAACTCAGGCCTAAGGCCTGAGGTACACTCCCGCGGGAATCGCCCAAGTCCGACTTTCGATAAATCTTGGCATATCGAGTATACTATTCCAGCGTGCTTCTCTGAGCTGTTCACCAAGATTGTTAAACAGGCTTTACTTCGACTGACGTTTCGGAGTCTTCGCCTTCTTCGGAGCCTCGAAAAGTCGAGAATATTAGTGAAACTATTCCCCCAAACGTCATTTCATCCTACAGAATAGTGTTCTCAAGACAGCTAGAGTAAAGGACCGATGTACCAGGTACAGCGTATCAACTAACCTTCCAAGTGAATGCCGATGAGCACCACCAGTCACCCGTGGATGTAGATAGACGTGAGTGAGTGAGTTTAGCCCCGGATACCACCCGACTTAAATACCCTGCAGGTCAGATCAGATTGATCAAAACCCACAGAGCTCGACAAAGGGTGCCAGTTCCTGGGTTATCGCTATGCGCTCGCCTTTGCGGTTGACCTGTGGATTTCTGGCCGCCATCCAAATCGCCTCAAGTGTCCTGCGTGCTGAGATGTCGCTTTCTCTCGCTAAGATGGAGACGGACACTTGGAACATGGCGCCATAGTGGCATGGGACCCTGTGCTCTCCCCAAGGAGTTGACACATTGGGTTTCTTGAGGCCATCTAGATGCTCCCTGACTCTAATACACAACGGTCTACCCGTTTCCCCTATGTACTCCTGCCCGCACATTCTCGCGGGAATGTCCTCGGACGGGCACAAATTGACCCTACACCTGGCCACTTATAGCAGCTCGCAACACTTCCATCCTCGGCGACGAATGGACATGTGTAGGGTCCTGGCACACTTTGTGCCCGTCCGCGGACACTGCCGCGGGAGTACACCTTGGGCCTAGCCAGAGAATGCCTTCAGCTTGCCGTGGAACTCCGGGACGGGACCTATGCCGTGTGAAAGAGCTTGAAACGCTGATTACAAATAGAGAGGCGGTCTTAAGGTACGAACGGTCACCGCGCCCGCGACGACAACTGTCGCGTGCGCGATGTGCTCCGCCGCGGGTTCTCGCTCACGACCTGCTGCAGACGCCCGCTTTGAGTCGTTGATATCCCCTTCCGCTGCTGCAGGAGCTACGGGAAAAGGTGCTCTGGTTCAGAAATTGAGCTCGAGTTACAAAAGTGAAAAACATTCTTATGTTCAATCTATTTTTTGAAGGCGCTTTTTCATGAAATGCTGAAAAGGTGACACACTGAAGTGTGGCCTTCTTCGCAGTGAAAATGATTTTGTGAACACTTTCTAACACATGATGTGCAGGTTCCTATGTAAGTCTAGGTAGGAACCTATCCTGTGTCTCCCTCTAAACTGGCAGCTTTTCTTAAGCTCTCGAACTCTAAGTGAATTTCTACAGCAATAATACTTCTGTATTCGTGTTTAACGTTTTCATTTAAGAAAATTTCAAAAAATGTTCCGTATATTGAGGAAAAAGAGGGTGGACCTCTCGCTCTAGACATGAACCCAAGTTCTTAGTAGAAGATAATTGATTGATGTTGAGCAGGCATGTTGTACTCTATTACATATGCCTTGAAGGAAATTGATACCTGTTGTGATGGTTTTGTTCAGGTAGAGAACGAGCGGTAACAGTCATTCCACACATTTCGATCATTTTTTTAACAAAATTAGATTTACTTTTCTTTCCGTTTCGGTATTCCCTACTTCGGTTCCTTCCCTTTCCAACCATTCTGTTATCATCCACGTTCTGCTTTTTTGCAAAGGATTGTCGCACATCGCTCGGCAAACAACAGGCCTGAATGCACTGTTGTGGGAGGGGAAATTCGAGGTTTAGTTGTCTTCGGGCCGGTTTTCATTTAATTGTAGCGATGACGAGATGACAGTGACGAGTATTCCAGAAAGGAAAGTTGTTCCGAGATCCTGGACCATGGGTTTTGGGCTGCGGATCGCTGGCCGTTGAAGTCGCCCTATTGCGGCGAATTTTGCCGCGCCATTCGCCGCGTCCGCGGCGACCATTCGTGCATAATGTCCTTACAAATACATATATCTTCGAAATTTTCTAAATGCATCGCCTAAGCGAGTACTGGCCGGTGAAATTTCGAGTTGTCGACACGATGTGGCCTGTGCTGATGAAACGATGGGCGGAGCGTTGCGTAATCAGCGCAGCCATTAGCAAGTTTGCCTGTTGTAGCGGCGGCGCAGTGGTAGTGTTCTCGCCCTGCAAGAAGACGGTGAGAGGCTTGGTCCCCTTCGATGCTGGTGTTTTTGCATTTTGTGACTTATCGTCAGAGACACCCGTTGTTCCTATTTCCAACATATTTTTGAACAAACGCCTGGCAACAACTATCATATCATCTTTTCCAAGCTCTTTGAGGTAGAATGATAATAAATTTTAATTTTCACGTAGGGTGATGAGTCAAAATCGGATGTTAAATTCGTGAACAGCGCCTCAAATAACACCCTTAGTCGAAGTATGGCCGAGTATCTTTTGGTTTTCAAACAGCTGAGCCGTTTCAAGATGAAGAGGCAGTACCAGGTTGAAATACCAAATTTTTTCTCTCTTAAACGGTTTAAACGGGTCAGCGTCCAACTTGTTAGAGTGGCTACCGATGTAATAACCTTTAACAGTGATGAAAGATTGCAAAAAATATGTAGAGGAAATATAGTGCTCACATGCTGAAAACTTATGGATCTCTACTTTTAAAAAGCAATTGAACGTAACAAGGTCGATATTTTGATTTGCTGTGTAGCGGCCATCACCCTTGATTGACAAGGACCTTTACTTATGGTACCGTTACTATTCTGATATTTGGGGTGCTGATCACGAATATGGCATTTGTTTATGAATTTTCGCTTTCTTGTAGTAGGTAAAAGTAGATTTGAATAAATGAGGGTGATGTGGTCATAAGCACCAATCTCGACCAAACCTTGTGCCTGGGGATTATTTGAGTCGCTGATCACGAACTTAACATCCGATTTTGACTCATTACCCTCCGTGAAAATTAAAATTTGTTATTATTCCACCTTAAAGAGCTTGGAAAAGGTGATATGATAGTTGTTGCCAGGCGTTTGTTCAAAAATGTGCTGCAAATAGGTATAAAGGCTGTTTCTGGCGATAACACACAAAATTCAAAAACTCCAACATCGATGGGGACCAAGCCCGTACCGTCTTAATGCAAGGCGAGAACACTACCACTACGCTGCCGCTGCAACTGGAAACCTCGTTCCGCTCATTGCTTCATCAGCGTAGTCGACATGCTGTCGACAACTCGGACTTTCACCGGCCAGCACTCGCTCAGGATATCCATTTAGCAAATTTGGAGGGTATATTTGAAATCAGCGTTTCAAGCTCTTTCACATGGCATGAGTCTCTTTCTGAAGTTCCATGGGAAGCTGGAGGCATTCCCTGGTAAGGGTGACCGAATACTTTCTCGAATCTTGCGAAGAAAATTGAAGCCTGCAGAATTTTACGAGGAATCCGCAGTGCTCAACAGTTTTACAGAAATTGTTCGGCCTGTGCAGCATTGAGAGTTGGAATCGCGCATTGGGAAGTATTAACACGCCTACCAGTCAATCTGTGAGCGTACCATTCATAGAGGCCACCCTGATTGGATGGTATGTGTTCGGTCTCTGCTCCGGTTGGTTATTGGCTACGCGATCCCAACTCTCAATGCTGCACATCTTCGCGACGTGGACTAAATATTCAGACGGTGTACTTAAACCTTTTTCTAAAACGCGTAACGTATCGAGACACCCTGTACATATGGCAAGATTCATTTCCGTTCTCTTTGAATGAAGCCTCTCTGGGGTGTCCTTAATGCATCGCTATAAAAGTGCAGGATTCAGGGAAGTGCGTACTTTTTCACAATGCCTTCAAAATAAGTGTGGCGAATTTTTCTTACTTGCTTCCGAACTGCACGCTTAATTCTGCCCACTTGGAAAATCCAAAACTGGAGCGATCAGAGCATTGCGAAATACCACGCTGTTGTAGGGTTCCATAGAGATGTTCGAATGTATTCTGCTATTTTTCTATGGGACAGACTTGGGAAGAACTTCACTATTCTTCCTCATGGACCAGCTCTTGTCGGTTCCACAGCGCTTGCTTTACAGGTGTGCTATGACGCGCAAGTGGACACGGCGCTGTACAAGTGCGGTCACGTCTGCATGTGCGAGGACTGCGCGAAGGAGACCTTGAATATACGTCCATTTTGTCCGATCTGCCGCGACGTCATCAGAGACATCATCAAGATATTCAGGGTATAGGTGGGAATGTTCCTTCGAGTCTGTTTAGCGGACGAGCAGCACACAGTTTTCAACCCCGCCTAACTGGAGGGTCATTTACCATACTGTACTATTACATTCTACCAGCCAGTTTCCATTATGTATTCGCATGCAGTCATTTCGGTGTTTTTCGTCTGCCGGTCTTTCCTTTCTTTGTGCCATCAGTGGATATATTAGGTCGGACAGAATGTTTGTGTCGTTTTCGACTTCTGGTTTCAAGCTGTCATAACATCGTTCCGCATCGCCCGTTTTGGGCCTTGTTTAGTGTGCGCGCGACGCGCGACGCGTTGCCATGTGTAGTGGCCGAATTGATCAGTCGCGTCGCTCGATCAATTTGGCCACTACACATGCATCGCGTTGCGCGTCGCGCGCACTCTAAACGTACCCTTAAGGCCCCGCAGACTTCTGCGGCGTTGCCGCTGCCCTATGCTTAATCATAGGGCAGGGACGCAGAGCTCGCCGCCAGCGGCACCGGCGGCGTCGCTGACGGAAATGACTTGAATCATTCCAACCGGCGGCGCCGCTCCAGCGTCTGTCTGTCTGCGCTCTGGGCTCTGTCCTTTCGCGGCGGGATCCAGAGCGGAGACGGTCGATGCGGGCGCGCGATCGTCATCGGGGCGCGTTATTGTTAAGCACCAGTCGGTCCCGACTATAAACAGTACAGTACCTCGCCGTCACCGCTCCCACTGATGATGAGTCAAGCCGCTGAGCGGCGCCGCTCAGCGGTTTCGCCGTTCGCCGTCGCCGCTCAGCGATTTCGCCGTCCGCCGCCCGCCGCTCGCCGCAGAAGTCTGCGGGGGCCTTAAGACAGGTGGAAACGATCGCGCTTTGCCATATTCCTGCCAATAAATTTATTTGTAACAATTTTTAATTATGAATAATTGGGTAGCTTGAGGTCATGAACTGTCAGAAGGCATTTTTGCGACTCTCCTGTACACGATAGGCTTTTTTCTCCGAAGTTTTTTTTTCACAAGAACACTGAAACAAGGTTGTGAAAGTGACGAATTTACAGATTGCATAAAGATACGTATATCTTTCAACTTCAAATCCTACAGTTTCTGCACGGATGAATTTAACGACGTGTTGTTTAAAATTCTCACTCGGGTGTGTAGGAATACTATATTTACCAAAGCAGGGCATATTTTCAGCAGGCTTTAATGCATTTTTTCACCACATGCTGTGTATCCCTCCGAGCGGTAACATGAAATAGCACATCGTTAAATTCATCTGTACGGAATCTGTGGGTTTGGAATTCCAAGCAATTTTTGAATATTTTTTGTGATATCCATATACATAGCATTTACATACTTTCCCGTACCTTTTGAGAAGCTGTCAGAGGAGAATCCGCACAGTGTAAAGAGAAGTGCAGAAGTTCCTTCCGCCAGCTGTGTTTTAATTATCCAATTCTTCACAACTTGAGGATTGTTACTGGTGGCTATACGTCATGCCTAGCGGTTTTGTGAAATCATAACTGAAATTCGAACCAAGTTATGATCAGTTGAAATTTAAGGTCAAAACGGCGTAAGCTTCCGGTCCGATGTAGTAGGGTATATCTTAAGTACGTTTGCTTTCAATATAAGAGTTTTAAGCTGACAGTGTATCATCAGAACAGCTTAGTTTGCCGGAAAAATGTTAATTTCATGAAGTCATGCCTTGCTGTTGTAAGTACTTCCTCAGAATACTATGCCACAATTTTCCCTTCGGACTAATTAATTCTTCCTCTGAATCGATTACGTGTGTTTTGATCTGGGTCAGTTCTAATCCCGGTTTTAACGGTTTTTTTCTCGCTCTAGATCTGGTCATGTGCTATGATAATTCGCTGCCTTATTGTTTTCCTCCAGAGCTGCTGTTTCATAACCATATCGCTGTAAAATGTACTAATTATGATGAATAAATTGTGTTTTCATTCACTCTCTGCACATGAAGGTGTTATTTCCTTGTAAGGCTTCATAGGAGCAGGTATTTCTAGACCAACAAGGTGTTACTGGTGAATGCAAGTATAATTAAATACGTCATTTCACAATCCTCATTCTGTGCTGATTTAGCCTTGCAAGCAGCTAGGTTGCAGGCCCTACATACTTCTGACGCCGTTGTTTTGACCACAACACGTTTCGGTGAACGTACGTCCTTCACTCGTATTTCTAGAGAAACTCTGCTGCTTTAAGCAGTGAGTGCTGATAGGTGAGTACTTGCTAGGAAGATATCGTGGATGTTCAGTTCGATCAAACAGTGCCGGTGGTGTAAGGCGAACATCGCTGCCCGGAAAGCAGAAGATGCGGGTTCGAGTCCCGCCTGGCGCAAGAGTTTTGATCGCAACTAGACATCCATCTAACAGCTTTAAGCAGTGTTTCTCGACGCCGGGTACGCTTAACTCCGGGAAAACATCGGTAAAATCGATCGATAATGACCAGCCGATCAATATATTTCAATTTTATGAAAACCACCTCATATTGTCAGCCCGGATAGACGTCTACAAAATCGATCGATAATGGCAGATGTTATTTAGAGGTTATCATATCCGTCCGTTATTCAAGTATTCGCACGACTCCTAACAGCCTCAACTCTGGACAGATATCGGTATCGATAAAATCGAAATCCTAACAGAATCAAATCTGGAAGATATCGGTATCGATAAAATCGATAGGCAACGGCCGATTGATCGATGCTGTTTACTGGTGAATTCCGTACGTCCAGTGCCTGCCAATCCAGTCATTGTCTGACAGATGCTCCTTTTCTTATATTGTTTTTTGGCAGTTGTTTTATGCCGTTCGAAAGAGAATGCCTTGATGTGTCAAACCATATGTTGCATTTTTGTTTATGCGGATTTTTGTCAATTTTTAACGGATCCGTCAAAGATGAGCTGTTGGTGAAAATCATATTTCTTTCCTTTAGCATACTGACCAAATTGGACTAAAATCAGCGTGGACAAGTAATCGCGCAACACAAGCTTTGACTGAGCAAAAAACATTCGCTTTCGCGTGATGATGTTTAACGATGTGCAAAAAACTTTCAGCGAACTTCTAACAAAATGTGCAATTCGGCTCATGTTTAATCCCTATGCGGGATGCACCACGCATCCTTCTCCAACGAGCTATCGTTTCTCGCGATTTCTTGAGTATTCGAATTCGAATACCTTCGAAAAACGCGAGTTTCCAATTATTCGAATTCGGTTACATTTGAAAAACGCGATTTCACGAATGTTCGAATTCGAACACTCAAAATCGAATGAAAGTCATTCGAATACCTATTCGAGTAGGTCATTCGAGCACAACTTAAGCGCTGACCCATTGTTGTTCCGGTGCTAATACGCTGATGCCTGATGCACATCGGCAGGGTATCATAAAACGGGTGAGATGAGCCGGACCTCGGAGTCCCTCCTCCTGCTGAGTTCAGTGCAGAAACAGCGTTTTGTGAACGTAGTACGACCATCTGCCATCCCATCTCGGAGCGGGCAGCAGCCCGCTTAGTACCGTTTTTCCAAACAAAAAATAAAAATTTATAAGCATTTAAACGGTGTGTTAAACTTCTTTGGGACATGAGTTATAACCGATGTAACAAATATATTACACTATTACAAGCTTTACTGTGGACGCATCTATTGGCGCCTGCTAGCGTAACGATGTGGAACTGGTGTGCCGCTCTCCTTGCTTTCAGGCATTTGTCCCTGGTATTTGCTATTTTTCGCGGCCGACGCCGATTGTTCGCCGTCCAGAACAGCGTTCCATTGATCGTTCCGGCTCCATGTCGCGCTTCTGTCGCCGAGCGCGCTCGCTGCCGCGGCACGTCCGGACGCTCTCCTTGAACTGCGCGCTATTTCGTCGCGTGAGCCGCGTTCGCTACGCGTCCGTGTCTGTATTTTTAAGCGGGACGGGGCTTTTTATAGCGTGGCGTTGCGCGAGTATGAGCGTGAATGTGAAAAACTCCGGCACACAACCTGGTAACCAGTTACGTGGCTATTTGCATAGGTGGACAAGTTCCGGGCATAATGCGAATGCGAATCCCGCCGTCGGCGTTGTATGGGATTTGGCCGCCCCGATGAACGCGCGGGTGGGCGCCGTCGACGCTGCGCAGACTTCAGCGCTCGCCGGAATCGTTCGAAAACTAGCTGTATTGATCGAATTGTCGATTTTTTATGGATGTGGTTCATTTTTTGTATTTCTTTCTAACTTTTCCCAATCGACGTAGTTGAGTTGTTCTTTCTACGGAAACCGTGACGTAGAACTCAGCTACAATTGATCATGAGAAGATCTATTGCTATTACGGCGAAGCCGTCAGTGCGGCCAAGAGGTAGAAAAAACATTCTAAAAAAATAACGAACAGCGAGTTTTCATCAAAACTCTGCCTGTCACTGTACCCTTACTTGAGGCAAGGACACATTACTGCTATTATAGGACGTTTCATTTTGTTATCTGTTAAATGTATTAAATAACGTATAACAAAATATCGAAGGATTACGCAAGTTACCTGAATTTATAGTGCAGATGTGTTTAATGCAGCTGCAGTGTCTCTTGAATCTGTTACGCCTTACGGTGTTCACTTTGCTACGACTTCGTCGTTACTACAATTTATCGGGCCTCGGACTTCCGCTTACACAACGCCAGTTGGAACTGGGGAGAATGGATGCATGGGAAACCATATAACCCTTCACTGTCCTGCTCTACGGAGGAAATGCAACGAAATTTTGCCTCAGCTCTGCGCACTGAGGGGACACCGCGTGTACTCACACGTCTTCTCAAGGCTATGATCTCGACACACCGTTCTCAACCATGTCGGGCGGACATCGCCGGACCCACGGCATTGCTTCTGCGCTTCTTTCCTGCTCCAAGCGGGCAGCACCGCCCATCCATCTTCATCGTTTCGCCGTACAACGCACTCGCGTTCCTGAGAAATGGGCTAATAACCATCGTGGCCCGCGCACAGGCTGCTTATATAGGGAAGGGGCGGAGCCTAAGCGAAGAGAGACGAGAGGGCGCAGAGACCGCCGCAGAATTCAGCATATTGTTATAGTAAGCATTTAGTAAACAGATAGTTACTATAAATTGATTTCATTAGGAATTTTTTGCGTACAGCTAATTTAATTGGCAGTTTTGTGATTGTTCAATTGTTCCTCCTAGAAAAATCAAATGTTGCTAATCCCGTAAGTGGTTAACAGAGGTGGGCGAAATTTTTGTTTCTTGTTTTCTGTACCTGTAAATATTCTGTAAATATTTTTGAACATGGGCCACCCATTTTCTTTCAAACCAGTCCTATTCAATTCTCAGTGTGATAGGATTTCGACGCGTACAGCGCAGTCGGAGGAGAAGCAGGCCGTCGCATGCACCCGATACCTGGTTCTGGTTTCCCGCCCTGACCAACCAAAAAACCTTCCATATTCCTCCGGGGTCGGTGAATTGGTACCAGACATGTCTGGGAAAGATAAAACCTGACTTGTTCACCGGCTGTCCACTGCAAGTCATTTTATGGCCAAAAAAGCATGACGGTTTAAAAAAAATCGCCAACTGTTGGAATTTATAAACAAACAGCTGAAAATTTATCTGGAAAGCCTCCGTACCGTACTAGGTGCTGTCATTATATTTGAATCTGTTCATTCATTTACGAATTGAATAATGTGACCAGCTATCTGACCTCCACGGCAGTTGAGACCTACGATGGTACTCCAAGGGCTACATGGGAGGTGCGATGTAAGTGCGACGCACGTCCAAGTAGGTTAATTGCTCGCATCCATCACCCAACGTGAGAGATGTGCAGGAAATCATAACCTCCTTACAACGGTTTTCGACGTCAGAAAAATAAAACTCCAGGAAGATCGCTTTTTTCGTAGTTTCGCCCAATAATCACTAGCAGACACTGCTAGTTTTCTAAACTTACGAACCAAGGGACAGAAAGTCGAACATCTTAGCCACCTAAAAATAGTTGCGATTGGAATCCTCCCGTGTCAGGCAGGACATTAAGAAAAAGTTCAGTGTGATCTACTCAGGAGGCGTACAATTTAGCTTTTGGGAGGTGCTGAAATAAGGAGTTTTCGCTTCAGTATTCAGTATTTACATTGAAGTATCTTCACAAAAGAGGTTTTCAATCCAAATGAAGTCGAATTCGTGCGTCCTTGCCGGCAAGGGACTTGTGCTAAATCTCCGTAGCAGCGAAGCGGACTTTGAAGCCTTCTAGGACGGACTGCGACCATCTTCGGAGAAAATCTGTAGTCGAATGACTAGAAAATCCTTAGAAAATTCGTACATCTAGCTATTCTATGAATCGTTTCACCCGGATTAATTCATCTTGTTAGATGAATTAATTCCCGACCACTAACAATCCAGTTGTGAAATGTGTGTTTTCCGTGGCTCATAACTGCTCTCCTTTCCTTAGATCTTGAATGTCGTGCTACCCCCTTTTGAAGCAAATCCAACATTATCAAAAATGTACAATATATTCCCTCAGCATCTGAATTCCTTCGAAATCTGACCCGAAATAGCCGTTGCGCACTCTCAAAACGAAGCGGCTCGTACGAGTGGGTGCCAACAATTTCGTACATCCTGACCAGGGGTGTGCGTTAAATTGTTTCGGTAAGTTTTTAACGACCGCTTTTTAACGAAAAATGTTTGCGTTAAAAACGGTAAATTCGGTAAATTCGTTAAATAAAATGTCTCTTAGCTGGATTCAGTTTGGCTGCATTTTAGCATGTAAAAAGCCAGACCTTGTTTCCTTATTGAATTTTTTTCGACTCCATCTGCATGACAATTATATAACTATGCCTTCACCTTCGCAGCAAATAACAAAAGTCCATCTATCATCAACAAAATTGCTAAATGAGAGAAATCAAGAAAATTTTGAAACCAAACAGTAACAAGACTTCTAAAATAGGAAATTTCTTATTATGCCTAGTTCCTTTAGCTGGTAGAAAGTCGTCCAGTTTCTGGGAAGATCCAAGGTGCATCGTATCATGGGTCAACGTTCTTGAGCTTTTCTTTTCCTTCTTGACAGATCTTTTTTTTACAAAACCTGGGCCCACTAAGCAGACTTTTGCGACCCAACTGATGAACGCTATGAAAGTAAGTTCGCATATTAGGCGAAAAAATCCACACACATGAAGGAAATTTCTTGCTAGAGCCGGATCTGCACCTTTAAAGCTATACCTTTTTCGTAAACCTTTGAAGACTGTTATGCGATAGACAGCTTGTAAAGTACCAGATTTTATACTAACCTGCATATACAGTACCGCGCATAGGCTTTGGTCAATTGCCGAAAAGAACGTTTTTGAGCGGGCGCGACAATCTGTAAAGCGAGCGACAGCTTGTAGAGTGAAAGTTCAGGGAGTTTAACGGAAATTCAGGAATTGTTCTAAGACTGTCCAGCTTGCCTTTGGAGTGCGCCGTGAACAATGCATATAGAATCGAACCTTTCAATGGAGAGGGGGACAAATATAGAGTGAGTGTTTGTAGAGTTTTATCAGAAATACCTAGCCCTACTCGCATAGCTTGTGTTTCGTAGCGTTTTCATTGCGTTCTCTATGCTTTTCAACCCCACTTACGAAGCAAATATCACAAAAACTCTGAAAAAACTGAATGGTTGGTAATTATGAACAACTAATATGTAGCAATCAAACGCAAGAAACGGACCAGGAAGTCGGAAAGCACGGAACGACTGTGACGGAGAAAAGTGGAGTCGCACGCAAATAAACTGGTTAAGAAGCAAATAAAATGCCAACAAAAGGAAAATACATTGAAACTCGAGAACAATATTGATTGCCTACCCTAATTCAGGTAAGTAGAAGGCTTCCTAGGTGTACTGCGACAGCTCGTACAAAAAATCGTTCAAAATGGATTTACATGGAGAGGAAGCAAAATTTTCAAAATGGTCACAAAAAGTCGTTAATGCAATTTAACGGATTTTTTCGTCGATAATTTCGTTAAAAAGTTTTAATGAAAAATGCCGGTAAATCCGGTAAATCGGTAAATCGTTAATCGTTAAACGCACACCCCTGATCCTGACCGTCTCTCCCTCACTGTCGTTGCGTGCGGCCGCGGCGCAGTCCAACAGTGCCGCATTGTGCGGACCAGCTCCGCCCACACTCCACTGCCCACTGCCCGCTGCAAAGTGTGCACGCGGCTTATGCTTCAGCGTGGCTGCCGCACTGCCGCAGCGGAGCGTGCACGCGGCTTAAGAGGAATCGATGAGGAAAACTGGGAAAGGGACCAGGAAAAGGGAACCAGAAAGAGCGGTCCGGACCGGACTCAGAAAACGTGTCGCAGACGTCGTGCCACAAGCGTCCCGGCCCAGAGGTCCTGTCGTCAACGACGCGCTACGGTCCTTCATGGTCAGGCGATGGGTTTCTGTTGTTTGGAGGGGAGCTCCTCACCCCACCAGACGTTTGGTGGCCGCTAGGCTGCTAGGCCGCTGAACGACTGGTGTCGACGTTTTGTGGATGTCGTTTAAGCGGCCCAAAACTTCAGCCTTGGGATTATCGAGGTCGTTGAACACGAATCTGAAGTTCGTTTGTGAAGTATCGTTCGCTACCAATCGATTATTGGTTTCTTTGTGAATGAATTCCTTTATTGGTTATGGATTCATTTTTTCTATTTCTTTCTGACTTCCCCAAGCGATGTAGTTGAGGTGTTCTTCCTACGGAAACCGTGACGTAGAATTCAGCTACAATTGATCATGAGAAGACCTATTATTATTACGGCGAAGCCGTCAGTGCAGCCGAGAGGTAGAAAAAAAAACATTCTAAAAAATAACGGACAGCGAATTTTGAACAAAACTCTGTCTGTCACTGTAATCTTACTTGAGGCAAGAACTCATTACTGCTATTATAGGACGTTTCATTTTGTTATCCGTTGATTGTATTAAGTAATAAATAACAAAATATCGAAGGATTACGCAGGTTACCTGAATTTATATTGCAGATGCGTTTCATGCAGTTGCAGTGTCTCTTGAATCTGTTACGCCTTACGGTATACACTTTGCTGTGATTTTGTCGTCACTACCAATTTACCAGACCTCGGACTTCAGCTTACACACCGTCAATGGGAATTGGGAGAATGGATGCATGGGAAACCATATAACCCTTTACTGCCTTGCTCAACGGAGGAAATGCAACCAAATTTTGCCTCAGCTCTGCACACTGAGGGGACACAGAGTGTACGCACACGTCGTCTTAGGACTGTTATTTCTACACCCCGTTCTCACCCATGTCAGACAGACATCACCGGAATCATGACATTGTCGTTGTGCTTCTTTCCTGCTCCAGGCGGGCAGCACCACCCCCATTCATCTTCTTCGTTTCCGCATACCACGCACTCGCGTTCGTTGGCTACGACTGAACAACCATCGTGACAGGCGCACAGGCTGCTTATATAGGGTAGGGGCGGAGCCTAAGCGAAGAGAGACGAGAGGGCGCAGAGACCGCCGCAGAATTCACCATATTATTATAGTAAGCATTTAGTAAACAGATAGTTACTATGAATTGATTTCGTTAGGAATTTTAGGCGTACAGCTAATTTAATTGGCAGTTTTGTGATTGTTCAATTGTTCCTCGTAGAAAAATCAAATGTTGCCAATCCCGTGGGTGGCTACGTTGCACCGTTCGTGGTCTACTGTGAAAAGTCATGAATGCCTCGGAATCTTCTACCTCGACCTAGGAAGGTTGGCGATAAGATGCACTGAGATGATCGTTGGTGGATTTGTGAGGATCAAATTCCCATTCGAAGACAGACATGGGTGAACGAACACAACACCTTGCTTCGACAGTTATCCGGAACAGCTCTGATGCGTCTATGGTGACGCCGTTTCGACAAGTAAGCGGTTTGACAGTATTCATATATCATAGAAGATTCCGCGTCCGACTCTCGATGAATCTTAGCATCCTTGAAGTTGTAATAGACGAGCGCTTTCTTCAGCGTGGCCAAGACTGTTGCAAGGCTTCATTGAGGTCTACGCTTCGGCGTTGTCGCCTTCTTCAGGGCCTCAAACGTGCAACATAGCCACCAGGTATGAGCTGATTAACCGTTATCCGTTATCCATTATCCGGTTTCCGGGGGGTTTCGGCCTATCCGTTTTGTTGTTCGTTACCCGGCAATTTTGGGCCGGATAACGAACAACAAATTAGCCGATACCCAGGTTTGGACGTGATATTAGATAGCTGTGTAGAAGCTTCACAATCATAGTAGTGATCGCGAGCAACAATAGAGGGCATTTAAATCTAGAAAGGTGAGGTGACTTCAGGCACAGGTGGCGTAGTTGTAAAGACGTCTAACTTCCATCCTCCCAGGGTCGTTAATTTATACCTACATCTATGAAACCTACTACGGATTGAAATGTTCATGAGCTTGTCACCACAAGCCATGTGCAGGCCAGGAATGCATACAAGCTGCCTTGATAATATTAGTGACGGTCGAAAGTGGAGGGTCCTGCACATCCCAAGAAGGATTGTTTAGTGCCGAATTTAACGCCCTCTTCCGCGATTGCAGTGTGTAGGTAGGATGCGGTAACGGCGTTTTAGTTTCTACTGATAGACTGTTGTAACACATCAAACACATACCGCTGAGCAGTAATGAATACAAGCAAAGTGGGCACAGATTCAATCTAAATGAGTGGAGAAAGCTACGCTCCTACAAATTGTTGAGGCGTGCTTATAGAAAAAATTTTCTGAAAGTGTTTTCTGTACGCTGGTTCTGGTGGTACCTTTGTAATGTTAAGCAAATGATCCTCTCTTTTAAAAATCTAAATAGTGCAGTTGAATTGTACTAAGTTGATTCCGCGCCGAGCATGTTGGAGCTTCATTCTAATTTTAAAAAATTTTCATTTTAGGGTCATTCTACTTCCGCTTTTCTAGTTTTCATCTCTCTGCATGTGTATTTGGACTGCACAATGGCTTGTAGTGGCTATCCTTTCGAAAGCTGGTATTTCATCCGTCTCATTCCACGTTCTTCTTAGATCTTGGGATACTGTCGAACAAGAGAATCGGTCGAAGCTGCGAAACCAGCATTGTTATGCAGACTTTATTCGGCTGAGTCGGCCTAGCATAGAGAAGTCAAGAGGCGTCGGAGGAACCATTCAACCAAGGATCATTCTGTTTGGCGACAGCCTTAATTCAAAAAGAAAACCTGACGATTGATCAGTAAAACAACCCAACAATGAAAAATGACAAAATGCGAGCGGCAAGTTGCTGTTCGATGAAGGCAAATGTGAGTGAATGAGTCTCACATTCTCTCCCTCTAAGGGCGACTTATGGATGTTTTCATATTGTTAGATGGGCAATTTTGCGCATCCCTTGTCTCATTCTTCCCATTCGTTTTAAACGACAAAAATATGAAAATTGTAAATTGTACAATGGAAATATGCTTGGATGAACAAATTCTCAATCTCTCGTTGTCTTTTCCAGACTTTGATTGAGGTAATCATGGCGAAACATCAGCAGAGTAGCAGTCTGCGAAACCGTTTTAGTTTCACGGCTTGGCGGTCCTGCAACTTGTCCTCCCCGATGAGTTTGATAGCGGTTCGCGGAACCTGTTGAAGGAATTGTGGTTCGCAAATCGAACTCCGCATCAGTTCGGATGGCAATGAAGAAGCGTTTCTTTAATTGAAGTTTCGTGAGAATCCTCAAAGGGTCTTGTTAAAGTGACGGCACTATGTTTCACAAAAAACTATTAAAGTCGTTAGAAAATAATTATAAATTGACAGCAGTCACGCTGCAAGCTGCCGTTGAAACTAGAACAGTTTAAGATCAGTTTTATTTTTGTTGTTTGTTCGTTATCCGTTTTCCGTTATCCGGCGATTTTTGACCAAAATTATCCGTTATCCGGGTTTCAAAATTTTGTTATCCGCTCATCCCTGATGGCCACCCACGAGATTGGCAACATTTGATTTTTCTACGAGGAACATTTGAACAATCACAAAACTGCCAATTAAATTAGCTGTACGCATAGAAGTCCTGATGAAATCAATTCATAGTAACTATCTGTTTACTAAATGCTTACTATAATAATATGATGAATTCTGCGGCGGTCTCTGCGCCCTCTCGTCTCTCTTCGCTTAGGCTCCGCCCCTACCCTATATAAGCAGCCTGTGCGCGAGACACCGTGGTTGTGTTGTAGAATCGTCATGCTGCAGAGCGCATGCTATCGTCAAAAGAAGATGGGAAGGAGTGGCGCTGATTGCTTGGAGAGAAGCGCAGCGAGAATGCTGTCAGTCCGGTGATGTCTGTCTGACGTGGGTGAGAACGGGGTGTAGGAACCACAGTCCTGAGACGACGTGTGAATACACTCTGTGTCCCCTCAGTGTGCAGAGCTTAGGCAAAATTTCGTTGCATTTCCTCCGTAGAGCAGGACAGTGAAGGATTATATGGTTTCCCATGCATCCATTCTCCCCAATTCCAACTGGCGGTGTGTAAGCGGAAGTCCGAGGCGTGATAAATTGTAGTGACGGCGATGTCGTAGCAAAGTGAACACCGTAAGTCGTAACAGATTCAAGAAACAATGCAACTGCATTAAACACATCTGCCCTATAAATTCAGGTAACTTGCGTATTCCTTCGATATTTTGTTATACGTTATTTAATACATTCAATAAATAACAAAATGAAACGTCCTATAATAGCAGTAATGTGTCCTTGCCTCAATTAAGAATACAGTGGCGTGGCAAACAGAGTTTTGTTCAAAACTCGCTGTCCGTTATTTTTTAGAATGTTTTTTTCTACCTCTCGGCCGCACTGCCGGCTTCGCCGTAGTAGTAGTAGTAGATCTTCTCATGATCAATTGTAGCTGAATTCTACGTCATGGCTTCCACTGGAACAACACCTTAACCACGTCGATTGGGGAAAGTTAGAAAGAAATACAAAAAATGAACCACATCCATAAAAAATCGACAATTCGATCAACACAACTAGTTTTCGAACGATTCCGGCGAGCGCTGAAGTCTGCGCAGCGTCGACGGCGCCTACCCGCGCGTTCATCGAGGCGGCCAAATCCCATACAACGCCGACGGCGGGATTCGTATTCGCATTATGCCCGGAACTTGTCCACCTATGCAAGTAGCCACGTAACTGGTTACCAGGTAATGTGCCGAAATTTTTCACATTTACGCTCATACTCGAGCAACGCCACGCTATAAAAAGCCCCGTCCCGCTTAAAAATACAGGCACGGACGCGTAGCGAACGCGGCTCACGCGACGAAATAGCGCGCAGTTCGAGGAGAGCGCCCGGACGCGCCGCGGCAGCGAGCGCGCTCGACGACAGAAGCGCGACATGGATCCGGAACGATCAATGGAACGCTGTTCTGGACGGCGAACAATCGGCGTCGGCCGCGAAAAATAGCAAATACCAGGGACAAATGTCTGAATGCAAGGTGAGCGGCACACCAGTTCCACATCGTTACGCTAGCAGACTCCAAAGGATGCCTGCGCTTTTAAGGGATACCCTGCATTTTTCGCATGCATTAATGTGCTTTCAAGTTCTGAACCCTAAAAGAAGCACAACTCCATCGATACGGCCACTTTCTGAATAAATTATTATAAGTGTTAAATCGAAACACAGTCAATCGAGTGTAAAATGCAAAATTTCGGACAAGTGCATGGCGCATTTCATATCGCTCACATGCTAGAAAATTTCGATTTTCTTAGGATTTCATATGAGCTTTTAACTTTTTCAGAACCTTTTCTGAGCAAAGTTATCACCTTTCAAGCAGTGCATACAGTTTTTGAGACACGATGTATACACAGCTGTATACACGCATATATGCCATGTATATGCACATGTATGTGTGCATACACATGTGCATATACACATATATGTATATATGCACATGTATACACGTTTGTGTGCATGCATATACACATGCACATTTATATACATATATTTGTATATTTACACATATATATAATATTGTATACACATTTGTATATATGCGTGTATACATATGTGAATACATGCATATGTACACGTATACATATATATGTATATACACATATACACGTATATGAGCAACCGAACGGCAACACAATAGCAACCGAACGCAACTGCTGCTTGCAACAGGATAGCAACAGGAGCCGCCCCTCAGTTGATCGAGTTCTCCCGGATAGCAACAGCGGTTCCCCCCAATAGCAACTCGAGCCTCGCGACAGCGTGGCTCGTGTTGCTATTCGGTTCGGCTCGTCGAACCCGAATGTCCGAGTCTGTAGTCGTGAATGTAAAACAGCGTCGTTTAAAGGATCGGATCCGCGCCAATCGATAGCCGGGTTACGGCGGCAACGAAATCTGATTGATTTCTATAATTCAGTTTTTGCCGTGCCCTCTGAATACGGACGTTCATTGCACAGCTCCTAGTGTATGTCGTCCAAATCTGTTTCTCGGCTCACGCTCGGGGTAACCAAATTCTTCATCTCTCCAGTGCTAGTGGGTATCGGAAGTATAGAATGCTGACTTGTCCATCTGCTTCTGAACGTAATCCATCCATGACATGCGGCAAACGTGCACCCAGATAGCTTTCGCGATGTTCTGTAAAAGTGAATGCGTTGTGCATCCGCTACATGGCGTGATTAATGCCAACCTATATCCTTCCATTAATGGTTCTGAACTCGAGGGCGAACTCCTTAATTGCTTCTTGGATAGTTTATCCTGGTGTGTCCTAAACAGCTGTGTAGTTACTTCCCCTTTCTGGTCATTAATTGATTAGAATTTCGCGTCCGTTGTGACACTGCAACCTAGCGCTCATGTTTACCTGTCTTCCCAAGAAGGTTTACTCGCTTCCAGGTGCAGTGTCACCAACTGGGCACGTTTCGATTGGGGCGCGCTGCTGTCAACGGGGCGCCTTCCCACTTCTGTCACCTCTTCTCGTCCCCAAGCTTCTGCGACACGTCTACCAAATCCACTTCTGATGCATGTCTTCTAAATCTGTTTCACGATTCACGCCCAGCGTAACCAAGTTCTTCATCTCTCCGGAGTTGGTGGGTCTGGGAAGAATAGAATCCTTACTCGTTCATTTGCTTGTAAATGCATTTCATTGCTTATGCAAATACGCACCCAAATTACTTCAGTGATCTTCAGTAGAAGTAGAATGCGTTGCGTGTTCGAAGCACGAACTAATTAGCGCTGAGTTGTACCAATTCACTAATGATTCTGAACCCGAGGCCTGATTTCTTAAATGTTCTTTGAGAAATTTTACGTGCGACCAAATCGCTAAGAATAGAGAGGAGTTGTCCGTCAAGAATTGGACGAGTTGTCTCACAGTACCCAGACGGTGGTTGCGGGACCACATGCTCCGTTAGCTTGTCAATCACTAGGATGTGCTCGGTGTTGAGACACGGTGGAATTCTTTGTTTTTTCAGTTCAAGCAGTTTTATTGGGCTCATTTTGTATTTCGTTCGTATATCCTTGTTTCTTGTGCCAGGCGTACACATCTTGTTTGTTTCTCTGCCGTTTTTCATCGTTCCTTATACCGTTGCACAATTTCTTCCACGGTTTCACGTTCCTTGCAGTGTTTGATACACTTACAACCGGAAAAAAACCCGTGCAAGTGAAGTTCAGGGAAATCGTTGCGGGACCACGCAGTTGCTTATTCATGGGCTAATCAATCGCCGTGGCTGGTGATATCTGTGTATGCTTAGCCCTACTGGTTCCTACTTTCCTGGCTTCCCCTCACTTGAGCAGTGGTGGGGGGGGGGGGGGGGGGGAGACCGGTAAGGAGGAATGGCACGAGGGATACTAGTAACGATGAAACAGCAGGAGGGGGACCAAGATCGGAGGGCAGGCTTATACCATAAACGTAGTCAGCAGACATTGTGGAATACAGTGAGTGACGCTTAGAAGGATCAGTAGACGATATAAAACAGCAGCAGAATAAGGAATAGCAGCATACTAAATTAGACACCACAGAGCTTACACATAGCCTGGGCTCTAACCAGGGATGAGTGGATTGACCGTTATCCGCTATCAGTTATCCAGTCTTCAGGGGTTTTGGTCTATCCGTCTTGTTGTTTGTTATCCGCTGATTCTTGGGCCGGATAATGAACAAAGAAATGACTGAATCGGAAAGTTAGTGTTTTATCCAACCCAGATAGTTCCACGCTCAGCTAGTGTTTGATACACTTACAACCGGAAAAAAACCCGTGCAAGAGAAGTTCAGGGAAATCGTTGCGGGACCACGCAGTTGCTTATTCATGGGCTAATCAATCGCCGCGGCTGGTGATATTTGTGCGTGCTTAGCCCTACTGGTTCCTACTTTCCTGGCTTCCCCTCACTTGAGCAGTGGTGGGAGGGGGGGGGGGGAGACCGGTAAGGAGGAATAGCACGAGGGATACTAGTAACGATGAAACAGCAGGAGGGGACCAAGATCGGAGGGCAGGCTTATACCATAAACGTAGTCAGCAGACATTGTGAAATACAGTGAGTGACGCTTAGAAGGATCAGTAGACGATATAAAACAGCAGCAGAATAAGGAATAGCAGCATACTAAATTAGGAACCACAGAGCTTACACATAGCCTGCGCTCTAACCAGGGATGAGTGGATTGACCGTTATCCGCTATCAGTTATCCAGTTTTCAGGGGTTTTGGTCTATCCGTCTTGTTGTTTGTTATCCGCTGATTCTTGGGCTGGATAATGAACAAAGAAATGACTGAATCTTAGGCTTGGACGTGGTGAAGGGTGGACTATGTGGGGGATCTTTATGATAGTAAGAGTCAGAAACAGCTGAAGCCATTTAAACATAGAATGGTTAGGATGTCACGTATCTATGAATGTGTTTGGCCTACACAATTGCTTGCAGTAGCTAGCCTATGGAAAGTTAGCGTTTTATCCAACCCAGATAGTTCCACACTCAGCTACCTTAGATCTTGGGATGCTATCGAGCAGCATCAACAATAATGGTTTCTATCATGATGTAGAATCAAAATTGTTATGTGGTTATTATTCGACTGGATGTCTTCCGCCTTCTTCGTAGCACTGAAAAGTCAAGAGACATCGAATGAATTGCTATTCCAAGGACCATTCCATTTTTCAACAGCTTTGGTTGAAAAAAGAACGAGGCGGCTGAAAAATAAAACAATCCGACCGATCCTCTGGAAAGGAGAAGGTCGGGTATGTTGCTATTCGTCTATCTTCCTTCTGATGCGCAGATAATCCCATAAAGCGTCGTTAATGTCCCTCATCCTGACTTCAACGTATAGAGCCTGTGGTAAACGCGCTCCATGGCCAGCAAAATCCAGGTTTGGATTGCGCGCTGGTGGGCGTGGCGCACCGGACAACTCACACGGGTTTTTTTCCGGTTGTAAGTGTATCCGCGAGTCGCTCAGCTACCTTGGATCTTGGGGTGCTATCGAGCAGCATCAACAATAATGGTTTCTATCATGATGTAGAATCAAAATTGTTATGTGGTTATTATTCGACTGGATGTCTTCCGCCTTCTTCGTAGCACTGAAAAGTCAAGAGACATCGAATGAATTGCTATTCCAAGGACCATTCCATTTTTCAACAGCTTTGGTTGAAAAAGGAACGAGGCGGCTGAAAAATAAAACAATCCGACCGATCCTCTGGAAAAGGAGAAGGTCGGGTATGTTGCTATTCGTCTATCTTCCTTCTGATGCGCAGATAATCCCATAAAGCGTCGTTAATGTCCCTCATCCTGAATTCAACGAATAGAGCCTGTGGTAAACGCGCTCCATGGCCAGCAAAATCCAGGTTTGAATTGCGCGCTGGTGGGCGTGGCGCACCGGACAACTCACACGGGTTTTCTTCCGGTTGTAAGTGTATCCGCGAGTGTTCCTTGCAGAGTTTTTTCTTGCGTCTTTCGTTAGCTACAGTTTTCTTCATGTTTTCCACTATTTTGTACCGTATTTCCTGTCCATTATAGGCACATTGTTGTCAACGGCCTGCGTTTCTGCTTCCGTGACCTCTTCCCGTTCCCAAACTTCTGTGACACGTCTGCTAAATCCACTTCTGGTGCATGTCCTCCAAATCTGTTCCACGTTCACGCCCAGTGTAACCAAATTCGTCATCTCTCCGGAGCTGGTGGGTCTGGATAAGGATAGAGTCTTGACTCGTCCTTTTGCTTGTAAACGCATTCCATTGCGTACGGCAAATGTTCACCCAGATTACCTCCGCGATCTTCCGTAAAAGTAGAATGCTCTGCGCCCTCGAAACACGACCTGATTAGTGCTGACGTATAAAGGTCGGCGTTACTTACAACGGAAGTGTTTAAAGCGTATGTCTGAGTGAGGAGAGCGAGCCATATAGGAAGGATTTCCATCCCTCAATTAGTATAAAAAAGTGTTTCTTTTGTGCGAAGTCGTTAAACCCAAGGAGTAGGGGGTGCTTGAAGTTACAGTGGAATCGGCGCCTCACGAGTCTTGTGCGCCCGTGATGCCTCTACCGTCAAGCAGATCGGAGCGCAGTGGATAGTGACGTCTATACTTGTGCTCGAATAATCGAATTCGAATAATTATTCGAATAATTTACTCGAATTCGATTTTCGATTATTTGATTATTCGAGTTTCGTAAATTCGAATAATTATTCGAATTCGATTATTCGAGTTTAGCAATTTCGAATAATTATTCGAATTCGATTAATCGAGTTTTGCAAATTCGAATAATTATTCGAATTCGATTATTCGAGGTTTGCAATTTCGAATAATTATTCGTGGTTTGAAAACTCGAATAATTATTCGAATTCGATTATTCGAGGTGCGAAAATTCGAATAATATTTCGAATGTGGCATAATGATGATTTTTGTGAGCGGCGTTCATTTCGGTGACGATTGTTTTCGATAGCGCACTGTCGAGGAGCTCACCGTAACGAAAACGCATTCAATATCCTACTATACATAGAAGGGTAATGTGTGTGTGCGTGCGTGTTTCCATCAGTCCATCACAACTGGCGTGGGGAAATGGCGTGTTGGCAATACTGACCGCAGTTGATGGCGATCGACTGCGGTCCGAAGCTTCAGCCGTTGGGGTATCGATCTTGCTGAACACAAATTTGAAGTTCGTTTTTAAAATTATCGGTTGAAGTTGATCGAGCTATTGATTTTCTATGGGGAATTCGTTGAGGCGAATCAATTGTATGACCGGTCTTCGTCGATATTTTCAAAATCTGACTTCACATTTGCGTTCTCTGCGACCACGACTGTCATCGATGTCATACACTTGAATACTCTATGGAATTTGCACAATAAACACAAATTTTGACGGAAAATCAAAAAATAAATTCAGATTCGTGTTCAGTGACCTCGATTACCTCAGGCCTGGAGTTTCGATCTTGTTGAGTGATATTTACAAAAAATCGATAATTTGATTAATATCTCTTGATAGCAATCGTTACTGCAAAAACTAACTTAAGATTCGTGTTCAGCGACCTCGATTACTTCGGGACTGAAGCTCACAGTTTACATATATGACACGACTATATACCATTTTTAGCTGAAATTCAAAGTTTTTCAAATCAAATTCAACGTTGTTACACGGGGAAGATTCCAGAAGAACGTTGAAATTTATTTCAAAAACGTTGAATTTCGACTGAAAATGCCGTATAACTCTATAATTTGATTGGCTGACGATTCCTGTGAGATAATGAAATGAACAAATGGAGTGAACGATTTTTTTTCGCAAAGGTTTGCACTTGTGCGTAGATGTTTTGCACAGGTATTTCTGTACGAATTCTTCTGTAGGATTTTGTTTGCAGGAAAAAAGTTCTCATGTCTTGCCATTTAACGAGTATTGTCAACGGTTCTGAGAAGATATTGAATATCTTCATTATTGGCTTTTTTAAAAGAATTCAATCCTTTATTTTGTCTCTGGCGAATGTTGTCGTTGAACTTACTTTACTACATTTACTTGAGCCTACACAATGCGCTTTTGGAGTGAGTAAACGGTATCAAACGAAATTGGCTAACACAAAAATCGCATCGTCCTTATTAATACACCCCGGTGCAAAATTATAGATACCCCCGACCGCTGAGCATAGGCAGCGGATCCTTCGGGTACTAATGGACCCGAAGGATCCGCTGCCTATGCTCAGCGATTACCGTCGTATTCCTCACTATCGAAAACCTCTATAGAAGAATTTTAAGCAGGTTATCTCATCAGTGCAGGATATCACGAACTTTTATTGAAAATTTAACGAATGGAGACCGGTGCAATATATAAGTTCCCTTCATAAAAAACTTGATTAATCGCAAAAGTCCCTACAGACAAAGTAAGATTAGTACTTCGTCACATCACCTTTGTTGCAACCATATCGAAAATTCTGTTTTGCATACTACTGATTAGGTTATCAATAACAGTTCGCTCAACATTGGTTCATGCATGAAGTATTTATTTATTTATTTATTTATACGTGTATGACAACACGCGACGAAATAAACACCAGCAAGTCAACACATTGGTAATAAACACAAAAATACAAGAAACGGCGAATTAGCGAGTCTTAAGATAACTACCAACGAGCTTTTTATATTGGTTAAACGAAGATGGCAAAGTATGTTTTTTGGTAAACATAAGAATTCAGAACCGGCACTTTGAGTAAAAAAGGAGGCACGAACACAACTTTTGGCCGTAGAATAATGAATTTTAGATCTACAACCCCTGGTGGTAGAATGATGGACTGTGTAAAGCTCAGTAAGTGGGAGTGCAACTTTTCCAGTCATCATCTTGAAAATCATAATTAGATCGTTTCGCTTCCTACGAATAGCAAGCGATTCCAGCTCGAATATTTTTTTACGATCAGGCGCTGATGGAATGGAGGTGTAGTCATAGCCAATTAATCGTAACCATAGCTTTCTAGTGTAGCTATTCTGAATGGATTCTAGCCTCTGAATGCAGCGCTTAAGGTGAGGACTGAACACAGTGGTGCCATACTCCAGTATTGGGCGAACATAGGATTTGTATGCAAGAAGTAAGTGAGTTTTTGAAATTGTAGACAACGCTCTAAAAATTTTGTAAGTAATTCTTTCAGCTTTCTTGGCAATCGTCTCGCAATGCTCTGAAAAACTAAGTTTTTTGTCTAAGATGAAGCCCAGATCACGCAGACTGTTTTCACTGAGTAGGTTGCAACCACCAAGGCTGTAAATGTGTTTAACCGAATTTGAATTGCCTAGATGAAAAACCCGAGGTTTTTGAGCTGAGATAGGTAATTTCCACCTGTCCGACCAATCGGCAACATCTGAAACTGCACATTGGAGGGCAAAGTGATCCTCTTCACTGGTAATATTCCTGTATACTTTTATATCATCTGCAAACATTTTGCACTTAACGCCACGCCTTTCAACTAAGACAGGTAAATCATAAGTGTAGATGATGAAAAGAATCGGTGACAATACACCCCCCTGGGGTACGCCACTTGTTATTGAGTACGTGCGAGAAAATTTGTCAGTCACCTTTACTTGGGAGGATCTATTTGTGATGAAGTTCTTTACCCACTTAACAATTCTGGGATGAATTCCAAAAATTTGAAGCTTGAAAATAAGTTCTTTGAAAGGCACCTTATCAAAAGCCTTGCTGAAATCAAAAAAGACCACATCAACATCAGTGTTATCATCCAGTGACTTGGTCCAATCATCTAAGGTAGATAGCATCAAGGTCTCAGTCGATCTTCCGACTCTAAAACCATATTGGTTCTTAGGTATAACCTCATGTGCTTCTATATGGTTTGCAAGAGCCACTTTCAGAATTTTCTCAAATATTCTGGAAAACACTGATGTGATACTAATAGGACGATAATTAGATACTAAGCCGTGTGGTGGTTTTTTGGGGATAGGAGTGACAAATGCATGCTTCCATCGATTTGGAATTTCGCTATGCATGTAACTAAAATTGAAAATATGCTCAAGAGGTGCTACTAAGGCTACAGCTACTTTTTTGATGAAATAGGCAGGTATTTCATCAGGAGTAGTGGTATACGATAGCGGTAAGTTACTCAGATGCTTGAAAATGTCCTCTTTGTAAAACCAAACTAAGCTATCAGGTGAGGCACTTTGAGTGGAAAAGGCTAACTCAGACCAGATTTCATTATCAGCATCAACGGAGTATAATTTTTTAAAATGTGTGGCTAGCATGGAGGCTTTTTCAAAATCACTGACAGCTGAGTTACCCTCATCATCAACTAGCTTAGGGATCTTAGTTGACTGCTTCAGCCTTGAGTTCAACAACTTAAATAAGGAGCATTTTTTGGATTGTCCAAAAGTTTTCGTTCGATGTAGTTATTGTACTTTTTGATAAGGCGGTCAAATTTAGTTTTAATAAGCATGAAGCGTTCACTAGCCTGAAGACATGACATGGTAGACATGGTACGTGGTTTTTGGTAGTCCAGCCATGCTTTTTCTTTAATCTCAAAGAGCTTGGACAGGTGCGGTGGAATGTTGCCTCTATTTAGGGCCTGCCTCTCTAAATGGACAAATTCTTGAATTGATGTGTGCAAAATTGATAGAAAAAACTCATACTTATCCTTGATATCAGGAAGTGTCCCCAAAATAAATCTCCAATCTAAGGAGCACAAGTAGCGGCAAATGACGTCATACGGGGCTTTGTGGAAAGACCTCCGGAGGCGGAAGTATAGTGGATCTAGGAAAGTCTCTACATTGTAAGAGAGGCTGTTGTGATTACTTGACCCAGTTGGTGCAGATACAAGTACATCACGTATTAGCTTAGTGTCGCTACAAAGAACAAGATCAAGTGTATTACTACCGCGAGTTGGCTTGTGAACTTTTTGAACAAGCATGTTAGAGTTGCAAAAATTGAGAAACATTTGTGATGTAAAAGAAGTGGCATGCAGAGGAACCTTAGCCCAGTCAATATCTGGAAAGTTGAAGTCGCCGTTTATAATGCATTGCCCTTCAAATGCGGTTAAATCACTTAAAGCCTTGATAAGCTGTATCGTACCACTAGTGGTGCAACTAGGCGTCCTATAGACCACAATTGTCCTGACAGTGGATTGAAGCAATTTCAAATCAGAGATAATTTCAAAAGCATTGGGATAAGATTCACACCAGACAACCTCAAATGCTATGGAACGCTTAATAAGTACAACAACACCACCACCCCTTTTTTGAGCTCTGTCACATCTTACAAAGTAGTAAGTTGAATTCATCTGCCCAAGAATTGGTACAAGGTCATTAATATCACTTAACCAAGTTTCAGTAAACATTATAAGGTCATAGTTGGAGTGTCATGCAGCAAACATCAAATACGAAATATTTTTTGAAGAGACCTGATATTAGAATAAAAACATTTTAGGCTCGTTGCTGGTAGCCGAGGAAGACTCGTTAGTTTACCGCAGAAGGTTGGGTTGCTTGAGAAGTGAGCTTAATGTCTATTGCGGGCCTATTTGTAGCAAGTCTGCTCTCTCTGATCCGATCCCTTTCCTGTTTAGCAAGCGAAGGGCGGATATACACCCCTCTGCAGGAAAAGGATCGGAGCCTAGAAGCTCTTCTGAGTGATAACTTCTGATAATATGTGTTTGGCAAAACAACCTTCAATAGACGCGATCTACCCTCAGAAGGTTTACCTAGCCTGAACACAACTTATGGTACACAAGTATGGCGTTCTTCACATCAGAAACCTAAGTGTAAGTGGTTCCATTTTTGCACACTTTGTGTACAAGAATGCCCCACAAGTTCTCTATCAGCGGTGAGATCTGGAGGAAAACTAGACCACTGCAAAAGTTGAGTTGTATTTAAGTTGAGCCAACCTCTTATAAACCTTGTGGAAAAGGTACAGAATAACTAACTACAAGGTTCTTATTCGCATTGGCGGGTTCCTTTACTCTATGGAACCTAATGCATCGATAAGGAGCAAATACCTGGGTCTTCACACAATGGCTTCTCGCAGGAAATTTTTTGATATTTGTCGGGTTTCTAAGTTAATCCACTTTTCGCGCTTTGAAGGCTCCAAATTCTTTGATCTGCGTGCGTCTCAAACAAAAGGGGAGCCTGAGAAGCTTCCTATCAGTCGACCTAGGAGTAAGCTGAAGGTGGCCCTTTCTCCTCATAGGACATTGGTTTGACTCGCTCTAGGTGTGTCTTCATGTTGTTGTGTTGTTGTAATACTTTTTTCTGCCGCTTGCGCTTATAGCGAAAGTATTGAATAAATAAATAATTTAAATAAAATAAACCTGCAGTTGACTGCGATACGTGTGTGGATGCATTATCTTGTTGGAAAATGAGGTTGTGCATACGAAGTCTCCTTAAATATGGCAAAAGGTGATCTTGGAGCAATTCCTGGTAGTCTTCACTGTTTATCCTACACGAAACGAACTTCCGAAACGAACGAGACAAGTCCGCATCCAGAAAACGCAGCCCAACCATGAGGCTTTCACTGTCGAAGTTGCGCCTAGAGGATACTCGACCTCTTTTCTCAGATCTCTCCAGTAGTGTAAAAGAAGTGGAATCTTGATGGGCCCGACGGGTACAGACACTATTCGAGAGATTTGAGGAGAGAGAGAGAAGCGAGTATTCTACAGGTGCTACTTTGTCGGTGGAAGTGTCATGGTTTCGGCTGCGTTTTCTGGATACGAACTTGTTGCCTTGGAGTTCGTCTCGCGTAGGATGAACAGTGAAGACTACCAGAAATTGCTCGGAGATTACCTTCTGCCATATTTCAGAAGATTTCGTAGGCACAACCTTATTTTCCAACAAGATGAAGCATCCATACACGTATCGCAGTCAACTACAGGTTGGCTCAACTCCAACAGAACTCAACATTTGAAGTGGCCTAGCTGTTCTTCAGATCTCAACCCAAAAACTAGAAAGCTAGTGGGACATTCTTGTACACAGTGTACAAAAATAGAATCGCTGAGACATCGGTTTCTGATCTGAACGACGCCATACTTCATGCATGGGCCAAATTTGAGCGATCTGTTTTAGATAACCTAATCAGTGGCATGCAAAATAGAATTTTCGAGATGGTTGCAACAAAGGTGATGTGACGAAGTACTAATCTTACCTTGTTTTTTTTGATTAATCAGATTTTCTATGAAGCGAACTTATATTTTGCACCGCTCTCCATTTCTTAAATTTTCAGTTAAAGTTCGTGGTCTCCTGCACTGATAAGATGATCTGCTTAGAAACTCCTATAGAAGTTTTCCATAGTGAGGAATACGATGGTAACATTACTGAACCTCGGCAGCGGGTTCTTCGGGTACCAATGGACAAACCAGGGGTGATCCTATTTTGCACCGGGTGTATTAAGTTATAATAAAGTTTATTCGATTATTTGATTTTTTCGAATATTCGATTATTCGGAAATTCGAATAACCAAAAAATGGGGTTATTCGATTATTCGGAAATTCGAATAACCAAAAAATGGGGTTATTCGATTATTCGGAAATTCGAATAACCAAAAAATGGGGTTATTCGATTATTCGGAAATTCGAATAACCAAAAAATGAGGTTATTCGATTATTCGGAAATTCGAATAACCAAAAAATGGTGTTATTCGATTATTCGCTCATTCGAATTTTCGAAAAATGGGGTTATTCGATTATTCGGAAATTCGAATAACCGAAAAAATGGGGTTATTCGATTATTCGTTCATTCGAAAAATTTAAAAAAAGCACAAGTATAGTGACGTCGTTCCATGCGAGGCACGTCGAGGGTTAGATTCTTCTGCGCCGCTATATTTTTGCATTTCAATTGGCTGTTTGAGATTTGAGGGATTCTGACGTTTATACCATTTTCAGACGTTTTCAGCGCATTTTTCCAGCTGCTGTGGACTTTCTTGCGACTTGTTTATTATTGGCCCGTTTTTTAACCTAAAGGCAAGGAGAAAGCTATTCAACATAATGATGCATGAACGTTCAACATCAGTGATAAACAGGCATAAAGTGCATGAAACAGAAGCACTGGTCACAACACGGACAGCGTATAAAGGCTAAAAACTCCTCACTTTTTGTTCCATACATGGGCCAATGACATCGGCGCCATAGACGAATTATAATTGAAGACGTGCTCTTTCCTCCGGAACAACAGTTCCACCCGAAAACGTTATCATATGTGTCTACTGCTTTCTACCCTTCCCACGACTATCAATTCATCTTGCGGATCCCAATCTTCTTCTTCTTCCACCACTTCCAGCTGTTCGCCTTCGTCAACCTTAAGTTGACGTGCTTCGAATACCTCACGTATGCTGGCCATCCGTTCGGCCAGCTTGGTTTCTTCCCTCTTAGGTCTGGTTTATACTTGCGCCGTCACGCGGTACGACGCAATGATTGCTATAGATATTGATTTTTCGCACCGCTCGGTCGGTATCTATCCGGACTATGTTGCCGCGCCGCACAGCGGCCCAACTCTAAACCAGGGCTTAGGCTCCTTGTCTAACGGGGGAGGGTGGTGGGCACACTTCGGCCTGATCAGGTGGTTCACCACTCGAGCATTGGTCTCTTTTGAACATCCGACCAAGATGGTCCTTTTTTCGAGGTAATTGGTCCATATAGGGAAGCAAACTGTGCGGAGCCTGTAGCTTTTATACGCTGTCCGTATTGCGATCAATGATGCTTTATGCACTTTGCACCTGTTTATCACTGTTGTTGAAAATTTATACATCATCATGTTGAGTACCACGGCATGCAGCTGGAAAATAAAGTAGAAAACCTCTGAAAGTGGTATAGACGCCAGAATTCTTCCTTCTCGTATGTCTATACGCTTCGGACCCTTGCCTTGTTAATCCCTTTCAGGACTCGCCACGTATCCAACTTCTATGCGTCGTTGGTTCATACAATGACTTACTATGGCCAGCCGATGAAAACGTCAGTGTTTTACATTTTCCAGCCGAGTCTGGTACAATTCGCCAACCCTGGAGGGGTGGAAGGCTTGGTTCACCTGGGGCCGGACTCACCAACAATTAAACCCATGGGTATGCGGGGTATAAGTGGTGGTGATAAGATAAGAGTCAGGTAGAGAAAGGTATTAGTCAGAGACGCAGGCTTCATCGCGGGTATTTCGGCAGCGCGACAGGAGGTACACCCGCCTCCTGCTGGGGGGCGTGGCGTAAGGAGGTACACCGCTATTCTGAGGGTCGGAAACTTTTGTTTTGCGTGCCAAGGGTTTCGTAAGGCAGCCATTAGACTCTCGGTGAAACCTAGGGTGTTGGGGTGGGTGAGCAAGGGGGATGAGAAGATGGTCGCACACCCCCCCCCCCCAACAGGGGCGGGTGTACTCCTACCGTCCCCCGGGTATCTCTACCCCCTATACCCGCTGGTTAGTCGTTGATGAATCGGGCCCAAGGGCTCGAAATGCGAACCAGGAGCCTGAAATCTGGTGCACGCGACAACCGGCGCCTCCTCCAACTGCGCTACCATGTTCCGTGCGTAGTTTTGCTTCCCCTTTCCATAGACATCCTCCGCCACACTGCGAGTCTCGATACGCATAGCCGAACCCCACTTGAATCATTTGTTCCTTGCATGTTCCAAAGCAATATCGTTCCCGACCGACAAGCTCGAATATCCCCATTGATTCTCAGCAGGTCTCTCTCTACCAATAAAGCAGTATCAGCCCAGAGATTTGCAGCCGAACGAATCGTAAGTGTGCGGAACCTTCCAAGTCAACCAGCGAAATTGCCAGAGTTAAACCGTAGATGTAAAGGATAATTTATTCGAAAAAATCTGTGGAAAACATCTTCTCGATTTGATCAGTTCTTCTTTGGGGCAGGAATGATAGGAAGCACCTTCTTGTTCGTGTGTTCGACGATCTTCGGAGCCTCGATCTTCAAGTGTCCTTCGTCGTCGATTTGGATGTGCACCGCATCAGGATCACAGTCTTCCGGGAGACCCCACTTGTGCACGAATGACCTGAGTAACCGACCAGCATCGTAACTTTGGCGTAACACACGAAAATAACAGGGAATGAGCTCACTTCTTCGTGTAGCCGTGGTCGGTCTTCACCTCCTGCACTCCCTCGATGATCAGGTCACGTCCTTCGAGCTCAACCTTCAGCTCTTCGGGTTTGAAGTGCGACGCATCCAGTGACACTGCGAACTTCTTCTTGTCGTTGATAAACTGAAAGGTCCCGTGCTCAGCTTGTCTCACATAATGATTTTGTCCACGGAATCGCCCACCTCTTTGGTCTGATTCTCTACATGATGGAAGATCGCGTGGTCCGCTTTTCTCCAGTACGGCCAGAACGGCGTGATGTGACGGTTCGCCCATCGGGGAGCGTCACACGTCATTCCGTACCTACCCAGGCTCCTCATCGGCTCGTCCAAGCAACGCTCAACAGGCCACATTGATTTGGGGCTGAATCGACCACCCTAAAATGACCAAATAAGCCCTAATCTGAGCACAATCTGATGAGGTCATAGCTCAGACAACGGCAAAGTCAGACTTTCATCCAGACGGTGGAGCACATGCCTTGTCAGAACAAAACGGGGTAGCATGAACTCAAAGCGAAGATACGACAAGTGACAACTGGAGCAGACCAGAACTGCGAGGGCATTGCCGCATTTCGAGAACTGTACGCGAACGCACGAAACGAACGAGACAATTAATGACAAGGATTTCTCCTATTCACATGGACAGCGATCGTGCGGGATGGAATGGCGGGAGGTCTGGGCATAGACTTCTAGATCAACTTCCTAATCTCCTACGGAGCGACGACTCATTTGCGTTTTCGTCAAAGGCATAGGTTGAGCTTCTTAGGCACCCTGCTGCCTTAGCATTGCCTAAAGCACGGTCTTGAGTACCTGAAGAACGAGGACGCCTTAAAGGAGAAAGCCAACCAGATCAAGAACTGGCATCGCCTTATCGTGGTCAATAATCTCTCACGGAACTGCGACTGCCATTCCAGGGGTTTGTACGTTAGGTGCTCTCCTCGACTACGGTAGTGTGAGCGGCCGTCCTCTCTTACGGTACGCCTACGGTCTTACAGACGGGTGGAGTAGGCTTTGCGTCATAGAGCACATTTTCTGCCAAAGGATCCCGGGTTGAGGTTTTTCCATTTCTCACCCTCATTTCTCTAATTTTAATCTTGGACTCGGTGGAGGTCACCTGTATCACCCGTAGAACCTGTTGTCTCTTTGATTCTATGGCGCATTTGAATTTTTAGGAATAGTCCATTTAGGAGCTAGGGAAGTTCTTCACCAAACCGACTAGCACGTCAACGAATCCGCTAAATTACTAGTCTGGTCCATATTAAGATCTGCCTATCTCCACCTGGTGCTGCTTGCTACAAGGATAGCAGGAAGTCAACCGACCGTCCGCGGGGCGTGCAGATGAAAGAATGGCATCACATATGCAAAATCAGACAATTGAGCACAACCCACAGACAATTGCCTAGCTATCCTCAAAAATTGAGCAAATTTGGCTTAAAGACGTTGGAAGAGAGGCGTGCGATTTTGGACTTAGCATTTTGTTTTCGTGTTCTTCGGAAAGAGTTTAAAATATTAGGTTGTCACATAAGTTCTGTCCGATTTTCGACGGCAACTTTGCGGTGTAGTATCTCAGCAGAAAATAAAGTTTATTAATCAAAGTAAGAACCGTTACAATCAATGCACTTCTGCCAACGATATACAAGAACGTTAATTCCATTTCGGAAGAAATCTGAATTTCTAGAAGCAATGAAACGCTCGTAGGCAACTTCGATATCTGCTACATTAGTAAAGTTTTTATCCTTGAGGAAACCATCGAGATGCTTGAAAAGATGAAAGTTCGTTGGAGCTAGGTCTAGTGAATAAGCGGGATGCGGGAGAATTTCATATCTCAACTGGTTTAATTTTTGGGTAGTCAGATGCGAGACATGTGGACGGGCGTTGTCGTGAAGAAGGATCGGTCCTCTTCGATTCACCAGTGCAGGACGCATTTCAAGCAACTTTTGGTGAACCACGTCTAATTCACGACAGTACCTCTCTGCCGTGATGGTTTCACCAGGCTTCAAGAAGTCGCAGTGGATAATACCAGTTGCAGCCCACCAGACAGTGAGCATGACCTTCCTCGGATGGAGGCTAGGTTTGGGAAAGTGTTTCGGTGGTTCTTCCTTATCCAGCCATTGCGCTGATCTTCTTCGATTGTCGTACACGATCCATTTTTCGTCACAGGTAATTATCCGGTCAAGAAATGGATCGTTTTCGTTCCTTATAGTAAGGGAAGAACAGGTCTCCAGGCGACACCTCTGCTGCTCCTCAGTGAGTTCGTGGGGCACCCACTTATCCAGCTTTTTCACCTTTCCTATCGCCTCTAGGTGCCTCGAAATGGTTGTACGACTGACCTGAAGTTCTTTCCCCATCCCACGCACAGTTCCTCGTGAATCGGCTTCCACTCGTTCTTTCAAGCGTCCGTCATCACATTTGGCTGGTCGTCCTGAGCGGTCGTTGCCTTCGAGGTCCACGTTTCCAACCCGGAACTTCTGGTACCATCTGCGCACGGTGCGTTCGTTAGCGGAGTCCTCTCCCCATGCCATCTTGATGTTTTCAGTTGCCTCGCTAACACTGCGGCGAAGCTTAAACTCATGAAGCATTATTACCCGCAAGTGAGTTTTTCCCATGGTTTCGTCCAGCACCTAAAACGAAGCAATGCTCACGACTTTTTAAAAGCAACACACGAAGTTTTATACAGCGAAACAAGCGCTACAAAACAGTATACAACATATATACAATTACTTTCTCTATACATGAAAAAAACAATCACAAAGTAACGCCTATCGGGATCTGACAGAACTTATGTGACAACCTAATACTTCCAAGTAAATACTGGACCTTCAAACCGGGGACGTCGCATCGAAAAAAGAATTCAAAATTTGTGCAGTTGGCTCTACATAATGAATCATATCTTCTTAAAGTCGGTTCTACCACAGTCTTGTGATTCACTTCAGTGATTCTCATGCTAAAAATGCTAAATCACATCATTAAATTAACAATAGATTAATTAACAATAAATCTGGTTCAACTTTCAGTAGCCGATGTGTATGAGAACGTGCAACCTTGTAGGAGTTCTATTTCAAATTCACCATAGAACATTGCAGACTTTGTCCTCCTAGCAGTACCATGGAAAGCAAATCTTTGTATTGTGCTTTTGTGAGTGGCTAATTTTTTTTACAACGCGGACGTCTCTCATTTCAGATAGGGCGCGTACAATAACTGGACCTCGGTCCCCATTAACCAGACCTATCGCTCCACCTTCGTCTGCATCGGACGCACCGACGACAAGACACCGATCTTCCTCGGCGACGTCGACTCGAGCAGTGATATTTTCGAGTGCTGGTCTCGTGTCTCAGATTGGAGTGGAGAGGTAAGGGCTACCCCAGACAGCCGTCGTTTCAAGCAGAGCAGCGGTATCGCTCGAAACATTTCTCCAAAGCCCGAGTAGTGGAAAATGAACGCTGGATACATGTTGCCAGGCGCAATAGTCAGAACCAGGGATGTGCGAAATGTCCTTGCTCAGTGTTCTGAATTACGGTTCCTGACCGTTTTCAGTCTTTCCGTTCCTTCCGTTCTGAACCAATCACATAAAATGCAAAAACACTGCAGTGCAGGAGAGTCGAACCCGAGAGCTCCCTCGCATGAAGTAACGTCACAATCCACTGCGCTCCGAGCCGCTTGCAGGCAGAGGCATCGCGGGCGTACAAGACCCCTGAACTCGTGAGGCACTGATACCATTGTGACTCCAAGGACCCCCTATTCCTTGGGTTTAACGACTTGGCAAAAAGAAACATTTTTATACTAATTGAGGGGTGGGGATCCTATCACCACCTATATATAAAAGAGTTTGTCCGTCGAGTGATCTAATCTAAGTGAGATACGCCGCATTTCCACAACATTTCCACAACGCGAGCGGTCGAATGATCTAACCTAAATTGGGTACGCCGCATCACCCATAGCGAGAGCGGTCGAATGATCTAACCTAAGTTAGGTACGCCGCATCACCCACAGCGAGAGCGGTCGAATGATCTAACCTAAGTGAGGTACGCCGCATCACCCACAGGGAGATCGGTCGAATGATCTACCTTAAGTTAGGTACGCCGCATCACCCACAGCGAGAGCGGTCAAATGATCTAATCTAAGTGTGGTACGCTGTATCATCCACAGCGCGGTCGAAATTTCCCATTGATCGTGGGAATTGCTGCAGCATGGAAAGCGCATCCTTTTACTGCTTGACACAACAGCACTTACGTGCGTTCCTGAGCGTCCAGATTCAGAAGCCGTGCCGCCGACTTCGTGCCATTAGCATTAGAAGGCCACTAAAGGGAAAAGAGTATAAGATGGGACTTCGAGGATGGAGAATCGACAGCGACCAGGAGGTAGCGACTTGGAGGAAGCATCGGGATGGGGGTCGATAGGGGGATCAATGAAGCAGGCCAGGAGGTTGCACCAAGAAGGGTTTAGGCATTAAGGAGGGACCAGTAGGGAATTAGCAATCAGGTAGGGGGGGGGGGGGGAGCAGTTAAGAGGGTCAGTAAGGGGATCCATTACCAGTAAGAGAGTACGGATTTAGAAGATGTGACACCGATGTCACACCATGGGCGTTTGCTCACCGTCGTCGTGTCGTGAGCGTGGGAGGCCTACTTAATTGGGGTAGAGTAGTAGGGAAGATCCCGAGGGGGGGGGGGGGGGGGAGGAGAGATCGACCAGGAACAAGGGACCTGGAGGCTGGATCAGGGCGGGGAACCAGCAAGAAGGGAGCCGTAGGGGAATTCATACGGAGAACAAGGAATCTGCCATATGCATAGCCTCTTCATGTTCAACACAGCGGCGACTGCGCGCGCTTCTGAGCTTCTTGATCCAGAAAACAGGCCCCCTAGCGTCGCGCAGCAAGCATCCTGGTTTTAAATACGTGTCACCGACCGTGCCGTGAGCATGGGAGGACCACTTAGGGGTGGTGGAGAAGGGCGGTAAGGGGGACCTCTATGGTGGACCAAGAGAGCGACCAGGAAGGAAAGGAAGAACCTGGAGGAGGGGCCAGGATGGAGAAACCAGCAAGAAGAGACCAGTAGGTGTCAATAGTGGAAACAAAGAAGTGGGCCAGTAGTTGGGACCAGAAAGGTGGGGGACTAAAGAGGGGGAGGGAAGACCAGTAAGGGCGAACCAGCAATTAGATCCAGTAAGAAGAAACGAGTGGGGGAAACCTGGCTTCGGAAGACATGTCAACGACAACTTGAAACGCTAGCTGTTGAGCATGAGAACAATTGCGGTGGAACAACCTGAGGGACAGAAGTACTGCGCAGCACAAACCAATGACATTACTGGCCGGTGAGGAAAGAATGTTTACGTGTGTATACATATAAGTAGCTCTCTCCGTTCAGACATACGCTTGAGACTCTTCCCTTGTAAGATCCAACTGAGCAATCTTACAGCATCAGCAGTACATCACTTGACACAGTCTCAGTAATACAACATCACTCTCTGATTCGCCTTTCAGGAGAGATTCTGCTCCACTCTCCGAACGTACTTCTCAGCAAAACCAGTTGACCGGGAATGGTGAGCACGCGTTCCAAGCCAATAATATGTATATTTGAAACTTTCATTTTGTATTTCAAACACGCCGTCTGATTTTTCTTTTTCGTACGATTTTTTATCAATAGTTTACAGAATACAGTATCTATGATGTCCAATTTTGAGTCCTAAACAAAAAACATGCCTTTGTAAACGAACGGTGACCTTCAAGCTGCAGTGAGCAACAGTTTCAGTACCTCTACATGTGACAGATGTGACATACTCGCATCCCAAGTACTTCTACATATTCAAACAAAGAGTACACAATTCACGCCTTTAAAATGGAGAACAGCTACAAATAGCTTCCTTCCAACTTTAATTACTCTTCCTATCCACCCGAAGAGGTTTCAATCTTTATTCATGCCAAGAAGAAGAAAATGGATGTCAGTATTTAAAAACCTGCACAACTGGCAAAGGAACTAAACCAAGCCGTAGTGGCACTTCGAGATGAGATGAATACACAGGTAGACGTGCCGCTCCGACCAACAAGCTCAAGCAGAGCGCAAGAAAAAAGCGGCGCAAAAATGCGCCGGAATGCGCCGTTTTTAATAACTGCTCTAGAATTCCAAATTTCAAAATAAATGATGTATATTTGAATTCATTCTCTATCGTTTGACATACATACATATGCTAGCAGAGTTAAACAATGCATATAGGCCCGGCATGATCAATCGAGTGGGCGCGGTCGCTCGTAGAGTGAAGGCAGAAGGGGCGTCTTCATGCGTTTAGAAGAGCATGGCCTACTTTATGGAACTAACTGTCGCCATGGCGCGCTCTATGAGCAATCCTCATGTGCCCGAAAGAATCAATCGAGTAATCAAGGATTGAAACTCGAGAATCGAGAATCAAGGATTTAAACATGACAGGGTTATGGCGCTCCGAACACGCCCGCGCTTCCAACTTGTCAGTGCTCGTGGAAAACCCGCTATAGTCGATGGGAATGCTAAACACATTATATGCTAGACATATAGAAGCTAATTGGTTTGCTCTACTTTTCGAGCATCTAGATAGCCTGTTTTCGTCATGGCAAGCTCACTCTACAAGTTGTCGCGCGCACACGATTGATTCTGTCGGACCCATATGCATTGTTTAACTCTGCTAGAATTTATTTATTTGTTTGTTTATTGCATGAGACACCTTATGTGGCAGCAAATAACACATCAAACACTGAAAAGAACAAATTGGTTGTTCGGATTAACATTGATGAATGAATACAACGCAAGAATAGCAACTAAGACACAACACAACACGCACTACCTCCTACTACTACAGTAGAATTTTATGAAGTAACTGAACTCATTCTCGAATCCTCGAACCGATCTCCAGTGTTTGCCGTGAGATTCCACTCTTGTCCTTCGACAGTGGCCTGGCGAAATTTTGCTTCACGATGGCTCTTCTCAAAATTGGTGCTGTTGTGAAGTCGTTGTGAAGACGCTTACTGCAAACTTCCACGCTCCTGGAACCTTCAACCAGCTGCCAACAGTCACCCAGATGAATAGGAAGGTTCTCAGGAGGTAATTATCTCGAGCGAGGGAGGAGCGGTCGTAAACCAACCGTAGTTCTTGTTCCAGTACCGTACCCTCCAAAAACCCAGAATTTTTTCTTCCAAAGTGATTGACAGTTCTTGCACCATCCAATAGGAAATGCGATGCCCATTTCAAATATGGAGGAGCTTTCAACGACTGGCCATTTTGGAGAAAGTTAATTTCAAAGCGGCGCTTTCTTGCCTGAATCGGTGCAAAAAAACGCGCTCTTGCGCCGAATGGACAAAAGATAGAGCTGGCATTGTACGGAACCAAACACTTATCTATAGTGTTTTTAAAGGACATAATGCCGCTCGGAAGTATTCTTTTCTTACTGAGTCGGATGTAGTCAAACCCAGCTCTAGTTGTAAAGAAACCTTGCCGAAGATTACGTCTGGGACGCGGAAGCACTAACGACGAAGCTTCACTTCTAGTGTTTGAGGTTCTGTAGATTCAAAACTGATCAAACTGAAGACCAATGACTCCTCGAAGAATCTTATTGAATAAGATGAGGTGAAATTGCCTTCTTCTGTGAGAAAGGGTGTGAAGTTTGAAATTAGCATTCCCCTCAGATCTTGACGGAATGCAGTCATATATGAAGGCAAAGTACCTAAGTATGAGTTTCCGCGTGAAGCTGTTCTGGACCTTCTCAAGGAGGGCTGCAAGCTTAGACTTTTGTGGATTAAAAATCGGTGGGCCGTATTCCAATATACAGGTCTAATATACGTTTTGCAGGCACGAATTAGTACTGCCGTGTCTTTAGTGCTGAGGATTCGGAACAGCATGTACGTTAAGACAGTCGCCTTGCGAGCAATATTTTCACAGTGGCAGTCGAAACGCAGTGGCAGTCAACTTTGGTAGTGAGAAACCCAAAATCCTTCTGCTGCTCAATTTTCTTAGTGACCGCCCCCTCTATTTGGCAATCGAATTTTGGATTATGTTTGTCTTTTATTTCGAAATATGGAATTCTAGAGCATTTATTAGAAATGACACTTTCCGACGCGGAGATGCGCTGCTTGGCGGAGCGGCATGTCCGGTAGTGTATGTATGTAACGGATGCAGCTTCGAACGCAGATTTCTGAAATGCGTCCCGTCCTGTCTCCTACAGCGGACATCACGGAAGGGAGTTATGGGCCATTTTCCTTGTTCACCTTGCGTTGTTTGCGCTTTGAGGGCAAGATCGGCGTTACTGAATCCTTTCCGCGGAATGCGCAACGCATTCAAGCTTTACGGGATATTGTGGAGGCCAATTGAATGCGTATTTGGCCTGTACAGTGATATGCGGTGGCCAGCTAATTATCAGACCACTATGTGATTCTTCCCAGAAACGTGAGGCACAAATTCTACGCCTCTACAGGGATGGAAGGTTTGGTTGGCCTGGGCGGAAAATCTAAGCCAAGACCCATGCATCGGACTACATGTGACAGCCGGCGCCTCCTCCGGCTACGCTTTCACGCGCATAATTTGTGAATGTTTGAAACTTTATACAGGGTGTCCCAAAAATGTAAGCAGGTGATAACTTTGCTCACTGTAAAGGTACTGAAGACGTTAAAGGCTCATATGAAAGCTTAAGCAATAGAAATTTTTGACATATGAGCGGTATGGATTGCGCCATGCACTCTTCTGAATTCTTGCATTTTGCATTCGATTGATTGTGTTTCACTTGAATACTTGTTGTTATTTCTTCACAAACTGGTCGCATCAATTTATTTCCGCTTCTTTTAAGGTTTAAAATTTAAAAATACACTACGCCTTGCAAAAAATGCAGGGTATCCTAAAAAATGCAGGTAGTATTTGAAAGGTTCTAACATTGCTGTTAGGAAAGCTTTGGAAGATGTTCGAGACTCATATAAAGGCACAGTGTAACGATATTTCTGTGGCATGCAAATGGTCAAGATTGCCCCATGCTCCCGCCTGAAACCTTGCATTTCAGACTCGATTGATTGTGCATGGGTGACCCGAGTGGGTGATGCGTTGGAGAAGTAGTCGCTAGATCGCGTCTGCACTTCGACGACGTTTCCGAACATTGAATAGAACTTCAGGATAAACTTCTTCTCCTCGAAGGAAAGCCTAGAGCCGGGCATGACTCTTGTTATGGGTTCAGATATGTAGAGGGTTAATGTGGCCAAGTAGGAACAGGACTGTAACACGCATTCAGCCCATGCACAATCAATCGAGTCTAAAATGTAAGGTTCCAGACGAGTGCATGGCGCGATCTTGACCATTTTAACATCTCAAAATTTTTGCTATCCTGTGCTTTTATGCGAGTTTCGAACAGCTCTAAAAGTTTCATTACCAGCAATGTTAGAACCTTTCAAATAGAACCTGCATTTTTCTTTAGAACACCCTGCATTTTTTGCCAGACATAGTGTGTTTCTAAGCGTGAAGCCTTAACACGTTGACGACCGTGTGGCCTGATGTCAGACCACACCCTTACGGCCGCGTGGGACCGTGTGACATGATGTCAGGCCACAGCCTTACAATTTATCGATAATAATCGAGCGGCCTAACGCAGTCGAACACATCATCATGAAAGCCGGACTCCGCCACAAAGTTCCACCAAGTAGGGGCTTCAAAATCGCTCTTCCAAACGTCCTCATCCTCATTTTCTGCTTCGGATTCTATTACTTCACTTTTTGAGCCATCATCATCGTCAGCTGGTAGTGCAAGGATATCGGCCTAAGCATCAACATCGACCTGGACCACCTCGTCATCCTCATCATCGCTTTCCACCAAGAGACGAATTTTGCGGTCGCGTAGGACCGTACGACATGATCTCATGCCACGCTGTCGGTGTTGCAAAAAATCGATTGGTCCCACGCGCCAGACACGCGAAAAAGGCGCGGTCGTCAACGTGCTGAAAGAAGCACAAATTAGTCAACACTGCGCTTTTAGGGAGAAATTTCAACAGGTATTCAAGTGAAACACAGTCAATCGAATGCAAAATGCAAGAATTTAGACAAGTGCATGAAGAAATCCTTACTTTTTTGGGACACCCTGTGTAGTAAATAATACTTTTGCCGCAATGTGTAATTCAACAAAACATGGCAGGATCTGGTCCTGAAGAAGGGGCAACGAGCTAATTCTTGACAGCAATAAGTGTTTGCCAACCCTGTAGGGGTTCAACACTACGAAAATCTCTACGTTCTACGTTTCGCATGTTTCGCTCATTTCCTCTGCTTGCTCGTTTGGCTACTACCAACGTTTAAATAAGTCCTCATTCAGAGCCTTCGCGCATCCTGCTTCGTACAGGTTCCAGATCTACGTCACCACGTTGTGCGCCTTTTAGAGACGTTCGTCACTCGAGTGTTCCGCCTGCTCCCGAACGTTCTACACCACGTGCATCAATTCGGGTACCTTTTGAACGTGGTCTTTCAGAGCTTATTGTCCGTTTCCGGTTTTCACCAGTACCTGATGTTTTTGCAGCGTTCACCTGGGTCGCTGCACAATTTTGAAGAGTACGATGTGGACGTATGCAAAGTGAATAACTTGTTCTGATATTGTTATCCGATACAACGCGCGTCGAAACTGCTAAGCTATGGAAAGCTTTTCGGGAGCCGTGCGTTCAACCCCCTCGTCCCCCTGTCCCGCCCACCACCCAACCCCCTGGGCTTGCTCAAGAGTCCAGCGGCTACCTTACGAGATAGTGGAGACGCAGACATTTGCCACGCCTCTGTTTAAAGGGCGGGTAGAACACCACTCCGCCAAAGCTTTCTCTCCACTGCTACAGTGTTTTCAAATTTTATTATTATTTAGATGTTTCGGTTACTTCGGTGTCAAATTATAGTTTATTTTTTATATTTTATTTATTATTATTAATTTTTTATCCTCTTCGTTACAGTCAACAATTAACAATAAACTATGAACCATCCTTATCGACAACTTATTGTCAGTATCAGGTAATTTTTGGTATCCACTTCTATAGCAATGATGGGATTTGGTAGAGATAAGTCGTTGATGCACTTTTTGAGTTGTTCCACATCGTCGAACCTCCTGTCTTGAAAATGGTTGGATAGCGAATATATCAAGTTCAAATCGATTGATCGCGTCACTCGATCAATTTGGCCACTATAATTGGCATCACGTCGCCCGTCGTCGAAGTATAAACGGGCCACAGTCGCGGTACGACGCAGCATCGCGGCAACTCGTTCTCACTACATTGAGGGCGTGGGTCCCACCACGATAGGAAAATGACGGGATCGCCGTGCGTTGCCGCAAGGCTCTGTTTCTGGCCATAGACAAACTGCGCAGCACACAATCATTCCTCGAACTAGGTCAAAGCGACTGAGACTGTTAGTTGTGTGTCGCAGCACTTGAAATAACTATAGTGGATAATCAGTGCAAAACAATACTTTTTTGTGCTGTCCTCTGGCCCAAAAAGCGGAACACGAATCGGGATGGTCTCAAAGTGGTCTGAAGCCGGAATTCCATACTTGGAGAATTTCAAAAAGTCTCGTTCAGGACGGCAGCCACCTCCACAGTTGTGCTTACTAAAGGCCCCCGCAGACTTCTGCGGCGTTGCCGCTGCCCTATGCTTAACCATAGGGCAGAGACGCAGAGCTCGCCGCCAGCGGCACCGCCAGCGGCGCCACTGGCCGGCCGGCGGCACCGGCGGCGTCGCTGGCGGAAATGACTTGAATCATTCCACCCGGCTCCAGCGTCTGTCTGTCTGCGCTCTGCGCTCTGCCCTTTCGCGGCGGGATCCAGAGCGGAGACGGTCGATGCGGGCGCGCGATCGTCATCGGGGCGCGTTATTGTTAAGCACCAGTCAGTCCCGACTAGAACAGTACAGTACCTCGCCGTCACCGTTCCCACTGATGATGAGTCAATCCGCTCGCCGCAGAAGTCTGCGGGGGCCTTAAGCCCAACCCGCAAAACTCCCGTACGCCGCGACGAATGGGCACGTGTAGGGTCCTGGTACGATTTGTGCCCTTCCGCGGACACTCCCGCGGTGGTGTACCTTAGGCCTAACAAGGAAAGGTTCCCAACTCATGGTGAGCTTTTGCGATGCTAATTTGGCAGGATGTAGGGCCCTGTGAGTAGAGTCCAGAACCACCGTCAGTTTTTGCTGAACGCTTCTTTAAGGACCTGAAAAGGAGGTCTGAAAGCGTGCGCGCAACTATTATCAACCCCTACGACACCCAGCGAGATGTGTCTCGTGGCGCAGCCGGTAACATTGCCGCCTCATAGGAGCACTCCGGCTGGCTTTTCAGTTCCAGTCCGAGTGCTGCCCTTACTTTTGCACGGATTAGTTTATTGTTACTACACTTTCTGATCACAGGAGTCAATTTTAGACCACAAATGCTTACAACAAACCAAGGCTCTCTATTTGCGCCTTCATATGTGCTAGTTTTTCGACTATGCATATCCGTACCACTACCATATCATATCGTATCACCAATACTATATCGGTACATATGTGCACTAAAAATGCCGTTCTCAGCTGAAAGTGTTGTTGGCCCACTACTTTCCACCTTCACGCCGATTCCACTTCTCCGACAAGGAGATTGCGGTTGCGGATGCCATATAAGTGCTCTTCCTGGACGCCATGGAGATGTCTACTGTCAGGAAGAAGAGGCGGAACAGGCTAGAGAGCGTATAATGAGAATGGCACCTTTCTACACGTATCATCTTCTTGGTTTCATAAGTGCGTTTCGATGAGGAGGTGGATGTCGACTGGACACCTGATGATGACTGTGAGGGGTAAGACAACAGTGAGGTTACGTCGATGCTCACCCAGGACTCTTTTCTACACCCACAGATTACTCGTTCAACGAAGAAGAAGTGGTCATTCCTTACTGGCTTTTGTAAGATTGCTGCTGGTGTGGCAAGCGCTTGTGTTTTATCTGTTTCATAGTTTTATACCATAGCTGTTGACTGGAAGGGAAATAATGAATATAAGGATAAGGATAAGGATAAGGATAAAGGACGGCGTTACTCAATCACTTCTGGGATGCGCCAGCGCATTCTACTTCTACGGGATATCGTGGAGGCGATTTGAATGCGTATTTGGCCATACAATGACTTGCGGTGGCCAGCCGATGTACAAGTCAGTGCTTTATCCTTCCCAGACAAGTCTGGTACCAATTCACCGACCCCGGAGGGATGGAAGGCTTGGTTGGCCTGGGCGGGAAATCCGAACCAGGAACCTGGTATCGAGTGCATGCGACAGTCGCGCCTCCTCCGACTGCGGCACACGCGCCCATGAATATAAGACTTTCAATTTAATAATGTATAAGACTTTTTATTTGCAGAGAAGTGATATGGTGCAGATATGCATAGTTGAAAAGCAAGCACATAAGAAGGAGTATAGAGAGAGCTTTGGTTTGTTGTATGCATTGGTGGTCTAAAATTGACTTCTGTGATCATAAGAGAGTGTAATAACAACAAACTAATACGTGCAAAAACCATGGCAGCACTCGGCCTCGAACTGAAAACCCCGCCGGTGTGCTCCTATGAGGCGGCACTGTTGCCGGCTGCACCACCGAGGCACGTTTCGTTGGGGTTGGGTGTCATAAGGGTTGATAATAGGTGCGCATGCCTTCAGACCTCCTCTTCAGGCCTTTAAAGAAGCGCTCAGCAAAAACTGACTGTGGTTCTGGACTCCACTCACAAGGCCCTACATCCTGCCAAAATAGCATCGCAAAAGCTCACCATGGATTGGGAACCTTTCCTTGTAAGGGCAACCGAATACTTTCTCAAATCTTGCGAAGAAATTTGAAGCCTGCGGGATGCAGAATTTTACGAGGAATCCGCAGTGGTCAACAGTTTTACGGAAAATATGTCGCGAAGATGAGCAGCATTGGGAAGTAGGAACATGCCTGCCGCTCATGCTCCATTGAATGAGCGTACCATTCATAGAGGCCACCCTAATTGGCTGGTATGTGTTCGGTATGTGCTCCGGTTGGTTATTGGCTGCGCGATCCCAACTCTCAATGCTGCCAATACTGCACATCTTCGCGACGTGGACCAAATGTTCGTAGTAAAGCATTTTTAAAACAGATAACGTTTTGGGACACCCTGTACATATAGCAAGGTTCCTTTCCTTTCTCTTTGAATGAAGCTTCACTCTGGGTGTTCTGAGGTCTGGTTTACACTTGCGTCGCTACGCGGCGCGGCGTGACGTTCGCCATAAATATCGATTTTTCGCGCCGCACGGTCGATATCTATTCCTACTATGGTGCGGCTACTATGGCAACTATAAACCGCGGCTAATGCATCGTCATAATAGTGCAGGATTTAGGGAAGTGTGTACTTTTTCACAATGCCTTCAAAATAGGTGTGGCGTATTTTTGTCACTTGCTCACAGCACGCTTAATTCTGTCCACTTGGATAATCCAAAACTGGAGCGATCAGAGCATTGCGAAATTCCACGCTGCCATGTTGTAGGGTTCCATAGAGATGTTCGAATGTATTCTGCTATTTTTCTATGGGACATGATTTGGAAGAACTCCCCTATTCTTGCTCATGGACCAGTTCTTGTTGGATTTCGCAGCGCTTCCTTTACAGGTGTGCTATGACGCCCAAGTGGACACGACGCTGTACAAGTGCGGTCACGTCTGCATGTGCGAGGACTGCGCGAAAGAGACCTTGAAGAGACGTCCATTTTGCCCGATCTGCCGCGACGTCATCAGAAACATCATCAAGATATTCGCGGCATAGGTGGGAATGTTCCTTTGAGTCTGTTTAGCGGACGAACAACACACGGTCTTCAACCCCATGCTCGCCTAATTGGAGGCTCAATTACTGAGCCATTCCATTATGTATTTGCATGTTGTCATTTCGGCGTTTTTCACCTGGCAGTCTATCTTTCCTTCGTGCCATCAATAGATATATTAGGTCGGACCAAAGGTTTACGCCCTTTTCGACCTCTGGTTTCAAGCTGTCATAACACCGTTCATCATTGCCCGTTTTAGGCCTTGTTTAGGCCTATGTTATACTTCGGCAACGCTGTTGTCGGCGACAGTGTTGCGCGGGCAGCTACGCAGTGCATAGCAGCCCGCGCAACACAGCGTCGCCGACGCGTCGCCGAAGTATAACATGGGCCTTAAGGCCCCCACAGAGTTCTGCGGCAGCGCCGCGGCCCTATGCTTAACCATAGGGCAGAGACGCAGAGCTCGCCGCCGGCGGCGAGCCCAGCGGCGCCGGGAGGGTCTGTCTGCGCTCTGCCCTTTCGCGGCGGGGATCCAGAGCGGAAACGGGCGCGTCACCAGTTGGTCCCGACTAGAAAGACTACAATATCTCGCCGTCGCCGCTGAGCGGCGCCGCTGGCCGGCCGGCAGCCGCCGTTTAGCGGCGTGACTCACCGATTTCGCAGCCCGCCGCCCGCCGCTGGACGCAGAAGTCTGCGGGGCCTTTAGTGTGCACACGACGACGAGGCGATGCCATGTGTAGTGGCCAAATTGATCAATCACGTCGCTCGATCAATTTGGCCTCATTGCGTGGCCATCGCGTCGCGCGGCGACGAAGTATAAACGGGGCCTTAGACAGGTGGAAACGATCGCGCTTTGCCATATTCCTGCCAAAGAAACTTATTTGTAACAATTTCTAATTATGAATAATTGGGTAGTTAGAGGTCATGAACCGTCAGAAGGCATTTTTGCGACCCTCTTGCACAAGGTAGGATTTTTCTCTGAAGTTTTTCCATAAGAACAATGAGACAACGTTGTGAAAGTGACAAATTTATCTTTCAACTCCAAATCGTACAGTTTTTGCACCGATGAATTTAACGATGTGTTGCTTAGAATTGCCGTTGGGATAGGAAGAAACACTATATTTACAAAAGCAGGGCATATTTTCAGCAGGCTTTAATGCATTCTTTCACCACATACTCCTGTGATCTGCAGCAGTATGCGGTGAAAAATCTTTCGTTATTCCTTTTTGAACTTTACCAACAATAGGTCTCAAATATCAAAAGAAGCCCTATAAATGCGACGTAAAAGCTTCGCGCGATGATTCGAGGAAGTTGGCTTTTTTTTAAAAGAATTTTCTGCAGGCCGTTTTATAATATTTAAATGGTCATGATTTTCTCTTTATTATGCTTCCACCGGTTTAGCGCCTTGAATATTCCCGCTATTGTTATTTTTTTGCCCTCACATGGAAAAATACGTAGTTTGAACAATTGTGAAATATATAACATCTTCACTTCAAATTTGACACTCTTCTAAACAAGCCTATCGCTTTTGAAATTAAATTGAACATCTTCCAAAAAAGCATCTCATACTTTAGACTACACTATCCAAAAAGGTTAGGATATTTTACTATGACTTTGTTTAATTCACTTACCCGAAAAGTGAACACATTGTTTGATTTCTCATAGAATTCATTTCTGAGTAAAAAAAAATAATGGTGTAAAGCATATTTTAAAGAATAGGAAGACGGCTATTTTAAAGTGCCAAAAGAGGGGATTGCGCCACGCCTTTACCCAAGAAGACGCGATTTCTATTCGATTGGTAGCAAAAGTTCTGTTTGCGTGAAATGTCACAACTGTAAACGAAGCAATCAAAACAATTGCAAAGATCACAAATATCCTCATTTTGATGCTTCGTGTAAGCAGCGTTTGCACTAAAAATTAATTGAACATCACGACAAGCTTTTAGAGTGCATGGAGCGATATTGTCATTTAATGCGCTAAATGATTATTGCACTGTTGCGATTTTAAACAAAATTAAATTTATTATTTTCCCAAAAATAAAAATCTTATTAAATCCTCCAAGTTACACTCATTCAGGGAGCTGAATTAAAAATGTTAAGCAAACTTATACCGAATTTTTCTTTAACAAAAAAAGTTATTCTAACTAGTAGTGAGTAGTAGTTTTGCTTACAAGAAGCTCGCTTCGATTTGGAAGACGTTCACTTTGATTTCAGAAGCATCAAGTTTGTTTAGAAATCTGTCCAATTTGATGTTCAAAGTGTTCGACTTAAATTAAAAAGTGTCGAGTTCTAAGTGTCCATTTTGAGGAGAATATGGAATGCAAGGTGGATGCAAAGAACCAGCGAATGGGCCATTTTCCTTGGCAGCATAGAAATCCGATTTTCCTGCCGTGGCGCTTCATGGCTTGATCCTCGGAAACGTGAAGTCTGGATTAACTCGAAAATTAGGCGCTAAGTGAAGGAAAGCTTGACTCAGAATAGACAATCGTGCAGGGGAAACGTAGAAGACGTAGAAGCAAAGCCTGGTCAATGGTCACATAATTTCGCTTATGGTTTTAGGTAAAAAAGTGTCCTGCTGTGGTGTTTTCGGGAATCATTGCGATGCTTCTAGGTCCCATTGAAATGATCACTTTCGGTAATTTTGATCTTGATCGTTCAATGATCTTCTCGATTTTTTGATGGTTGATTTGATTTTGACTTTGATCGTTTGGTGATCTACTGTTGCCATAGTTTGCAACGGAATTTTCTAAACAAACCAGTAAATTACGGCAGAGCATATCGATGAGGATTTGCGAGAAAAGCACGAAGAGCTTCTAAACATGTGCCTGCTTTTAAAAATAAAATGTCTGTATCCCTCCGAGCGGCAACATGAAATAACACATCGTCAAATTCATCTGTACGGAATCTGTAGGTTTGGAATTCGACGCTATTTTTGAATTTTTTTTTTGTGATATCCATATGCAGTGCATTTACAGACTTTCCCGTACTTTTTGAGAAGCTGTCAGAGGAGAATTCTCACAGTGTAAAGAAAAGTGTGTGGGGGTCCCACGGACAGGATCGCGTGGTTGCTGAACAATATCATTGGGCAACTCCTGCGCTTCATTCCAGCTCATCTCCCAAACACCCTTGCATTCCTTGACCGCCTACACGCAGCTCATGTGGAACGGAATTGGGTGATGGAGCCGTTCGACGTCACGTCGCTATATACAAATGTCAGCAACCACTCAGCACTTGAGGCAGTCTACGAACTTCTCAGTGAACATCACCTTGGCATTGACATGTTTGGCCTCACGATAGGTCAAGTCATGCGGCTGCTAAAAGAATGCCTCAGCTGCAACATCTTCAGATGGTCGGGCAGGTATTTTTCGCAGATAAGAGGGTTAGCTATGGGCCAGCGCCTAGCTCCCGTCTTTGGAAAAAAAATATCTTGGTCCACAGCAAGTCAGCGCATCCGACACAGACCAAAACATCTGTCGTGCGCAATATGTTCCGCACAGCAAGCAGAGTATCTACTGGGGAAAACGAGCGCAAGGAATCGCTAGCGCTTGCTCACCAAATCGCTGCCAAGAATGGGTACACCTTCTTTGGCCATCAGCGAAGTAGCACTAGCAATCGCTCACGTAATTCCTCATTTGACAACAAAATCCCGTTTGTCATCCCTTTCGTCTCAGACAGTGTGAGCACTTCTATTAGGAAGTGCGTTAGAAGGGTGGGACTCGAAAACGATGTCAAAGTGGTAGATACATCTCCCGCTAACCTGAAAAGTCGTTTAGTGCGCAACCGCCTGTACGACAGGAGTTGCGAAACCCTAAATTGCGCCATCTGTCCTGCAGGTAACGAAAGAGACTGCATGGTTTCGGGGGTTGTCTACCTCATAAGGTGCAACAGCTGTGGAGGTGAATACATCGGTGAAACAGCTCGCCCCTTCTACGTCCGCGTTAAGGAACACCTGGAAACGAATAGTAGCAGGTCACGACCATCAACTGCTATGGGCTGCCCCAGGGTAAACGACTATAACGGCGCCGACTTTGGGGTCACTTTCAAAATTCTAGCACGGGAGGCCCATACCGCCGCGCGCAAAACCCTGGAGGGGTTCTGGATACAGGCCAAGAGCCCGAGGTTAAATCGGCGGGGGAATATGTCTATATAACCCGCAAGCTCACTCCTTACCTCAGTCTCGCCTTTTAGACAGTTTCACTTTGTGGGATCTCTCGGGTGTTCTAAATGTTGGGCTGCTGTCATCTCTCTCTCTCTCTCTCTCTCTCTCTCTCTCTCTGCCGGAAGGGTTGCTGTTCGGGGGGTCCTTGAATTTTCGCAAGGTTCGTGGCGATGTTTGGCCTGGTAGCTTCAACATATGTTTGGACTTTTCAGACTCTGAAGAAGGCGACATCGCCGAAACGTTAGTCGTCAATAAAGCGTGTATATCTCGGTTTTGAGTCCAACACCACCTAAACAATTGGACAACGATCAGTGCTGAGATTCATCGAGGGTCGAACCTGGCAGCTACAGTGTAAAGAGAAGTGCAGAAATGCTTTCCGACAATTGTGTTTTAATTATCCGATTCTTCACAACTTGAGGATTGTTACTAGTGGCTATACGTCATGCCTAGCGGTTTTTTAATCATAACTGAAATTCGAACGAAGTTATGATCAGTTGAAATTCAAGGTCAAAAACGGCGTAAGCTTCCAGGTCCGATATAGTAGGGTTTATTTATTTATTTATTCCATACACTCGAAGAAAGGTGCGCTCAGATGAAAAGCACAGACATTAGCAAACAATGAAAAGAGTAAACGGTCTCTAGGAATAAATCATCTCTTTTAGGCCCCCTCAGACACATTTAAATATTGAAATTTTGGAAATAGTTAAAAGTCATTAGCCGCATTGCAAGTGCCCCTATCCTAGCAATATCCGCACCAGTTGGCCATGGTGCTCATTATGCAATAAAGCTTGCCGGAGCTTCGGGACACGGGTATGCCAACCACCCACGTGGAACCGACAAGTTGGATAAAGCTAGCAGGAAAGGTGCAAGCTTGCAGACATCTAGAAAGTTTGACGGAAAACAAGAAAAAGTACTTCCTCTACTAGTGCCTAAAGGAACCCAGAAGTGGAAACTAACTCCATAGGAACCGATAGAAAAGAACTGAACAAGCAAAAAAAGCAGTCGATAAAACGCTATCAGAAAAGATATGACAAAGAGTGCGATAAAACATTAAGTCTAAAAACACAACAAACAAAGGTCAAGAGTAGATAGGAGCAGACAAGTGCGACATTAGGTACATAGAAGAAACTCAGTATCACATTTCCTCTTAGTATTCGCAAAATGAGGGACCACTGAACTCGATAATGAATCAGTGTGCGTTGAACTCAGCAAACTCAGTCTTATGAACCAGATTGTCTAAAACTCAGAGAAAATTTCTAACAAGCTTGGTGTTAGCAAGTAGTCTCAAAAGGTTGAGCTTATTCAGCATAATCCTGAAGGAGCGACAGCTAGTGGCTTCGAAGACGTCCACTGGAAGCAATCCGAACCACCTGGCACACCTGACAAATAAATTGTTAAACATTATATTGATTCCGTTCATGTTTAATTACTATGCGGAATGCAACACGCATCCTTCTCCAACAAACTATCGTTTTTCGCAATTTCTTGAGTATTCGAATTCGAATACCTTCGAAAAACGCGATTTTCAAATTATTCGAATTCAGTTGCATTCGAAAAACGCGATTTCCCGAATATTCGAATTCGAACACTCAAAATCGAATGAAAGTCGAATGATTTGAATGATTTTTCAGTGCCGGAAATTTGGAAGGAGGCTCTGGTTACAGCCATACCGAAAGTTAATAACGCCAAACTAGTATCTGAATACCGGCCAATAAGTATCACACCGACACCTATCAAAGTCATGAAAAAGATTATTAAAGAACGGCTCTTGTCATGGATCCATTTATGCAGCGCTTTTTTCTTTTCTTCGTAATGTTCATGTTAAAGATCCAACACTGCTCGTTCGTCTGTTCAAAACCTACGTTCTGCCACATCTTCATTACAACTCTCCAGTATGGAATCCCTGCGCAAAAAATACATTCTCCAACTTGAAAATGTCCAGAAAACATTTACAAAAATAGTTTTCCGCAGAATTAATAATTACTCTGGACATGTTAGCATACCATGTTATTCTGACCAGCTAAGAATACTAAACCTGCAAAATTTACAGTGCAGAAGGGCGATTGCTGATCTCGTTTTTTGTTTTCGAGTACTTCGCAGAAAGACTCGTCTTAACCCCAATAAGTACTGGGTTTGCAGACCATGTAGCGAGAGAATTGGTAGTTTCACCATTCACTGTAAACATCCAACAACTAAATGTCGTGGAAAAATCTTTAACTCACTATTTTGTCGAGTTGCCAGATGGTTCCAGCGCATTCCAGCAGAAATTTTTTGTGCCGAAAATAGCCACATCTTGAAAGCAAGGTTGGAAAAGCTTGATCTTTTGCAAATTCTAGGAAATAATAATGTCTAACGATGATGTCTTTGATTGCAGCCAACTTTCACTTTCATCCTTGCCATGGCTTGTCAGAGACAATCTGCTGGCCCGCTCTTCATCTCGCAGTCCAGTCTTCAGGAAGATACCAGAAGTCCAATGAAGCAGTAGATGTTTAAGAATATAGTTCTCAATCATGATTGCTAATTACAATGAGTGTTTTTCTAACCAACATAATAATTCTCAGATCGTAGGCGAGTTCATTGTCTTATGGGTGATGTATATGTACGTATCTATGTAAAGGCGGCGTTAGCAAGAGTAGTCCCGGGTTGCATTTAATATTCTTTATACATTTTTTCTTGGTTTTGTTCAACTTGAACGAATCTTATTCTCCGTACCGACGTCTTTCGTTCCTGCGTTTGAATATGCGCAGCTCCCTTCTATGCTACCGCCTGAGGTGCGTCCCAGTTTACAGAGGCCTTTGAGATACAGGGCCCGCCTTGGGGTCGTGTACGTAGAAGGTCGTAGCCTTTCCGCATCTTATAATTCGCATGCAAGACGTCCTCGCGGAAAGAATTTTATCTACGCTTTATGTTCTTTTTACTATTTTCAACAGCCTTTGCAGGTTTTTTTTCTTCGATTGTAAGAAACAAGTGCGGACTACTCTTCGACAAACTTCTTTTTCCATTATCAATGAACCAGGCAATGAACTTACAACGATCTCAATTTATCCAATTTTAAACTGGAGTTCCCACATCCACCAATGGATTGAAAAACACTCAAACCCAACATATGTGTCATGTATGTTGTCTGGCGTAATCTACAGTATTCGTTTTGTTTATTATTTATGGCACACATTTTGTGTAATAAATAAATAAATAAATACCTATTCGAGTAGGTCATTCGAGCACAACTTCAGCGCTGACCCATTGTTTTTCCGGTGTTAATAGGCTGATGCCCGTTGCAGGGTACCATAAAACTGGTTAGATGAGCCTGACCTCGGAGTCACTTCCCCTGCTGATTTCAGCGCAGAAACAGCGTTTTGTGAATGTAATACGACCATGTGCCATCCCATCTCGGAGCGGGCGGCAGCCCGCTTAGTACCGTTTTCCCAAACAAAAAAATAGAAATTTATAAGGGTTTGAACGGAGTGTTAAACTTCTTTGGGAAATGAGTTATAACCGATGTAACGAAACCCACTATTACAAGCTTTACTGCGGACGCACCTATTGGCACCTGCTAGCGTAACGATGTGGATCTGGTGTGCCGCTCACCTTGCATTCAGGCATTTCTCCCTGGTATTTGCTATTTTTCGCGGCCGACGCCGATTGTTCGCCGTCCAGAACAGCGTTCCATTGATCGTTTCGGCTCCATGTCGCGCTTCTCTCGCCGAGCGCGCTCGCTGCCGCGGCACGTCCGGGCGATCTCCTCGAACTGCGCGCTATTTCGTCGCGTGAGCCGCGTTCGCTACGCGTCCGTGTCTGTATTTTTAAGCGGGACGGGGCTTTTTATAGCGTGGCGTTGCGCGAGTATGAGCGTGAATGTGAAAAATTTCGGCACACTACCTGGTAACCAGTTACGTGGCTATTTGCATAGGTGGACAAGTTTCGGGCATAATGCGAATGCGAATCCCGCCGTCGACGTTGTATGGGATTTGGCCGCCCCGATGAACGCGCGGGTGGGCGCCGTCGACGCAGCGCAGACGTGAGCGCTCGCCGGAATCGTTCGAAAACTAGTTGTTCTTTCCAGCGTAGCGCACAATGCGCGCAGGCAAGGACACCAACAGCCAGCCAGCCTCCCAGCGATCGCCCTTCTGCTCGTCGGCGTCGTCATCGCCATCGTCTTCACGATCGTCGCAACTCTACACACCACACCTCGCAAACACAACAAGAGTCAACTTCACGCGCTTCGGGCGAACCTCGCTCGACGACACTGGTTTGTGACACCAGTTACGGTGCCGACGCCAAACGCTAGCGCCAGCGCCACGCCACTATCACACTCCAGATGTGCTCGGTGTGTTGGCTCGTCGCCAGACGCAGTTGTGAGACGCATGAATCAATGCGAGGCGTAACGTCTCCGGGGAACGTAGATGCGTGTGTGTGTGCGGGACGACAAGAGTGCGCTCGAACTAGACCGGCCGCCAGCAGCAGCCTGAGACTAGCACGACGGCTGATAACACACCCGAGACCTTATCGGCATTTCCGCTATCATCGAACAATGGAAGCAAACAAGTGTTCCTTGTCTCTCAGAAGACGCTCGCCCAACGCTTGAAGATCGTCGGTACTACGGCGCCTCACTTCAGGACACCGATTAAGGTCCACACGTACGTCAGCGCCAGACAATAATGGACAGCTCGAGTAGCCCCTTCAAGAATCCCACTGCAGTGCTGATAACTCATCATAGTTTCTGGGCAGCGAAAAAGTTCGGCAGATGTTGCCAAAGTTTGAGATCAGCAATAGCTGACTGGCTTCCACTACAGTAACCGCATCATATATACATACATTAATATTTTGAGTAAAATCTTTAGTCTGTGTACGCCTACATTTCGTAGAAGGTAGAAGAAGAAGCGACTGAATTATGATTTGCAGAATGGTGAACATAATAATACATCTCCCCCACCCCACGGAAATTTTACACTATTTCTCCCTCGAGCACTAGGGGTGGACAGTGGAGGATACTTCTTCGTGGGCAAAATGTGATGCAGAAGCAGCATTTTTCACTAATCGTACAGGAATTCTTTAAGTTCTCCAAGAAGAACACTTCACCTAGCACGATAAGGCAATTCGGAAGACTAGTTGAGCGGCATCTTCAAGAGGATTCCTATTAGTTTACTGCCTTTTTAGACTTGTCGATTCCTGTGCGTTGTTTGAAGTATTGAATCTTCTGCCATCATTTACTATACCTTTAGTTGGTTTGAAAATGTTTTCATTTTTCTCACTTACGCGGGTATCCAGGTACAAATAAATAAATAAACATTTTTCAAATCAAATTGGACACTTTTCATGTCGACTTGGACACTCTTCTAAACAAACGCTCTGAACAAACGCTTCGCCTTTATAATCAAGCTGAATACTCTGCAGTGCATGGCGCGATCTTGTCTTTTAATGAACTAAATGATTGCTGCCTCATTGCGCTTTAAAACAAAATGTAGCTAATTAAAAGATAAAAGGATAAAGGACGGCGTTACTCAATACCCTTTGGGATGCGCCACGCGTTGTACTTATATGTACGGGATATCGTAGAGGCGATTCGAATGCGTATTTGACCATACAATGACTTGCGGTGGCCAGCCGATGAACAAGTCAGCGCTCTATCCTCCCAGATGAGTCTGATAGCAATTCATCAACCCCGGAGAGAGGTTTGGTTGGCCTGGGCGGAAAATCCGAACCAGGAACCTGGTATCGGGTGCACACGACAGTCGGCACCTCCTCCGACTGCGCTACACGCGCCCACAAGTTGAGTGTTTTATAAAAATATCACATTCATTTGTGCAGCTGAACTGAAAATTTTCAAAGAAAGTTATAAATACCAGATGTTTCGTGAACAAAAATTTATCCCAGCCATCTTGTAGGGTCTGTAGTTTAACTAGTAGGAGGCTTGTTTCGATTTGGAAGAGATTCACTTTGATTTCTGAAGCGTCAAGTTTGCTTAGAATAGTGTCCAATTTGACGTGAAAAGTGTCGAGTGTGACGTGAAATTGGTATGCATTAAATCCACATTAATTCATTTATCAAAAACTGAACGAAATTTGGTGCAAGGTTATAGCATAGGATTCACCCTGACTTTTCTCCACAAAGTCCGAGGAATTTATCAACAACCTATTAAATGAAGACCTTGAGCTCGTATAAACGCACACAGTTGTAAAAAATCTGAAAATCTGAGCCTGTTCTGGATGGGGTAAAGCGGCCAGGTTTGGAAGAAACATAAGGTGAACCCCTCTCTAGATTTACACCTAAAATTTTCACCCGTGTCTCTCTTTTCTTGCCTCGCTACGGATTTTCACGGAGAATCAACACCGAAATTTGGCGTGTTTCTCCAAGTCCCGTCGGACACTGGAATCTAGATCTCTACAAAGCTTTTGTAGCAGTCTATAACATGAGTGAAATCAAACAGAGGCTTTAAAAATGAAGCTTGTAGACTTAGCAGCTGTAATTAAAGGTAAAAGGATTAATGACAGCATTGTTCAATCCGCTTTGGGAAGCATAACAAATTCCACCTCTTTGGGAAGTCGTGGAGGCGATTTGAAAACGTATTTGGTTTATACAGTGACTAGCTTGCGGTGACCACTCAATGGACAAGTCCTTTATCCTTCCCAGACAAGTCAAGTACCAATTCAGCGACTCCGGAGCGATGGACGGCTTGGTTGCATTGGGGTGAAAATCCGAACCAAGAACATGGAACGGAGTGCACACGCAACGACCGGCACCTCCCCCGACTGCGCTACCACACATCAAACAAATTAAAGTGTTGCTATTAGGTTTGGTTGGAGGAGCATCCTGAAAAGCATGAAGAAGCTTATGAAGATCTCTTTTGCCCAAAATTTCAGTCTATCATTGCTTCACGTCTAAGGTGTGATCTACGACGACGAAGAAGACGCTGGATCAATGGGAACTCGCAAGCGAAGACTAATGTTCTTCTCGAGGAGTAGATCCTCCTCCAAGCTATATGCAAAGCTTTGATTGGCTTGAGCTTTGAGGCCTTCCAATTCACAAAAATACTACAAATTAAGAATAACTAAATAATATATTGGGCGCGTGTAGCGCAGTCGGAGGAGGTGCCGACTGTCGCGTGCACCCGATACCAGGTTCCTGGTTCGGATTTTCCCCCAGGCCAACCCTTGCCTTCCAATCCCTCCGGGGTCGGTGAATTGGTACCAGACTTGTCCTGGGAAGGATAGAGCGCTGACTTATTCATCGGCTGGCCACCTCAAGTCATTGTATGGCCAAATACGCATTCAGAATCGCCTCCACGACATCCTGTAGAAGTAGAATGCGTGGCGCATCCCAAAAGGGATTGAGTAACGTCGTCCTTTATCCTTTACCCTTTTAATATTATATTTACTAAGTTTGAAATATATTTATATCATTAAATAAAGTTTGAAAAATATATTTTATATCGTTAAATAAATAATATTATTATATCATTAATATAATTTTTATTTAAAAAATAACTGCTCAAGCTATGTTTTAGCTTCTATACCATGGGGTACTAGGGGAATATAGCTGAATTAGTTGAAATTGCAGTAGTAACCGGAACCGAGAACGGCCGAGCACGCCCGATCGCTGCCCACTGCTAGAGGCCTTGACCTTTCACGTTAATGGCTTTTCCGAATTCAATCAGTTTTACTTCTGTAGCTCCTGCAACACAGTAGAGCGCTAGGTCATGCTAGCAGGAATATGGTCCCCACTCCTTGTAGCAGGCTCCATGTCAGGACATCTAACTATCGGGTTTGGCTTGAAAAATGGCAAATTGTTACGAAACAATTTTTTAGAATTACATTCAATGTGAAGACGAACTATTCTAGGTTGAAAGAGAAGGCATGGGAAAGGAACTGCATGAACGGCACAGACATTTGCGGTAGCTTTTTGAAACAAAGATTACACTTTAGGGCCTGTCGTTGTAAAGGGAATATATGTAGATTATAGTTTGTGCTTGAGTTACCTATTCGAATAGGGATTCCAATAATTCTAATTCATATTCGAACATTCCAATTCGATTATTCAAGAAATCATGTTTATCGAATGAACTCGAACTTGAAACTTGAAAAAATCGCGCTTTTCGAATGTGCTCGAATTCGAATATTCAAAAAAACCGCTTTTCTCGGGTGTATTCGAATTCGAATATTCGAAATTTGTGAGCATTCGAAACCATTCACATACTCGAGAAAGTTTCGCGAGCACAACTGTATGCAGTGTAGATGGTCCGAATTTTAATCAATCCTACTAGTGCACCGTTTCATTTGTAGAATCTTTAGTGTCGTAAAAAACACCAATGTGGACATGTGAATGAATGGCTCAATACACCACCACGACGTTCTCAACTGAATTTGAGCTTTTTTGACTGCCGTTTTTAAGCAAAAAATGTATCATTGCTGATTTGGCTTCACAATTCGAGTTTGCTCTGTTTCTTTCTAAAGTCTCTTCTGTCTGACAAATTTCTATTTATTTTTTTATTTCTATATTGGTTATTGCTCCTCGTATAAAGTTTCTAGGATAAGAGGAGGATTATGAAAGTTCTAGAGTCATTCAAGTGTTTTCTAAGTGGTCTAGGTGATAATGGAAGAAGTAAAATATGAAAAACCTTATTATTTCAAACATAATTCAATAAGAAGTAATTTTCACAAGGCAAATCAAAATGCTCAGTCAAGCAGTTACACCTAGATACAGTAGATCACTTCCTATAACTTCATTATATTCTGAAGACAAACACGCGAACACTTCTTGTTTCAGAAAAATTTAGGATATGGCGGCGATTTTGCGTGTAAACTAAAATATAATAAAACTACCGTATGCATGGTTCATGGTCCAAACTATCGAAACTGTGATTTTGAAAATAAATTTAAAGCTTCACAAGACATCTGCAAGAGGGGTATCATCGGTTTTAATCTTAAATGAGTAGAACGGCAGGTGCAGGAAGTGTTCATCAAGAATTTTTATTAAGAATTGAACTCAGGTGTTTCGCAGACCTCACTGACCCAAGAAACCGTGTCATTTAAGCTCCCGCATTAGAAAGTATGTCGGCTGAACCACATATTCGGCAGGGATCGTGTAGGACGGTGGACCAGACTCGTATCAGCAGCAGAGCGATGGTATGTCTTCAGATGTGGTGTATATTATGCACATGCAGACCTTGGGGGTATGCTTAGTTCCTGCAGGCCTAGTAGAAATAGCATGTCATGGGACTGAGAAAAAAAAAACAGATCACATTGGAGGCACTTATCGAAGAAGAGCGGCAGCGCAGAACGGACGAGGGGAATGCACTCTGAAGACGATTACTTTCTTATTCTTAGAAGAGTTAACTATTCCGGAACAATCCTAGCCTTCGGATGGCTCACCGTTTGAAAAGTGTAGGCATTACAGATTGTTTGTCGAAATATATACCATGGATGGGCGCGTGGAGCGCAGTCGGAGGAGGCGCCGGCTGTCGTGTGCACCCGATACCAGGTTCCTGGTTCGGATTTCCCGCCCAGGCCATCCAAGCCTTCCATCCTTCCGGTGTCGCTGATTTGGTACCAGACTTGTCTGGGAAGGATAAAACGCTGACTTATTCATCGGCTGGCCACCGCACAAAGTCATTGTATGGCCAAATACGCATTCAACTCGCCCTCCACGACATTCCATAGAAGTAGAATGCGTGGCGCATCCCAAAGGGGATTAAATAACGCCGTCCTTTATCCGTTTTTTATATACCATGGATGTACTGTAGTTTTACAGTACTAAAGACCGTAGATTGCACAGTATTCAATGCGTACTTGAAAGCTATCAAAGCCTAGTAGAAAGTGCACCCTCCCCTGAACCCGTATTGTGCCGTAATGGTAATTAAGTACCGAAAAGGAATAATAAACAAAGGTGGCCATAATATGTTAAACGTGGTGAGCATCTACCATGTTATCATGTTATGCTCCGTATCAACTGTGTAGATTATACCACATTCTACGTCGTTACCTGACACGCAAAACCATCCATCGTACCATAGGTATGATCCATCGTTCTACCAGAACACCCTTCGGGATCTAGTAACTCCATTAAGAATATTTGTCATCTCAGAACAATGCCCGGAACATCAGATACCCAAATTATACATGCTGATGTCCGTCTGTTGAGGAAAAATTAGGATTTAGATGAGCTGAGTCTATTTGAGACGATGGCTGTCTTACCTGAGTTAATTATTCCAGTTCAGCTCTTGTCCTTGGGTGGCACACCGCTTGAAAAGCGTAATTACAATTACAGATTGTTTATCGTAATATATGCCTTAGGTATACCGTAGATTTTCCGCGCTGCATAATGTAGACTGCACGTTTAGAAGTTAACAAAGTCTATAAGCAAGTGCACCCTCCCCGAATATATTATGCCGGAATGGTAACTGCCAAAAAGAGAGTGGCATTGATTAGTGCTTACCCCATGTTCGGACATAAGAAAATTAAACTACATTACAAGTCGTGTCTCTCCCCCCCCCCCCCCCCTTTCCCCTCTCCCCTGCACGTTCTACCCTATAAGCCTTCAACCCAACCACTGTTCATAGGTATGGCCCATCGTCCTACAGGAGCCCCTACTCAACATCTCGTAACTCCTTTAGAAATGATTACGTCAGTTTCCTTAAGCCTCCAGTGGTTCGTATCGAGGTAGCAAGCTGTTATAACGATGTTTAGTTGCGATCAAAACTCTAGCGCCAGGCGGGACTCGAACCCATACCTCTTGCCGACCGGGCGGCAATGCCCTACGCCATTACACCACCGATGCTGTTGTATCGAACGCTTTTCTATTACTCGACTATTATTTAAAAGTGGAATTTAACAGTGTTTCCGTCAGCAGATCATTCCTTTAGAAATGTCTGTAATCTCAGAACAAAGTGGAACGTGGAGTTCTTTTGAGTCTCTCCATAGAAGTTGATATCCGTCCCTCAATTCCCTCAATCAGGGTTTAGATACTCTGGATTTCTTACTGTTTCGGTTCACTATACGTATGTGGTTGCTAACCGGTACAGAACCAGTAGGTCCGTAGTAGGACAACGAGTTGAACCGCGTTCAGGCGGCGAGTTCCTCCCGTCCCCCAGCAGTCCGCAAAGTTCATGCCAGCCGACGACCCTTCAGTGCAGTGCACACACACACACACAGCACACGTTCTCTTTTTGCGATTCGAGGCGATAGCGCGAGATTTTCGAATCGCGCATGTCTGCGCCGGAGGACGGCGCTCGCCTCGCGCTCTCCGCGTTCACACGTTTTTGTGGACGCCTCGTGATCTACGCGTCCGCGCCGCGCCCGCTCTCTACGCGTCGCTGCCAGCCGGCTGTCATCTCGACGAGTCGAAACGGTCGTCGCATGATCTCTCGTCGGCATGAATCCGCCTCGTCACTCCGGCCGCGTCGCACTCTCTTCGGCGTGTGTTCGCGCGTTTCTTGTGCAGTTGGTCGTCTATCCACGCTGGCGTCCGCCGGTCCCACATCCCTCCACACTGCTTACAACTTCAATTACATACAAGCATTTCTTAACAACGTAAGTACGCGCTCTCGGTTAGCAGCGTATTCGCTGCAGATTTTGTCTATTTACCGACATCGTCTATTGATTCATTCTTTCGATGATTTTCAAAGGCTTTTTGTTTGGTTTCTATAAATGGCCGGTGGAACACCATTGAAGTTGTCTGCTGCCGTGCCGCAGACACTGGCCGCGTCGGCATTGCACCGCTGGCCTTATATTCGTGTCATTTATTATTTATGAAAGACGCTGTCGCCTTGAATGTTGCTTTAACTGACGTGTTTCCAAATATAAACATGTCCGCCGAGCCATTATGTGTTGAATCGGTTATTATAATCATCGGAGAGTTCGTCGCTCAGCGCGTAGGCATGTTCCCTCTGTTCGCTAAGGTTCGTTCATGGCTGGATTTCTTCTTCCTTACATCTTTATCAGAGTGGATTTTGCTCTGGGAATCCCGTCAGGAGTCTTCCAAAAGGCTGTACTACTCGAAGAGCCTAGAAGGACTTTTATGAAGAGGGCGATATCGCTTTCGGTGTGTTCGATGCCACTGAAAGCACTAGCTTCCCGACAGTGTTCCACACCTTCAGAACGCTTCTCTGAACGGTGTTCTAAGCGATTTTTCACTAAGATCAAAGGACACCTTATCTTGAATGCCTCAGGGACTTGGGTTAGTGTCCTGTTGTAGTACAGAATCTCCAGAGAGAAGGTTCGAGACATGGACGTACTTTTCACCTCGACTTTTATCGGAACTGTTGGCCGGATCTCCTTTTGAGTTTACCTACGCCGTTACTAACCTTCCTATATGTTCGAACAGTTCGAATAGCTGAATCTATAACTGTCCTATTCGGGAGGGGGGGGGGCGCAGGTGCAGTCTAGAGAGGGTTGTTCACCATCAATCCCTTTCACATTTGGCAGCAGTTTTGCCTTAACATGGCTTAATGTCCTTATGCAGATGTCCTATACATGACTGCGTGCTCGTTTCTGTATTTCAAAAGTTTTCGTACACATTTTCTGTATTTTGTGGAGAAAATTGAGATTGGACCTGCTTTCTGAACATGCACTCATAGCTCATTTGGGGATTTGATTTGATGATTAGGGTAGGGTATAGTGACTTTGCCACCATTATGGTGACTTTGTCACCATACCCTACCCTAACATTATTCATTATTGCATGATGTAAGCGAGCTCGGACAAATTCGATAGAGGTGGTGAGTGGTTTGAAGAATGTGTTAGGACTTAACTGACACTGACGTTCCCCCTCACCCTCTCGACTAGGGCAGATTCCTGAAACCAACCCAGGAGCATTGTCCTGGTTGAACATTCATTGTTTGGTGCTGACCTTGATGTGGAGGTTATTTATTTATTTATTCAATTCAGAGACTAGTGGCTAGCGTATTAAAAGTTTGGAAAGGGCACATTGGAATCACCTGCTTAGTCGTTCTCAGTGTTCTGATATAACGGGCTCCTTTACCAGTTTCATCTGATTGCTTTAAGCTCTTCCTGGAGATGACGAGTGCTTGAATGACTTGGAAGGTATCCACTCTTATTTTTCCTCATAGAATTCTAGGAATTTTTCTAAAAATATCTGCAATTGAAAAGTTCTGTTCGCATGATTACCCGCTACAGCTGCTATATCTGCTTGGGTAGGGTAAAGCTGCCAGATTTGGAACAACTACAGGGTTGACCCCTCTTTAGACCTCCACCAGGCTTTCTTCGCGGCTCAGAATCTGTGGCAGATCCTTACTTCTGCATTGACCTCATTCTATCCCCGGTTGAAGCTTGGTCATCTAATTCTCCACTCTGATGGATTGTTCTGAGTTCGTGTACGAAAACGTCTTCAAACCATGCCGTTGTACGAATTCGTAAGCAGTAGGAACCCTCCATTCGCTTCTGTGCGCCGTCGGGTGCCCTTATCATAGAACGTGCTACCGAAGGCTATCCTGGAGATGCTCCGCCACCATAGCGAATCTCTCTTCTGCCCCTGAACATCACAGGGATGTGCGGCCACCTCAGCTGTCTAAATCAGGTATCGGCGGCAGCGGTGTGCGCGAGCGAGCGCGAATCTGGACCCAACAGTGAACGGGATCCGGTTACATGGGACGCTTCTCTAGCTGTAGAGAATGAGAGTGCGGGAGGACGAAGTGGCGCTGCTGCTGCTGCTGCTGCTGCTGCAGCTGCTGGTGGTGGTTCTCCAGCTCGGCGGCTGACTTCGTTCGGGCATGGGCATCTGCATGGAAATGACGTGCTGAATCGTTATCGTATCCGCTTCGGCAACACGCCAAAGTCCAAGCCGACGACGTCGCGCGTTCGTATAGATTTTGACGTCGCCGTCCGTTAGTGCGTGTGTGTGCGGTGTATATATGCGTCGAAACACCAACAACTCGCGTGATCGCATTGGAAAACGAGAACTTGTCGAGCCACGCTGCTGCCGCTGCCGTCGCTGCTTACCAAATTAGCCAGCGTTTGGAGGAGACCACTGGGCGAATGCGTCCCGCCGCCCGGCCGCTAGCGCTGGCGCACGAGCCGCTCGAATCCCAGACAGCTTAGAACGCGTCCGAAAGACACATGTGATACGCCCGAGCAGCAGCAATATATGCCCGAAGTGACGGCGCCGCCGCCAGCAGCGGCAGCAGTACGAATGGCGAAAATCCTCGATGAATTACCGTCGACGAGCGTGGTTGAGCCGGTGAACTCCCCACTCCGGATGACGTCGCACACACCTCGTGATGTCCAGAAGAGAGTCCGAAGAGCGGAACTTACCTAACTGCTCGCCGTCAGCTATTGAGTCAGCTAGTCTTTGGCCTGCGCGTTCCGTCAGAGTTGTCTAGACATCGCGTCGGCCGGCGAATTCACCTAGGCTGATGAGGATCCCCACGGGTCATTTGTGCAAAGGTATCACTACACTACTAGTTGTCACCATATCTTTTAATTGGGATAAAGCAGCTTGAAGGGCGCGTTGTAGCGCAGTCGTTGAGGCATGCACGCCGATTCAAGGTCCTGTGTTCAGATTTCCCACCCTGGCCAAGTAAGCTTTCTATTCATCCGGGGGCAGTGGATTGGCACCAGACTTGTCGGGAAAGACGGGACATTGTGTTGTTCGTCAGCTGGTCAAGTCATTATATAGGCCAAATACGCATACAGACAGCCTACATACGCGTCAACCTTTTTCAATTCTGTTTTTGTACTTTTAGTTTTCCAAGCCGTGAAAAATTTGCAAAAGGAAACCAGTAATCCTTACAGTGTGAGGTGTATATGAAATGTTTGAAATTGGCAATCAGTATTTTCTTTAAAATTGGTAGGTACACCAGAAAACTCCAGCTAAAATGCTGATTTCGGTGCATTCCTAGTTGGGAGGACCATGTGGTGCTATGCTCCTCTACCACCCACCCTTAGGTTGCCTCATGGTGTAAGCCTATTCATTTCCAAATTGCCGATTTCGAGGCATACCAGAGAGGGGCAGTTGCCACAATTGTAGGTGTTCCCCCACAAGGAGGATTGCCACCCCATTTCTTCCGGTGGGATATATTACCGTTCGTTTTGCTACGCTCTTCCAGATTCTTCTCATTCTATAGGCTGCTAAAAGTTTTGTGGAGTTAGATGTTGTCGATAAAGAACAGCTTCCAGCAGCGTTATTCAGAGGTAAAATCTGTAGACAAAGATTGCCTCAAAGATCTGTTATCTTCGCCTTCACATTTTTTTCTGTACCGGTGGTTTTTATGAAGAAGAAACTATAGGTAGCTAGGCTAAAGTAGCAGAGACACAATGGGTAATGAGGCTGAAAAATCTTAAATTTTCTGGAGTGCCATTCTGATTTACTTGCGTTGGTTTTCAATCTGGGCTGTCGTTACCCAACAAAGATTTCTGACCAGTAACGGAATTAATGCGCATGGGAACTGCTTCTTATAACAGCATTTTCATTCGGCGACTTTTTAGGCACAAAATATCTTGGAAAGTGTCCAAGAGGTTTTGAGTAAAAGACTGAGAGTTCTGGAAATCATTGAGTTTACCATCAGTGGTGTGACAGGTTCATTCTCCTTGAAACTGAATTCAACTGAGCTCTCGAAAAACACCAGCAACGACCTGATGTGACCAATTTGATGTATTAGGTTGGAAAAAAAGTCTCTTCACACTTCGAATTTTTTTTTTACCCTTCCCCTTGTAAACGCACTAGCCAATGTTGATTGCTGATTTCGTAATCCTATCACACTTGTCTACCGTTCGCACGCGGACACAGGTTAAGACTCTTCTTGTAATTCGTTATCCACCCAATCTTCCGAACTCAATGTCAGATCTACCTCATGGCCATTTTCAGCACGGCATTCTTCATGAATTCATTAAGGAATCCACAGCACGTCAGGCAGCCGATCAAATTAACCATATATATGGCTTGGGATCTACTACTCATCGCGTCTGTTATGAGTGGTTCGGAAAGTATTTAAAGGGAGATTATTCACTGAGGGCAAAGCATGGTCAGGAAGGCCAACTGAATAGGACGACACTGAATTACTCCACCTTCTTCGTACCGATAGTTGGCAGACGACACGTCAGCTGGCAGAGAAGCTCGAAGTGTCTCATAGGATAGTAGGAATCCATCTGAAGAATCTTGGCTTTCATGGAAATTTGGAGCTTGGATTCCACATGCCCTGTCAGACACTCAGAAAGGTCGACGGCTCTCCATCGCTGCTTCTCTTCCGTCCAGATAAGGAAGAAAATCGTTTCTTCCGCAGATTGTGACAGGCGAAGAGTCCTGGGTTCTGTGTGCCAACTTCCGAGGAAAAGGCAATGGGTACAAAAGGGAGAGAGCCCTAAGTCTGATCTCAAGCCCAATGTTCACGAAAGGAAGATTCTCTTGAGTGTTTGGTGGGATATCAGAGAAGTAATTTATCGGCAAACTCTCAGAAGTGGAGAGACACTTACTGCTGTCACATACTGCGGCCAACTCCACGAAGTCGTCGCAACTCTCTAAGAAAACAGGCCGGAGAAGTCGAAGGTGATGATCCTGCATGACGATGCAAAACCACATGTTGCAAGACTCACAAGAGAAACAATAAAGGAGATGGGCTGGGAGGTAATGCCACATCCACCGTATAGCCCTAACCTCGTTCGTGCCGACTACCATCTCTTCCGTGCTCTCAAGCAAGAAATTGGAGAGAAATATTTTGGAACTGATGAAGACCTCAAAAATTGGATTCATCAATGGTTCGACTCCAGAACTGCAGTCTTTTAAGCGAGAGGAATTGGAAAATTACCCAGTCTTTGGAGAAGTGTAGTGGGACAAAATAGAGTTTATCTCAGTTGATTTGACTTTGTAGTTGTGAAGTAATAAATCTTTGAAAAAAATGAAAAGACTTTTTTTCCAACCTAATAATTTAGTCGTACCCAAGCTTTCTGATCAATGGGATCAAAGTAGTCGCTATTCGGTTTCTTTGCTGGATGGGCCGCGGATTCTACTTCTACTGGTTATCGTGGAGGCAATTTTTCTACTTACTACTTAATGGCTTACAGTGACCAGCTGATGGAAAAGTCTGTGTTTTAGCCTTACAGGTCTGGTACGAATTCACCGACTCCAGAGGGACGGAGAACTTCCTTGGCTTGGGCGAGATTCGAACCAGTTTACGCACGGCATCCTGCGTTTTTTCCAGCTGCGCTACCACGCATTCGCACAAAAATTGTTTCACATAGCAGCTAAGCATTTAATTTTGAATGTTAAAAGAATCGAAAGCCGTGCGAGAGAACACTTCTGAGCTTTCGAGTTTTAACGAAGCTCTTTGCCTGTGTCATTCACGCAAAATTTGTTTCCCAGAGCAGCAAACCAAATAACTTTGAATTTTATGTGACAGCTATTGCAATAATTTAGTGAAATTTCTTTATTTTACGCAGGGGTAAATAGAGAGTTTCGTTTTTAATAGTACGTTGAGCTCTCAAATGGCCCAATATTTCAAAAAACATAGTCAAAAAACTCAATCTTGTTAAAATCAGCAAGCAAGTCGGTGTAGTAAGGAAACGAGTTTGTAGTATCCTTTACTTCATTTATATTCGTGTATCCTGTTCGTCAGTAACTCAACGTTTTTATTATTATTAGCATAACACCTTAACTTTACAAAGCAACTAAAAGCTAGGATTAGGTATTGAAAGTGAACTGCTAAAACCTAGGAGGTATAGCCATTAAACAGAATTTTCGCTATCATTCAAACTTTTAACTTGAATTTTTAAGAGTTTGTAACTCTATAGTTCCTATTTTACGTGTGTAATGTTATTCCCTTCACATAAGAATGATCAAAAACATCAATCAATGCAAGTGCAGTTTTTCGATCGATATCGACGCGTTGAGCTGATTTTTGATCGTTTCAGTTGCAACAGCACAATGGAGTAGATGGAAATTGGAGACCGGCCGACGGGGATGCTTCGTCGAATAGCACCCCCGCCGCGTGTTCCGAATGTAAATTACTCAGGCAGTGAGTGGATTTTGTTACTTCGAATTGTTCCGTTTCGACACGTTTTTCGTTCACCTGTTGCGTTTCTGTTCTTCCGCTCAAGCTCTCTCCCTATTCATCCGGAACGAGCGTGAAACCCGCTGGTGTGAGAGATCGCGCGCGCTCGCGCATTTCGCGGTTTCGCCTCGTACGCCATTCGCATTCATTGTTCGTTTTCGTCGTCGTCATCGTCGTTAGACTGCGCCGCGACGACGGCTGGGGAAGATCGTTGTCGCGTCCACGGGCGACTGGCGTTTCTTCTCGTCCTTCCTACGCCGTCATCGCCGTCGTCGCTGCCGCCGCCGTCGTCGTCGTTGTCGTTCAGAGCGCCGTCGCGTATCCCGTTTCGTCGTCTCGGCGGCGCTGCTACACTAACAGGGTGGCGTGCGCGCGTTCAAAAACCTTCCACCAAGGTCGCGACGAGGGAAACGAGCCAGCCTGACTGACTGACTGACTGACTCTGGCATTTTATAAACAACAATTCGCCTCTCACGCCACACACCAACTCTTCTCACCACGGCGCCCTTGACTGCGGGTGGGGGTCTCTGCGAAATGGCCGTCAAATCAGAACCATACATTTGGTGGTGGAAGTTCAGGATGCCGAAGGCTTGGCTGACGTCCTCCAAATTGGATTAGAAATCGCCCTTCTTGCTGAAAGAAACAAGGGCGGCTGAAGTTCCAAGGAAGTGAATATTGCGGCCACACGATATTCTAGGTGAAGCTTTACTAGCGGCTTGCTATTTCGACTTTCCGACGTCTGCAATGTCGTAGAAGTGCAGCATAGGCTTATGCTTGCGCTTTGCTCCACTAAGTGTCCCGAATGTCGTAGAATTTCGACACAATTTTATACCGACATACTTCGATGTACTTGTTGGGTTTTTTCCCAACCTGGCGTAAGTAGCGCGGCTATTCAAACACTAACCAATCAGAGCAGTGACTGCACCAGCTACCTATTCAGTTCAAACATCGCTGGATCTCTAGCGTTGGCATCCGCATCAGCTTGTCGTTTTGCCAGATCTTTGGTATGTGACTCGACCTGGTTAGGCAAAAACTGGATAAGCGTGAGAAAAAGTGGAATTTGAAGATTTTCACGCGCTTTTTTTGCATAGTAAAGTCCCGATGCTTCAGATACTGATATGTATAACTTCTATTCATTGCAATTGTTGTCTTTTCAAGTCTGGTTTACTGCGCCCATTGAAATACGTGCCTCCTTTTCACATGTAACTCTAGTCGCTCTCTGAAGTAAGTCTGAGTTCCATTTCAGTTTGATTTTGAAGGCCTGAATTTTTCGGGTTTTGTTACGAGAGCTAATTTTTTGTTTGGTTACAATTTCACCACCATGTATGTACCTTCAAACGAACCTTATGATTGGGAAGGTCTGTTGGTGAAGGACTTGCCAACGAAGGGAAAAATGCCATAAAAACCAATTCAGAAGCACGTGTGCCAACTACTTTTGAAGCCAATCATCTAGTTGAAACGTGAGGTAGAAAGTGTGATAATATATGCATGAATCAGATTCGTAACGTTTTCCGTATTAGATGAGAGCTGTTCGAAAATCGGAACATTGCTCTTATCCATAAGTTGGTAGCGTTTCTTCACTGAACCTTTGAAGGTTTCCTTACGCAAGTCATGAGAATTGCGTGGCTGTATCGATTTGGTAGATCATACTCTTTTCCGCCACAGAGATCATTGCCATAGAATTGTTCCTGAATTCCTATCCTTCCTATCATTGGACTTGAACTGCGCCTGAATGTTCAGAAAGGGAACGCGTGCACCCGGTGTGAAATGTACCGAAAGTGACAGTGTGTGTGTGTGTCTGTGCAGCGACTGAATTCAAATCCAATTCGGCCACTAGCCGACTCGGATAAGCGGCGCGAATCCGGAACGTGGATCCGTGAACTGGGCGCGGGCGGAATGCGATCGCACGAGAGACGAGAACACGGTTCGCGCCAGATGGCGACGATGCCGACTGCGCCGCGCCGAAAGACGTCGTCTCTCGTCGCGCTTTCTTCTCGTTCGCCTTTGCGCCGTCGTCTTCTTCTTCCACTTCGTTCTCGTCATCGTCGTCGCCGTCGCCATCGCCGTCACAAAACCCGCGCCGCCGGGCTACCGCCGGCCGGCAGCCCCCTTTCTCTCTCGTTCGCCGCGCTTCGCTCCACACACACACACAGAGACCACACAGACACACACACACGGAGCCGCACTCGCAGCCGTTTGAACCGGCGTTCAGGGATGCAGCGATAAGCGGCGGGTGGGTTCCGAGAGGGAGCGCCAGCAGCGGTCCCTCTGCCCCTGGCCGGACCCGAAATGCCTTGGTCCAGTCGGAGATCGATAAGTGGCCAGGTGGACGGACGGAACTCCAGAGGAGCGTACTTGGCTTCGAATTGGAAGAAATTCCTCCATAATTACTCGTGTCCCCCGTCGGACCGCCGGCGAGACGCGTCCTTGAACGACCGTGTTCAAGAGGACTTAGCCGCTCGAAAAAGTTCGCCGACCGACCGACCTGCACGGACATGCCTACGCACTGACAGTGAGCGAGCGGGCCACAACTGCGAACTTCTTGGATTCGACTGAGCTGATCGTTCCGTGGTTTAGAAGAATTTCTTCCCGACACCACCACAGTTTACCATGTGCTATATACACATAATAACTCATCCGTTCCTCTATCCCTTTGTCCGTTTGTCTGTCCGCGCAAAATTAATGGCCTGTGGACGGGCGGGGGGGGGGGCGGGAAGGTGCGCCAAGCGGGCGTCACGAGAATGTCCTTACCTTTGGACTTTTCAGCAATATAAAGCAAAGGAAAGGTGGAAAATCAAAGAAGTAAGGAAAGGTGCGAAATATTAAATTTTTTAAATTATAAATAAATAACACAATGTTACATAATATAAAATATACAAAAAGTGTCGCGTAAGTAAGTAATCAATAATGAGTGACTAATCAGTATCGATCGATATTTATGGCTCTTGGGTCGAGACCGTCCTTTCGGCAAAACGACTGTCTTCTTCTATGGAAAGCTGCTGTATTTTCAACCAGAATTGCTACAGTTTCCCTTCATTATTTCCCTCCTCCAGTATTTTTTTCCTTTAGTTTTTAGCAGCTTATTCCATCAAGCCCGTTAGTGAGAAAACTCAGAACGAGAATCGCTAGGCCTATGTCATACCATCGCTCTTCGCTAGCGAAGGCGATGGACAGCTAACATAATTGGGGAAGGGACGGTATCAGACGTTGTGGAGGGGCAGACGCCTGTAGCAGTTCTCCGATCCACCGCTAGCGAAGCCTCGCTAGCGGGGTGTCATACTTTCGAGCGATACGGCATCGCTACCGATGCGACCGCGTCGCTGAGCTGAGCAGAGCGTCGGCCAGCATCGGTAGCGATGCTACGACGCAGCTGCACACAACGCTATTAACTGCGCGCCTATTCGCTAGCTTCACGCTAGCGAAGAGACTTCGCTCATCGCTCTGTTCGTCGCCTTCGCTCGGGGTGAGCGAAGGTATGACATAGGCCCTACGGTGGTCACTGTTTGCCACCTTCCTGTGGGGGGAAATTCCATTTATTCAGTCGTAGTGCTGATAGACTTACTCGTCTGCAACTTTTATAAAGAGTGCTGTAACATAAATTTCTTGTATAATTAGGTGGGTGGTCTATAAGTTCAATTTTTTTCCGAAACGCCTGAAAAGATTTTTTTTTTGAAACGTCATATCTTAGCACTAAAATGTATTGAACTTGCTTACGGGCATCTCTCATCTCTTTCGGTTTCGAAATTGTCGGAACAAATTTGAGCTTTGAACTTTTAAGAGAACGTGCCGGTGCTGTTTTGAAGTTCACTCTAGATGCAGTTTCAGCTAGACTTCTCCTACCATGCACCTTCGGTACTTTCCGGGTTAGTGACCAGCGTCGGCGAAGGGTGGGATTAGGAACGCCTCCTTGGCGGGTGACCAATCGCAGAGCTCCTGTTTTTGTTCTACTACGTGCTTTTGTTTGTATTCGTGGAACGGCACGAAGCTGTCCACTCATTGTTCGCTTCGTGCTGGAGCTGGTCATCTTTCTGAAATGTACCTATTTTGCTACTTTTATTACGGACCAGAGCAACATTTCGGTGTGGATTTTTTTCTGTACTCGATAAATCTACAGGGATTTACAGGGAAGATTATAAGAGGTTGCTAATAAAACATTGCTAATAAAATTACCCCATATTTACATGCTGCGTTAAGGAAGTATCGGTGATGCCCTGTAATTTTTACAACATACTCAGGAAATTATCACTCTTTTCGAGATCCGCCACGGGGTTATTTTGCTCCTTTACTGAAACCATCTAAACGCTCAAACTTGGTATTCTGACATCCATATAAGTACATAGGGAGTTTATGCCCAACCGGTTGTAGAGGGCGGGGAAAGCTAGACGCCGACCAATCAAGGCACCGGCCGCACCACCTATCCATTCACTTCACCTCCTGTCACTCTCCCGTATCTGCATCCACTTTGACACCGTGCTGTAACTTCGGGATGCAACCCAACCCCGTTGGGGATAAGCTACTTCTTGTGTATCTTTGTTTACTTAAGCATTTTTGTTTTATATTTATATTTTCATTTCAGACAGGTAGTAGTTCTTTTCACCTGCTGAAAACGGCACAGAAGTTCTTGTTTTTCTTCCGTGCTAGGGATCCATTTAGAAGGCGAAAAGCGCTTACTTTTCTTATTTTTCTTTTTTACCAGTCATAGAATTGAAGATGAATTTTCTTCTGAAGCGAATGAAATTTGCACGTTTTTCACCTTGAGCAAATTCCTGATTTTCTTTTAGGTTTAAAGCGCAGCTCTTTGTCCATAGATGACATTTGCCTCCCGCGTGAGTCCTCAGAAGAAAGAATGCTGAACTGAATTCTTTAGCGTTCGATGTATGCACATGTGGGCGTCAAGTGGAAAATGTCATGTGCAAATGCAGAGACAGCTGACCAATATGATTATGCATGAATGTTTCCCGAATAGACGCACGGCGGCGCCGTCGGCGACGTCTCCGCTCGACGACGACGACGACGACGAACATGCTTCTGGCGGACGACTCGTCCGCTTATGTTGATGTTGTGACGGCCATAATTGAATTCGAAAATATCACCGTCGATGTCATCGTCGTGTCCCGACGACTTGCAAACGTTCAGCGCATTGTTGGCGATGAGTAAGAACAAGCATTCGTTATCAAACAAGCGGCGGATGTCGTCATCGAGGTTCGCCGTCGGGATGTTCTCGTCTCATGTTTGGAATACTGGAACGCAGCCTTTGAAAATGAAGACCGTTTTCGGAGGAAAGTTTTCTCGAAGTGGACGCGACTGCTTAGTGATCTACATTCATTGAAATCTAGCGTCATCTTAGGCGGCAGGAAGGAAATGAGGAACAAAACCTATGTTATGGAAGGCGGCGTAAGCATCGCGCTGCTTCTAGTTTTAATGGTTCGTTGTACGAACCCTGTTCCGGTCTCCCCTAGCGTCTGAAATCGAGTCATACAAACCTTCCGTTATCAGCGAACGGCCGGCTGGTGGTGCGACATTTGGAGACAGCTGCTGGAATGATCATTCCTACCTAGGGACACTTCAGCCTATTTGATCGAAACGACAACAAAAGTGAACGTAAACTACAGTAGTCCAAGGTTGTAGACTAGGCTGATCTTCAAGCGACAAAGTTTTCCAATTTCCTACTGGAGTACGCCCCCAGTGCTGTTCCGTTGACTTTTCTAGCTCTTTCTTCTCCACCCCTCCCTATTCAACAAGATAGGTCCGTTCAAACAGAACATTTACCTCGGGAAATGCGATGGCTTAGTTACCGTTTAAGGATTTTTCTAATTTGAAAATAAAACCAACAGAATATAATGTGGAGCTCACCAAAACCCTGAAATGATCTCCTGTTACGCATATGTTCAGAAGGTTGTGGTTTGCACTGCATTGCAAATGCGTATTGATCGGTCGTGCCAAACACAAGAATCGATATGTATGTTCAGCATTCAGGAAGTGAGTGACTCGACGCTAATGGTCTAGATTATTCCAGAAACTTGCACAGGCGTTCTGGATGTGCTTCCAATCTAATTTTATCTGTAGTTTTCCTCCATAATTGGTCGGAAGGCGGTGGATTTAAGCTGAAGGAGTTGTTCGTCAGTTCTGTAGTGTATGTTAGGAGATTTTTCATGTTTAGCAGATAATCGATACCACATCACATAGAGACCCACCAAAAGTTGGAATTTTTCAATAAGATTCCAGGTCCTCTCTTTGTAAAACCTCGGCATAGTTAGTTAATGTCAATCAGTTTCTTGTATGCCGAACGAGGTTTTTATGGTGTACCTTTGTTATGCGGCCTGATGTTTCGACGCTATCGTCTTCTTCAGATGCCTGAACTGAATTTTGGAATTTTTATTCTGCCACACTCTACTCGATGGGCAAGGGTGGCGCAGTCAGCAGAAGGCCTTACCCCAGTTAGCGCTACGTATCGATCTTCGATTTGTTTCCTCCTGGACTAGCCGAGCTCTCACGATCCCTTCGGGGATGGGTATCAGTCGCTTCTGGATACGGTAGAATACTGACATACCCATCGGTTGGCCGCTGAAAATCACCGTTTAGGTCATCTACTTCTGTCGTCCGATAGAAGTAAAATGCATGGCGCATCTTAAACGGGTATTGGTTAATGCCGAGCTTTAACCTCTTTGTGACGCTTTTGTCATGCTGGCTCAAAAAGGGCGCAGTGAAGATGCGTATTGATCGGTTGAGCTACATATCTATATGAAAAAGCGGTGCGTATTCTGCGCTTCCATATTACACTGGACACTTCCATAATTTTCTGACGTGACTCAGAAGCATGCATAGAAGTCCTTTGGGCCTATCATTTTGGACATGTGCTGCTCAATCCAAGGTATATACTGCCGCAATTCAGAAGCACAAGATCCAAGCAGGATTTGAACTTCTGCCTCACTTTCCGATTAAATAGTCTACTTGCAACTACTGCTATGACTTCTCTCAGCGATTGTGGCTTTACTTATGAGATGAAAAGCTCTTGGAAGGATTTTGGCGATGCGTAATATATGCAGCTGAAGCGAATTCGAGCTATAGTCTCTTGTGCGGGAAGTTGTCGACGAGACAGCCATATCTCATCCTGGACACGTCCATCCGTCCGGCGCTACCGTAACGTCTCAAATCCATGCGGGATGCGCGTTTGTCTCGTTCGCTGTCTATATGTATTGCATTTCGAGTGTGAACTGCGGCCGTCAGTGCTCGGCTGCCACACCAACAATGAAATTTTACGATGTCGCCGCGGCGGAAACATTCGTCAAAACGCCCAGCAGTGCGCTACGATAGCCGACGGCGCACATCGACTAAAGCAGCATCAGGCTCGCTCCGTCCACCCGGCCGTCCGTCCGTCCGAATCCGAGGACATGTGTATCGGAATTCTGAACGAGCAGGGGAGCGAGCGCCGGCCCGCGTCACTGAAGACACGACACGACGAGGGGATCAGCCGAGCATCGTTAGTAGTGCTGGTGCTCTTGGCAACGTTCGCCGCCGCCGGCGACCTCGTGCTCCTGCTCTTCTCATCAGAATGGCCGACTACGGCACGCAGGGAGGAGACTTGGTACTCGGGTCGTGAAATGAAGCCGCCGCCACCGTCGGTCGGTCTAATCAAGTACGAGTGGCGTTTAATTTCCGTCCTCAGCTCAGGACACACGGGACGGGACGGGACGGGGGACGCGCGTTCCAGTCGATGAGAACGAGCGGCGTTTTCATTCGAATGTATACACATTCGAGCCGATGAGGGCAGCGGCGGTCGGACGGCCGCCGCTTCAGGGGGGTCTTTGGACTTTGGTGCCTAGCGCCGGCTTGGCTCGTATGGCAGCTAGAACTGCTAGGTGACCTCGTGCAGTAAGGTTCCCCTCATTTGAACGCTATCGGGTTCGTTGACGTTAATTTACCTTCGAGTTTGTAGGGTTTGTAGGGTTTCATACAAGTACGTTTGTAGAAGAACAGCTGCAGTGAAATGAGTGAGAAAACTGGTGCAAAATTTTATATTAGGGGGGGGGGAAGGGGGGCAAATGTAATGAGACACCCCATGCCGTGTCCATATATCTCGTGGCTGGAGTCTGAATTCGTACTTGTCGTACTTGTATGTTTGTATGCTACTTACTGAAGCCCATCTGAGAAGTTATCACTTCCGCCCTTTCCAGAAGCATGCCAAAAACCCCAGTCTGACGAGTCGACCTGTGTCGCGCAAATCTCCCCCAATTCCCAACCCCGAGCAGCCTGGGCTCAATATTCACGCAGGATGAGAAGTACGTCTTCTACCTTAACCCTGCCAAGCAGCGAGTCTGGATGAGGCCTGGTGAATTGTTACCGACCTTCGTTCGGCGAGATGCTCACGGCGGGGAGCACCTTTGGAGATTTTGGGTCTGCGCCCATGGATCGGTTTACCGGAGGCTGTTTCCCAAGAGCACCGCGATGAACTCCAAGGCCATGGTGAACGAAATAGAGAAGATGGGCCGGCGACTCGCTCTTATTCATTCGCAGCGCTTCAAGAAGGTTCTCCTCTTCGACAACGCCGCACCCCATCGGGAACAAGTAAGCACGGATAAGCTTGGCCAGCTGGGCTACGTTCACATGCCTCACCCACCGTATTCGCTGGACATCTCTCCATGCGACTACCACTACTACTTGAGCCTACAGGACTTCCTAGTCGGAAGGGAAACAAGAACCTAAGCAGTCCTTGACAACCATATCGAGCAGTTGATCAACACCAGGCTCAAGCAGTTCTGGAAGGATGGGATCAGAAAGTTGGCTGAGCGATGGCAGCAAGGTCCTTGCCTTTAATGGCAAATACATTCCTCAGCATCGTTGAGTTGTAATTGAGTTATAAAGAGATAATGATTTTTTTCATTTTGTCTCATTACTTTTGGCCCCCCCCCCCCTGATATTAGTTTCTCTTCACAAAGTTAATATTTTCATCACGATTATGTCTATTTTTGTTTACTTTTTTATTCGCTACATACACTTGTGGATGCGCCAAAATGGAAAGCACGGTCAGTAATCTCCGTGAAAAAAGAACGTTCATCACATTAGCAAAAAAAGCAATAAAAAGATTGATCTATCCCAGTCGGAGGGTGGAGGGGGGGGGGGGGGCATGAGGCATCGGTAGAAAAGCGAAACAAATGTAAACAGTGTGGAACCTCCCAGCTAGGAAAAGGTGGCAAAAAACGGTTCTCTCCTAGTCCAGTTCTCGGTATTATCTTTGTGAACTAGTCTGCTTCCAGTTTTGCTGCCGTTGTCAAAGAGTCAGAGTGGAGTGCCCCCACCCACTAGGATATATCCAAATAGAACAAAAAACAACCATTAAGGAATTATTAACAAGCCATGTAACAAAAAGGTAGTAAACTGAAGGTTATAATGGTTTTGTAAGTAAGGCTGATCCTAAGATATCCCATGAAACTCGTCCAATAGTATGTTGACAGAGATGAGCCAAAAAATCCTACATCCTTGTTTCGTTGCATCCCTTGGATGTAGGAAAATAAAAGCAAAGAAAATATGAGCTCTTCACAAGTTTTCGTTAAGCAAGGAGGCTCTGAGATAAAGGACTATTTAATCCCTTTTGGGATGCGCCAGGTATTCTACTTCTACGGAATCTCGTGAAGGCGATTTGATTGCGTATTTGGCCATACTTGCAGTGCCCAGTCGATGAACAAGTCAGCGCTTTGTCCTTCCCAGACAAGTTTGGTACCATTTCACTGATCCCGGAGGGATGGAAGACTTGGCTGGCCTGGACGGGAAATCCGAGCCAGGAACCTGGTGTCGTGTGCACGCGGTAGCCGGCAACGATTTCGACTGCGCTACACGCGCCTTCCAGGAAAATTAGGATGGCAACTTTTAGGAACAGTTGTATCATTGGTTCTTTATGCGATGTGTTTAACTCAGTATCTACCTAGAATGAAGAGATTCTTCTTCCCATAAGGCTTCGTTCTCGTTTTTTTGAACGGGATTGGTCCTATCCCGGAATTTCCGTAGGGAGCATTAATGCTAGAAAGGCAACTAACCGTACATGAAGTAGTGATTATGTGGCTGGTGCAGTAAGTGGTCTGAATGACTAATGTTCACCATGCTATGTCCCTTGCATACGATCGGCCAAAAACCCGGTAAGTACCGATTTACCAGAACTATTCATACCCTCGCGGAAGGAACACTATATTTTTTCGTGAATAAGGATGAAGAACAGCGCTGTTCAATCTCTTTTGGGATGCGCCTCGAATTCTACCACTACGGGATGTCGTGGAGGCGATTTGAATGCGTATTTGGCCATACATTGACTTGCAGTGGCCAGCCGATGAACAAGTCAGCACTTTGTCCTTCCCAGACAAGTCTAGTACAATTCACCGACCCCGGAGGGATGAAGTCATGGTTGGCCTGGGCGGGAAATCCGAACCAAGAGCCTGGTATCGGGTGCACGCGACAATCGTTACCTCCTCCGACTGCGCTACACGTGCCCTTTTTATGCATGTGGCCACTAACTAAACGTATCGAGTAAGCTGATACTTGCCTTTGTAGAAGAATTCTATGAACGAGAAAAGACGGAGCTATAAGAGAGGAGGATTTATTTATTAATCCTATGGAGCTTCAGAACTCACTTGCGATTTCGTTCTAAGCACTTTGTGGACAGGCTGTCGTTCTTCGGTGTATCTATAGAGGATGAGGCTCATCATCCCATGGGAGTACGCAAATCAGGCGGTGTAGAGTGCTAGGGTTCTTCCCTTGAAAGCATCAGTATCTTGAGTCGGGAACTCTGAAAGACGCAACTATCGGATAATGATTGGTCTTCACAGCTCTACTCATACCTCTTTCTTTTATAATAAGCAAAATGGAGGCCTTGAAGGTGCCACTAGGGAGTTGACCGTACCTTTTGAGCCAGGCTATTTCAATGATTGATAGCTAATGCCTGTGGCGGTATATGTCGCGTAGGTGAGCAGCATTGGTAGGTGGGAACGCCTAAACCAATCAGACAGCGATTGAATGGGCATGTCGTTCAGAGAGGGCGTATTCAGTCAGTACCCTGATGTGCTGGCATGTGTTCGAGCTGTGCTCTGTTTGGTTACTAATGGCTGGCGCACTCCCACCTACCAATGCTGCTCACCTACGCGACATGTACTCCCATGGCTTTCTATAGCCAGCGTCGCGAACTGGACTGCAGCTTACTCGTCACATGGCGCTTTACCAAAGTCCGCGCAGCCATGCATGGCGATGCGCAAGCGATTGTTCATGTGCATGATTTCATTCCACGCACGCAACGGCGCGGCTTATCCCATTCAGAGGAAGGAACGGAACGTGCCGCTGCAGTCCTCCACGACGCACGCGTCCGTCCGGCCCGGCGATCAGAAAGCACTACTGTTGTGGACGCGAGCGGGATGGCCGACGGCGCAATTCGCTCGCAGTTGTTCGTCGCCGGCCGGCGCGTGTTCATCGAGGCGCTGCTCTGTGCTCGTATACCGCGCTTAGTGCTGGTGATCTGGTTGTTTGTTACAACTGACTTCGCGCTTCTCCGACGACTCATAAATCAGGCAGTGTGTGGCGCGCTCTCGACCGAGCGCTGCTGCATTCGTCGGGGCGTTGAAAGCGGCGCTTCTGGGCCCTTTTGTTACAGCGTCACGTGTTCCTCGCATGTATACACTTTTTCGCGGCAACCTGCTGACGTCAAACACTTAAAATATCGCGAGAGAAGGTGGAGGTGAACGGAGGTCGTCGTCGTACTTCTCGTGTTCGTGTGGCGGTTGTTCGGGCTAGGCTAGCCAGTCATCAGCGGTGTTCCTCACAGGATGATGAACACTGAGCTGGACGATGCTCCTACTTCGTCCAGCATTCGCTTTCCCTACACACTGCCGAATCTTCCCGAGCTATCGGCATTTCTGCAATCCCATCCAAGCGCATTTCAGTGAGTTTCGTCGTTCCGGATGAAGGCAGAGAGAGCTTGTTTCCAAAAATTGGTTTTGTACTTGTCGTGAATATGGCCTACATAAGAAGCGGAGAATGAGAATGTGCCAGACAATCACAACCTATCACACCGTTTCCCTCAGGACGGTGCGTCCATTTGATGCGGGCGACCTGATTGGTAACTTGCGTTCCCCTCCACATGTAGGCCACATTAACGACAAGTACCATGTTGTGTTTTTATACAGTACCCAACTCGCACCTAATCAATGCCGTATTTCAGCGAGGTTCAACAACTGAAATCCTGCATACAGACGATATTTCTGGTGTTATCACAGAATGGCGTCGTAGGTGCGACATCACCGGTGCTAGGTGCGTTACCGACCGCTGCAACGTTAACGCCGGTCATCGCGCCACCGCCGCCGGCGTCACTTCAAGGACCGGCGGCGCGTAAGCGTCCTGCACCTGCAGCACCACAACCGGAGTGCCCTGTTGCGCTGCGTCCGATTGCTTCATGTGAGTTCCCACGTTGAATCTGTACCTATTGATCGCTAGACATGCTTAAAAAGACTGGACATTGGAACGGGCTCAATGCCCAGCTAAGAAGCGCCGTCTTATGTTCCCGAAAAAAGCGAATTCTTCCAAATCGAAATGAGCTTCTTCTACATTAAGCTAGAGACTCTCCTCCAGAGGTTGGAATAATTTCGTTCAAGAAAAATTTTAGTATAACTTTCGTTAAAGCTTTAGTTCGCCGGCCCAATAAGGGAACACATTGTTTGAAATTATATTTAAACAAATTTTGATGAAAAAGTAGTGGTTGCTGTGCAGGAAGGCCACCATTTTTTTCGTGCCAAATAAAGAAATTGCGCCGTACCCTCGTCCAGGAGAAAGGCGCTAGATAATTTCTGCTTTCCTGTCCTTTAAGACAAAATTTAATTTATTAGTTTTTCTCAAAAAATAAAAATTGATAATATTGTTACGCTGATTCGCTCGCTCCGGCAGCTTAACTAAAAAATATCCTAGAAAGCAATACATATCAATTTTTCTTTTTCCCTGGACCTCGCGATCTTTACTTGATTGATAGCTAAATTTTTGTTTGCATAGAATTTGATACCTGTTAACGATACAGCAAAAACAACTGTAAAGAACGCATATCCTCACTTCGATGGTTCATGTAAGTGGCATTTACACTATCAATCAAATAAAAGTTGCGGCGAACTCTTTGAGTGCATAGCGCGATTTGATCTTCTAATGCGCTATATGCTTGCTTCTTTACTGTGCTTGAAGTCAAATTTTAATTGATTAGTTTCCTCTAAAAATAAAAATTCTATAAAATTATTACACCTACTGGGAGAGGTGAACTAAAAAGTTTCAAAAAAAGAAAAAAAAGTTCCTTGAACAAAAAGTACTCTGACCATCATATTGAGTCTGTAGTTTAACCTGCTTGAAGGTCATTTCGATTTGGAACAGTTCGTTTAAATTTCAAAGGTATTAAAGCTAACTCAGAAAAGAGTCCAATTTGATTTAAAAAGTGTCCATTTTGGCTTGAAAATGGTAGTATATACAGTATCTCAAAAAAATATATGTACTGTTTGAAAGGTGATAACTTTGCTCACAGTGAGGTACTGAAGAAGTTAAGGGCTCATATAAAAGCCTGAAAAAATAGAAATTTTATGACATATGAGCGGTCGGTATTGATTGCGCCACGCACATTCGAAGCCTTGCATTTTACAATCGACGGATTGTCTCGCCTGTATACTTGGTACAGTCTCTTAACAAAGTGACCTCGTCACAGAAATCTCGTTATCCTGTGCTTTCATGAGTCGCAAACATCTCAAAAGCTTCATTTGCAGCAATGTTAGAACCTTTCAAAACGTTGTAACAAGTATTCAAGCGAATAACAATCAATTGAGTGTAAAATGCAAGAATTCAGACGAGTGCACGGCGCAGTCCCGTGCCGCTTATATGTCAGCAATTTTCTATTCTCTTAAGGTTTCATAAGAGACTTTAACTTCTGCACTACTTTTATGTGAGCAAGGCTATCACCTATCAAATAGTGTGAACATTTTTTGAGACACCCTGAATAGACATAGCGCCTCGCGTTGCCAAACGAATGCCGCTCTTGATGTCCAGTTCTAGTCATCGCATCCAGCAACTGCTGCTGATACTCCATCAGATTCCAGGTCCGACGTTGCCGTCCCAGTTCATGCCCCATTGGACATGGCTGATGCCGGGGTTGATGCGACCACCGTCGCCAACGCTACCGGCACCACCGTCACTCGACACGACAACGCCGACGGCTCATCAAGAACACGAGCCGACCAAATGGAGCAATCCGTCCAGCGTGGAAAGTAATGGGCTGAAGACCGACTGTTCTGCTGGTTAGTTGACTCGCATCGAGCTGCATCCAACTGAGGGTCGGGTGCTCTCCGTTTCTGCTCGGCCGATCCACCTAACGTCATCGCAATCGCGCCGGGCGGTTTTCTCCGCTTTCTTGGCCTCGTGTTTGCTTTCCGCGATCGACGAACGCATACGTTTCCGAGGAGAACATGCGGAAAAGCGGGGTTTGCTTGAAAAAGCACTGTGTCGATAGTGTGCACCTTCTATGGTGAGCGTTGGATCTGGGACTTAACAATTTCCTAGGCGACATGGGAATTCAGAACAATCCTACTTGGGGGGGGGGGGGGAGACTCCACTCTGACTCTTTGACAAAGGACTCAAATTTGAAAGCGATTTAGTTTACAAAAGCGACAACATGAACTAGGCTACAAGAGGGTTTTTCTGTGCAACTTCCTAGCCGTGAAAGGTCATACTCTTTGCATTTGTTTCGTCTTTCAGACGATGCCCTCCTCAGATTAGGACAGATTCTGGGAGTACTGTTTATATGCCCTATGTGGTAAAGTAAGTCTGTAGGGGTCCAGTTCTAACCCACAACCAGACTAGCCGTACCCTTTAGTAACTGATCGCGTAGATTCCAAGTTTGTTTGCAATGGGGATCATTTTGCCATAGCACTCCCTTCAGGGAGAGTTTGGTGTGCGCGCGACGCGCGACGCGATGTAATGGTAAGCAACCATATCGATTCATCGTGTCGCGCGATCGATATAGGAGATGGCATTGCATACATCGCGTCGCTTGCACGCTAAACGCTTCCTTACCCTACTGTGGCTACGATGCTCTTCTGTGACATCTTCTGATCACGTTCCAATAGTTTTTGTAGCGAGTGCTTTACAAAATCTCCATGGAAGGAATGTCGAAATTTATCGAGTTTTCGATGATATTTTTTAGCTTTTATATTAAGGGCGGAGTGCTTCTCAGGACTAAGCTTTGTTGCATTTCAAATTTTTCTGGTCATCATCAATATTTTCACTTTGCCTTTCGTGCAGCATTTCTGAAGCAAATAAAAACAAGCTGAATTAACAAAAACAGAGAAACAAGATGAGATAAATAAAAATAGTAAACAAAAATAAGTGAATAGAAATAATATATAAAAACGCACATCCGTGCTGATTACGCTAATTATTCCTTCGGGGATACGGTTTTATGACAGCATAGATGTTTTATGAATTTGAGCGCACAACCACTCGTGGGAAGGACGGTGGACTTTATCCTTCGTAGACAACTCGAATCTATCCTAGTCGGGGGGGGGGGGTAGCGAGGCGGTACAACTAGGAAGGCGCAACAGACACGAACATTGTGGTCTGTCCCGGCCAGGAAGTTGCAAAGAAACGTACTCTCGTAGGTTAGCTCAGTATGTCGTTTCGCTGTTATGCAACAGACAGACTGAAGTGCCCCCTCCCTCTTCCATTAGAATAGATCCGATAATTCTGGTACATTTGGTACATTGGTAGAGTGGCAACCTCGCAGGAAGGCTGGATTGACCTGGGCAGGGAGTCGAACTGGTTCTATGCAGTTCTTCGATCAGCAGTTTCGGACACTGCGCCACATACTCTTCAACTATGGGGTGTGGTCGAAATATTCAATTTCTGTAAAAATTACCAACTACTATCACTGTAGGAGATGAGGGCAACCTTTCGTGTCGATTGAAAATTCATGTGATAGGCTTCTGAAGAGTCCAATCAGCGAGTAGAACGAACACTTGCGGTGGTGCATTCTATGAATCAGTAAGCACCGCATACATAAATAATTTGTCAGCGCTTTCTCTTCAGCTATCGCCTGGAGACTGCACGCCAAAATTCTAGACGTGGAGCATTTTGACAGAAATCGATTATTGATCACAATCGCGGAATCAATACCATATGCGCTTATGATTTAGGTGAATCGGGCAACATCGACATTGTGGGAATGGATGGAAGTGAGTCGTCGACTTCTTCGACATCGACTCAGGTTTGTTTCCACATATAACACTGTTATATTTAGTGCATGCATACATAGTCGTCGAGTGCAGTAGGTAAAAATAGTTACTAAGCTTCAACGGAGCTTCTCTTGGGATGTGATAGGAAGTGCTCCCAGCCATTTCAAAGTTTCTTTTTCTCTGGGAATGTTCCATTCATAGTAGCTGTGGAAAATTCTAACTAGGGAAGGGTTTAGACCTTCCATGGAACTTCACGTTGAGACCAGGATCATTAGGAAGAACTCTGAATGCTGATTAGGAATATGGGTGTCAAAATTGCAAGATGAAACTCCTGAGCGAGTTATGACCTGCCGAAGTTAGGCGGCCTGACCACAAGCTGACCATGCGAAAGAGGTGGCGCGAGAGAGATGAGTCGAAGAGGCTTCGTAAGAATGGCTAGCCTGTTGCGACGGTGGCGCAGGGGTAGTTGTTCCGTTCGTCAAGTGTAACGCCGTCGGTTCGGTTCGCGTTGCTGTCACTTTTTTGCACATCGTGATTTATCTTCGAAATGACCTTTTATTCTAAGACACGCGTTTGATTAACTAGCCGAGAAAACTATCATACACGTTTATAAAAAATGCTCAAAAGCAAAAAACTGCCATGGTGACATTTTTATTTACTATTTTGCACAAATAGAGTTCAAATCTTATATTGAAGAACTGGAGATGTTTCCTGCAACCTTCGCATTGACCTTATGCCATGAGTACTTCAAAAATTTTGAAAACCTAGAGGCACAAAACATACGGTAAATTAGCGATAGGACCTTCAGTAGGTAGTTTTTCTGGGTCATATTGAACTCCACGCTATGGCAAGCATCCTGACCCTTTTCACAGCGTTTTTCATCTAGCCGAAGAAAAAACGTCTAGAAATGTCACCAATGTCACCAAATAGAAGTTTTTTGTCTTCAACCATTTTTACAAACGTGTTTGATAGTTTTCCGGCTTTCTAATCAAACACGTGTCATAAATGAGAATAAAAGGCCATTTCGAAGATAAATCATGATTCGCAAAAAAGCGGCAGCAATGGGAACCGAACCGACGGCGTTACACTTACCGAGCGGAACAACTACCTCTACGCCATCGCCGCAGCCGGCGGGCCTTTCTTTACCCTAGTTTATACTTGCGCAGCCACGCGGCGCGGCAACAAAATCGTCATAGATATCGATTTTCCGCACCACCTGATCGATATCTATTTCGACTGCTGTGCCGCGCCGCGCAGCGGCGCAACTATAAACCAGGGACCGGATTCATCAACAATTAAACCCGTGGGTATGCGGGGTATGCGGGGTAGAGATAAGGCAAGAGTCAGAGACGCAGGCTTCATCGTGGGTATCTTTACCCCCTATAACCGCGGGTTAGTCGTTGATGAATCCGGCCCCAGGGCTTACGGAGCCCGTATGACTCATCAGTCTCGCACCAACTCCTTCGCTCGGCCAGCCTGTTGTCAGGCCACCCACTTTGGCAGATCACAACTCGCTCAGGCTTTTCATTTTTCAATTTTGACACCCATATTCGTAATGAGCATTCCAAGTTCTTTCTAATGATCCTGGTCTCAACTTGAAGTTCCATGGGAGGTCGGAACCCTTCCCTAGTAAGGCGAGAAAAATAAAAATAAAAACTGGAAAAATGTGAAATTGAAACATTAAGATCTTGCTTTACTTTGCTGCCTACTTCTGCATCTGTTCGTAATCTGCAGAAAATCGAGAATATTTTCACTTCGCTGAAGGACAGACGTCGTTAAAACTCCAAGTCCAACATCTGCGTCAAGTCCGGGCTACCCACCTCATCGGTCTCCTGCTCGCCACTTCCATTGCGAACCCGTTCAGATGTCCCTAAGGACACCGGCTCCCTCTCGCTAAGTAGCCTGGTCCTCTATTCAATTCTCGGAGCGAATGGAGCTCATTGAACATCTAGTAGGGTTTAGAAGCGCAGAGAACTGCTTCGGAAAAACGCGGGACTTCTAAAATTGCTGTCACATGGCAGAAAAGCAGAGTAACATTTGTTGAAAGTAGTGCTGCGACAATAGTCTTTCACTGTCAGAAAAATAACGAATTTTTTCATAGAACTGCTTTAATATTGCGGAATTTGCAAAGCTAAAGATGATAGAAGAAAGTCTGTTGAATGTGAAATTCTTCATTTAAAAAATTTCATTCTGTGAAGGTATAATTTTCGTGTTCAGGCGATGATTACTTCACCGTTAACCGGCCAAGCTCATTTGCCGGCCTACTTGAAGGACTCATCGCACCATCCGATCTTTCCGTTTCCACAGAAATCAACCGATTTATCACAGCCGTCGTTCCTGTATAGCATGGTGAAGGTCAGAATAATGATTATCGATTGATCCGTTTTATTTTTGTTATCAAGAAATCTTAGATCAGCAGCAGAGCATCAGTTGTTTCCAACGTTTTGTAACTGCAATTCTTTTGAAAGGGGAAGAATAGTAGTAGTGCTAACGAGTCCAATTAGTTTGAAGCAATAAATTCTTTAACAATTTTTCAATTTTTGTATCCACGGCTTCAGGAGGTTCACAACATTCTTTTAAAATGACTTAGATGGAATGGAGGCTGCAAGCACTTTTGAAAGTTATTGTACTAGGGGTTCTTCCTTTAAAGTCATCCATGGTAAAGAAAAACGATACTTTCCGGGGAAATGGGCACTGAGGCGGCGTGACACGGACTGTACACGTCTTAGTCTGCTGTGATTGGCGGACGCCTTCGTTGATGTCACGCCCATGGGCATTGTCCAATCACAGTGGCGTAGATCATACAAATGATATTCAATCAAGGGAGAGAGTGCGTGTTGAGGAACGGTCTCCGATTTAGTGATTTGTCGTCCGTCCAATCCTCGACGCATGTCTATGTTGCCTGTTTTCCCGGAAAGTTTAAGAAAAATTAGGAAACTATTGTTGAGCGAGGAAATTCCTTTTAAAAAATCTAAAAATATCCAGAACGAACCGCCACCGTCAAGAAGTGCACCCATCGCTGCGTCACTGCCTATCGGGCATGGACATTCAGTGATGACACCGGAGCGCAAACACAGAGTAATTTGGCATTTCCTCAGTGTTCAGAAACGTTTTCACATAAGCGTTACTGTAGTCGTGCAATTACAGAAGCAACAAAATGACGACTATGTGAAGCTGATACGTGAACAAGATCTCAGTGATGAACGAATTGCCGCTATTCCAATACCGGTACCTCAGGCTCTAAGCCTTGATCCAAGTGAGTTTTTGATTTTTAGGCTTCATTTTTATCAGTTTTTTGGAAAACTGTTGTTCTGTAGCCTTAGCGGTTCGTTTCCTCTACCTTGGCAGTTAGAAACATGCAAGCTGGATTAAATCCGTTCTGGTTTCCCTGCAACTTTCAACTTTCTTTAGTTTGATTTAGGGAGAGAGCGCACAGAAGAGGGTATTTGAGCTTATCCCGATTAGTAGTGTGTCAGGACACTGACAACTAGCATCGGAAGCATTTTAGTAATATTTATTCACTAGTAGCGTCTGTTATCTCATTACGGGCACATGTGACACGACCGCGACGCATGCGCACGCGTCCGCCACAAATCAGCTCCGCGTCAAAATGTGCGGGTGAAAGTTGACATTCATCTTCCGTAACCCAAGATTGATGAAAATGTTTGATTTGAAAAGGATTTTCTCACTGATCAAGTGAGACCTCGTTTCAGACTTCCGAGCGGTATCGGAGCAGCAAGTCGTTCAGCAAGTTGTTCAAAATAAGCGATTCGAAGAGGTGGATGTGCGTGAATCCATGACACATCTCTGCAAAAAGTTGGCTGAAAAGCGGGTATTCGGCTCGAAACTGATGGCTGAGACCACGGTCGCTGGCCTCAATCACTCGACGTTCCCGAATTTACCCATCGAAGGGATCATGTACATACAACGTACGTTTCTACCAGTTTTTTATTCGCTCAGTTTTATTACTCTTAAAGACGTATACGTGAAAATATTTGAAGAGTCTAGGTATAGAAAAAGGTGTACATATCGGGTTTATGCCCAAGCGTGTACAAGGATGAGAGGCGCTAACCAATTAGAGCATCGACTGCACTAGTTACTTACTCACATCAGCTATCATTAACTCTTTAACATTTTTAATTTGACCATAATCAATCCTTTTTTTTAAATACGTACGCGGCTAGACCTCCAGGAGACGACCTAACCCGGGTAGCCAAGAACTCGATATGTACCAAAAAGAGCTTCAATTGTGCAACTTAGGAAGACATGAATCACATGAAAGTTTTGTTGTTGCCCTAAGACCTACAAGATAGATGTTGATTTCTAGGAAAGAACCGATTAGAAGGTTAAAAACCGGTTTTGTCCAAAATTGATTACCAGGGTTAGAGGTAAGTTTTTTGGAAATGTTCGATAATTGTAGTGTTATCAGTGAGAAGTGATACCTACGTATCTGTTTTTTAGACTTTAGACTTATTCTCTGCTGTCTCAGTCAATTCCCCTGGAGCAGCATTATATCGATATCCGCGCTACTTAATCGACATCAGACTTTTTACCTTTGCAAGGAGCGAATTTAATATAGACGCTATTATAAGATTAATGTGTAGTTTCTGCTCAGAACTCCGTAGCGCCAGAGCATGTGTGCTATCGATATTGATTAGGTAGCACTGTGGATCAATATTGACGGCCTCGGTATTGCCGCGCTGTGCGGTGTTTGCATTGACTCAGTAATCGAACTAACGATTTTAGGCAGTTAAGCAAGGAATAAGAGCCAATAAGGGGACCTACTGCACGCCCTCCCTGGGTGCCACCCTCGTTCGCTACGGCATCCCCTTCCCAGTGTAGGCCTAATCAACGACTACTACCCGTATTTTACAAGGTGGTAGATTCAACATTTGCACTACTATCATTAGAAAAGACGGTAGTTTCTGTCTAATGTGTCGCTAAGAGCAAGGAGACCGTCGAATAAAATGAGCACATGTGCGATTTCCTTCGTCATTCTTTCCTCTTTGAAGGAAACATTCATCCAAATGTCACTGTTCTAACTCCTGAGTAACAATCCACCTTTCCAGATGTGTGCCGGAAAGTTCTCGGCGATCGCTTCTCGAACGACGACGATTTCTGGGAGAGTCTACGCGATTCGATGCGAAAATTGGCGGCACGATGTCGTCGTGTTCGTCACGCAAAGAAGACAAAGAGCTCGCGTGAAGAGGGTGTGATATTGGCCAGCGAACGATCAGCTGGCTGGCCGGAGGGCAGTGTGGCGCAGACGCTTCAGAGTCTGAGCCTCCCCGTCGAGAAGCCCACGCACTCCGTCCAGATCACACCGATTCGGTCGGAACATAAGAAGTCTGTCGAGATCAGCGAAGCGAAGCTGGCCGAAACTCTTCAGAGTGGTCTACACGCGTTGGCTAACGCTACCCTCAGCAATCAGGTAAGCTTGAATGAACATCTTCATCTTCTTATGTTCGGCAGAAGGTACCACAAAAATCTCAAGGAGTACAGCGTCACTTATGAGCGGTGTTACTGACAATGTCAAAAATTCCATTATCCCGTCGTGACCAGCTTATTGATTACCTCATATGATGTGTCCTCTTTTGTTATTTTCTAGTTAACTCTCAGCTAACTCTTAAATTATTTTCTAGTTTTATTCCGTAAAAAGCTGATCTACTCTAGTTTAATGCTCACCAGGGAAGGGTCTGAGGCGTAGGTCTGAACGAGGGAAATGGATAGTACTGCGAGAATCTCCACCCTTCATATAGTAGAAAAACATGTTTCGTTTTTGCTGAGTCCTTGAATCCAAGGAGCTGCGGGCCCTCGAAGGTGGGGTACAGTAGCGCACCGTCAGCATGTGCCCACGTGCGCGCGCGCTTTTGTATGGGAAGCGGTGAAAGGCTTTGCGGCAAGCGAGTTGGTGGATCAGCAGGGTGCGGGGCTGATTCAAAGGTGCTGGGTGAGGTGTTCGACTCCCGTGCTAAGCAATATTTTTGCAATTTTTCATAACCGCTGCATCCCCCACCAATTTGCCTCCTACACAACTCCTCCCCATTTATTTCACTCTAAATTGTCCAAAGGGTCAGATTGGTGATCAACACCCCAGATTCGTGATTAACACCCATGACGTCGACAGTTCTAGTCACCCGTACCTGCTGTAACCTACCGTAATCTACAAAGATTTTAAAAACGGATGTAAGATTCGTGATCAGCACCCCAAACAGCCCCACTGGACTTGGTTTGGGCGAAAATACTTTTTTCGACCTCTCCTCGACCTCTGGAGTCGTGAAAGTACAGTACCTTCTCAGGAGTTGTGTACTTCCTATGCATCTCCTACACATTTATTTCACTCTATATTCTCAAATAAGGGTTTACTTCGAGCTATGCTTCACTCACTTCTCTCACTTTCTGTATTATACATAGTTTTGTGTTTTTCAGCGAATGTTAAACATTGACCTCACAGCATGCACGGGTAAACGCAGGGGACTAGGTCTGTCGAGGTCATAATCACCGATTTTGCCCAAACTTCTCCCGGGGGGGGGGGGGGGGGGGGGTTATTTGGGGTGCTTTCGGCTGATTACGGTAGGTTACAGCAAGCACGGATGACTAGGGCTTTCAAGGTCATGGGCTGTTGATCTCGAATCTGACCCTTTGACAATTCAGGGTGAAATACATGTGTAGGAGATGTGTAGGACGTAAGCTGATTTGAACCGCCACTAAGGCACTGTTGTACTTTCACGACTCCAGAGGTCGAGGAGAGGTCGAAAAAAAGTGTTTTCGCCCAAACCACGCTCAGGGTGGTTATTTGGGGTGCTGATCACGAATCTGACCGTTTTGACAATTTAGAGTGAAATAAATGTGTAGGTGATGTGTAGGAAGAAAATTGGTGAAGGAGGCAGCGGTTATGAAAAAATGCAAAAACAATGCATGGCACGGGAGTCGAACATCTGGCGAACCACCTTTGAAGCAGCCCCGTACCCTGCTGAGCCACCGACTCGCTTGCCACAGGGCCTTTCGCCGCGTCCCATACAACAGCGCGCGCATGCACATGGGCACGTGCTGACGGTACGCCTCTTTTGGTTCAAGGACTCAGCTTTCCCCCGTTCACACCTACGCCTGAGACCTTTCCCTGGTCAGTTTTTACTTGCAGGTTTGGGGTGTAGGTAAAGGCGATGTCGGAAGCGTGTAGCGCAGCGGCTCATCACCCTACTTTATACGTACATATATATATTGTGATCGAACGAATACACTCGAATAATTTATTCGAATATTCGAACAATCGATATTTCTAGATTATCAAATATTCGTTCGAATTCGAACATCGATGGTTTTAAAAGTCGAATATTCGTTCGAACTCGAACATCCTAGGGGAGCCATACATTCAAATATTATTCGAAAATCGAATGAGTTTATCTGATTATCGAGTAAACTTCCAATCTTTAAGCACAAAAACTGATTCTATCAAAGTGCTCGACTATTCGAATATCCGAATAAGCGAAAAATGGGCATATTCGATTTTCGATCATTCGAAAACATTGATGAGCGAATAAATTCGTTCATTCATTGTTCGATAAAATTTCTCATAAGCACAACTATACTTCATACCGTGAATTACATACTTTTACAGTACCTGGACCGTTAAGTGACGACAATAATTAATGTACAAAGCCTTATTTATTACTTCGAAATGCACCACCTGAAGCTAAGGAAAACTCCTAGGTCACACATAGCTTACGCGTCGCGACTGCGGATTTTTTTATTGCCCATCACTGGGTATTAATGCACATTTTTCGTAATCGTTTACAAATCAAAGTTTATAGGTTTGCTCCAACTGAAACGCTGCTTTCAGGAGGAATTAAGGTTTTTAATTCAAAGTGATATCTGGAGAGGCAATAAAAAATGGTTAGAATAACAAGAGAATAAAACCGAATGTAATGGTTTTCAAAGTTAGATAACGAAAACACTACCTTGTTGAATGAAATGAGAATGATTTGCCATTCCCCTAGCTGGGGTACACTTTTTGGTTCTCGGCGGGCAAACGCACCGAACGCCAGGGTATGTGGCTGGGGCGGAGCCAACCATTCAGAACAGGTGGCGACACCGACGCCGAACTTCTGCCTGCACCACATCAATATGGAGCGAAGAGAGGGCCACCTTTCTGGATCAAGCTGTGCCGTGAGAGAGGGCTCTTGTTGACTGGTAAATAAATAACAGCAATAAAAACGGTAAAAAATGAGCGCGTGGGAACTGCAGCGTGAAAGTAGAATTCCAAGCTTCGGTTTTTGGTACTAGTCCCCAATGTGACCTACATGACCCGCCCAGTGAGGCGCGTTCATAGGTGCTCATATGGTTTGTGATTGACTGGAGAGTTCGCGCCTTCTCATTTAGTTCCTATTAACGACTAGTACGCACAATCTCTACAGCTGATAAAAGGTTTCCGTACGCTTGTGCGATAATGAAGGAATTCAGATGTAGCTCAGATTCTCACCAAAATCATCGCAGGTGTAGTTTCAGGCACTTCCAGCCACATTGGCCGAGATGTCGTCGGCGTGGTCGCTTCTGCAACTGCACAAGAACACCGAGTCGCTGTTGCAGCAACGTGATCTGCGTTTCGACGACGCGGCGTCGCCGTGACACGCACGCACGCACGCACATGCTTGCGCGTCGTGTCGTGTCGCTGGCCGTCGCTCGTCCACGCCCACATTTTGCCACCTCACCTGAATCCGTCTCGATGGAGAACGCCGTCTGCCTCCTGTCCAAACACGGTGTGCCACACTCACACTCGCTCCACACATCGTTGCCTCTACACTAAGCCCTGAGTCGCGCTTCTTATGGTTGTCTATATTCCCGGCGCCCCCCGTTCCACCGTATCCCAGTGATGATTCGCATCCTCGGTGACCCACCTACATTGATCGATTTCCTTTAAAAGAGAAATTTTTATATTTACTACAGAGCATTTCTAGATTTTAGTCGTCGTGAGGTGTTTGTTTACAGTTTTTTCTTCTTTTTTTTATTATTGCGTGTGTGTTTACTCGCAATATTGTTTGCATACTTTTATTCGGCTTTCTTACTTGTTACTGCTACTCAGGAATTTGTCTCTCAGGATTCTCCATTTCGTGATTGCTTCTTCTCCATACACTCAGGACTTTTATTCATCAGGAATTTTCTCGACTTCAGGGAGGTCTACGGACCCAAATCGTTCACGATTCAGGCCGGTCTTTGGACCATTGTTTTCTCATTCTATCGCTACCTCTAACTCAGGATTACCTTGCGGCTTGTGCGTATAGTGCGTTACTCTCTCAGCTTATGTCGCGCTTTGTATTGCGATTTGCGACTCGTAGAGTTCGAATCCGCAGCCCGGCATCAGTCAAGCGACTTGTATAACTCGTATTACATTACCTGTGTCTATTGGTCTTCATCTCTTGCTATACTACCGTAAGATGCAAATCGATTAATTGATTATTTTGCTGGATATAACAACTCTACTAAAAGAATCACTTGCATCTTGCCTCCACTATATACTCGTACGTTTTCTGCGTTCTTTCCCTTATTGCTGTCAGCAATCGCTGTCCATTGCGAACTGCTGGTGAAAAGAGCACTTTGTCATATGTGACTCCACTTCCGTCTCACCTAGTGAGGTCACACTAAATTCCTCACATTGCGTCTTTAACATCCTTTGATAAACATCCCGTGGAGTACTTCCAACCCGGCTCATATACTGCTTTGCTGTCGGTGATTGCTTTTATACATCGGTAATAAACATTTATGAATTCGTGTTCTTTTACTGCCATTCAGGGTTTCATAACCCACATGGACAATCGCCGAAAATCAAACATTGCTTTAAGCGAATAAAGGATAAAAGGATAAAGGACGGCGTTATTCAATCCTTTTGGGATGCGCCACGCATTCTACTTCTACAGGATGGTGTGGAGGCGATTTGAATGCGTATTTGGCCATACAATGACTTGCGGTGGCCAGCCGATGAACAAGTCAGTGCTTTATCCTTCCCAGACAAATCTGGTACCAATTCACTGACCCCGGAGGGATGGAAGGCTTGGTTGGCCTGGGCGGGAAATCCAAACCAGGAACCTGGTATCGGGTGCAGGCGGCAGTTGGCGCCTCCTCAGACTGCGCTACACGCGCCATTGAAGCGAATACCTACCTATTTTAAGAGATTGACCAGAAGTGTAGAGTTCAGACTTCTAGTTCACCTGTCACTGTACTGGCTTTACTTTGCTTGACTGAGCTATGCATGAAGATTGCTATCAACTCTAATCGAATAACGTCTTGTCAGTCATCTTCTTTCACATTTAATTTGTTGTTGCCCTCGACGTAATGAAATCACGGGTCACTCCTCTGTTTGCTGCTAAGAGTCGCTTGGTTTTATAGGGACCTTAGAACTTGGAAGTTGTCTTTTATTAGGGTGTTCCACACGGAATGTCGCTTCAGACCAAAAAGTTAAATTCGTACAAGGCAATTAAAACCAAACATAATTTGGTAATATGTGCACCATAAATATAAACAACCTTCCCCAAGGTACACGCAAAGATTGGATCCCGTCTTTAAAGAAATGAGCTGGCCTCGAATCGAGGAAGTTGGTCACCCAAATCCGGATTTCGTCATAGTCGGCGAACTTCTTCCCAGCCAAGGCGTGCTGCATCGAGCGGAATATGTGGTAGTCGGATGGGGCAATGTCAGGGCTGTACAGCGGATGAGGCAAAACGGTCCAACCAAGTTCCTCAATTTTCTGCTGGACGACTTTTGCGATATAAGGCCTCGCATGAGCATGCGAGGCAGCAAGTTACTAGAGGAGTTGTAAACTCGTTTCGGATCTAAATTTGGAACAGGATTTGGAGTAGGATTTGGAGCAGACGAGCTCTACCGCAAGCTCCGGAGTCGATCTTGTCGGATCAGCTTCAACGGCAGTCCGTGAAAGGTCGCTCTCCAGGATAGGCGCCTGTCTTCTATGCTCTTTGTCTTCTAGACTTTCGTCGTCGGCGAAACCACCGCTCGCATTGTCTTTTGAAAACGATTTCTTCGCCAAATGCAGCTACCAACGAACGATGCGATTCCGCAGCGGATTTCTTCAATCTGAAGTCGTAGAGCAGATACGCGCGTACAATCATTTTCTGGTCCATTGTAGTCTGAAGACTATAATTTCTGAAACCGATGAGGGAATGAAGTAGGAAAAATAGGAAATGTAGAAGATGAAATGCCGCGAAAAACTAACCCTAAGCGAGCTCACAACCGATGAGAATAACTGTGAAAAGAAGGCCACAATGTGTGCGACATTCCGTGTGGGACAACCTAGTAGCACTAGTAGGTTCGTCTTGAGATTGCTACAGAACGGGTCTGATTTTCGCGACTTGTTTTGCCTTCATCTCGTAGATGGATTGATCATTTTGTTTTCGTTTTGGTAGTTTGTCGACTCTGTCATTTAATTTCAGCCAAATAAGTACGATTAATAATTAATAATTTCAAATAAAGGATAAACATAAAGAACGGCGCTACTCAATTCCTTTTGGGATGGGCTACGCATTCTACTTCTACGGGATGTGGAGGCGATCTGAAGCGGGAACCTGGTATCTGGTGCACGCGACAGCCGGCACCTCCTCAGACTGCGCTACACGCGCCCTATTTTTTCAAATACAATCCTTTAAATATGTAATTGCATAGGTAGGGTAGCCAATTCCTAATCTTCCGGAAGTCAGGAGTAATAAGTATCTGCAGAATAATTAATAATTTCGTTTTCGTTTTGATAGTCCGTCGAGTCAGTCCTTGGCCAAATAAACTCGAATAGTAATGAATAATCTCAAGTACAATTTTTAAAATGCACAACTCCGTAGATAGTGCAGCAAATTCCTAACCTCCCAGAAGTCAGGAGTAATGAATACTTACCATAATAACTTCAAGCATTATTTTTTTAATTCATATGAAATTGCGTAGGTAGGGCAGGGGCCCCTAATCTCCCAGAAGCCAAGAGGAGGAAATACATGCACTTGTTCATCGGCTGGCCACCACAAGTCACTGTTGTGTCCAAACAGGTATTCGAAGTGCCTTCACGACATCCAGTAGAAGTAGGATGCATGGCGCATCCCAAAGTGGATTGACTTACGCCATCCTTTACCCTTTAATGTTTTCTAAGGCTGTATGTCCAAATTGTATAATTCGCGTTTTGTCCTCCTACAAAAGAAGGACAACAGAGTAGATCTTCGTAGCTATATACCGTCCTCGTAGCTCGTGAAGAACTTTTGCGAGAAAGGAGGAATTCAACTGGAAGCTTCCCAACTCACTGATGTCGTGCTCTGTGTATGTCGAAGAACATAGATAAAGATATGAAGGACGACCTGGATTGGAGGCAAAGAGCTGCATGGGCCGTTTTCGGACCTATCAAGTCATCTTACGGACCCCAACTTCCGAGCAAACCTATTCGATGCGACTGTTTCTTTGTGCTTTGACATGGCAGAAGTGTCGTCGATGGAGACGTGGACGACACTACTGCCATGTCAAAGACGGCATGTTCCACGCACAGAGCACTGGAAGGAACAAGAACGCCTTCTAAAGCATAACCGTTGAACTCAACATTGTGAGTGAAGGCTAAATGCAGATTGATAGGTCACATCATGAAGAGACAAGACGACTGATGGATGAAAAGACCATCGGAGTGGATCGCGAAGGACATCAAGCGCCCTCGTGTTGGACCTCCAACAAGGTGGGCCAATAGGTTCGTCGCACGGCTGACTAAACTGGCATTTCAGTTGGGAATGAATGAAGCAGCTCGTCAGCGTCACCAAGTTCGAATGTCAACAACGTCCTGGATGACGATGGCGAGGCAGCCAAGCGAATGGAAGTGGAATTGTAGCCCCCACGACCAGCGGAGACGGGTCATCAAAATATATTAGTTAGTAAATGACCTACTTGAAACTGTATCTCATATGGTCTAGCATCCATTGTCATCCGCCAAAAATGGGCGTTATTTGGTTCGAAAAGTCGACAGAATCGCCTTTGCTTGAATGCAACAGCCTTGTCTGTCGAGCCGCCAAACAATAAATTGCATTGCTTAAGGTGAAATCGATCCGGGTACATGAAACACTTTTGGGGGGCAATAACAAGATTGGATGCTGCAGATATGCAGGTAGTCAAGTCCAGAGAGGCGAAAGCGGTTCCTACTTCCCATATATACAGTCTCCGTCATAATCATCTGAGAACACTACAGCTATCAACCAAAGAAGGTGCTAGTTCAAGTCATATCAATTTGTATCAGATCTGTAGGTCTACAGCCAGTGTTGTCTTCCTTTAACTTCTCTAGCCGTATTCATGAACATTCCCGGGATCTTCCCGGCTTCCCACGGGAAGCGACCGAGGCGAGAGAGCGAGGCAGGAGAGAGGGGCGAGAGATGATATCGCTTTGATATCGCTTATCTCCCGCTCCCGCCGCTTCATCAATACGGCCTCAGGTCTTTCAAGGGATATTAGTGAGGTTTGATGAGCTCCGTTCTGGTAGGGTCTTTCAATTAATTATTCGTGGACATGCTGAGGCCACATTTCACAGGACACCTTCTACATGATCTTTCCACTTCGAACTACTATGAGCTCTACTTGATCTATTCCTTTCCGACCCTGACGGTGTGCGTGTGACCCCGCCAGAGCGTTTCTCAATACAGCGTTACCCTCGTCATATTTTTAACAATAAAATCCTTAAGTGATCGCTTGTCTGTCTTCAGCGTGTGGCTTGTTTCTTGTTCTATCCCTTGACAACAAATAGATCAACTAACGCTCTTATTTCTGTAGCAGCCTTGTCTCTCCCTAAGTCAATTTGCTGATGTTTATCTAAACGTACATGTGTCTGTATAATATATATTGGATCCGACCGAAAATCTTGCTTATATATAATCGACTAATGTCACGTGTCCATACGGGGAGGGGGGAATGAAACGCCGCACCATTATAGGCAAGATATGCCTATGATAGTGCGGCGTATGTCAGCCTGGTTTTATTTCAGCTTAACAATGGACGATTGTTAGCGAACTTATAACTTGGTGGCGGTTCACCCAAGTTCACGATATATTCCGCGGGCAGCGCGTCATAATATGAATGGGGACCAAGTGCGGAGCGTAGGGATTCAGAAGACGTGTCGAACACGTCGGCAACCGTGCATGTTGAGCCGTAGACGTGCCGAACACGTCGGCAACCGTGCCTGGGCATTTAGATGATCATCGATGGGAGGCGTTCACAGCAGGGGAGGCAATCGATATCAATCGATATTATCGATTTTTTGTGGATGTCGTTCAAGCGGCACGAAACTTTCAGCCCTGGGGGTAGTCGAGGTCGCTGAACACGAATCTGAAGTTTGTCTTGAGGTATCGATCACCATCAATCATCATATTGATCAAATTATACATGGATGTCGTTCATTTTTTCTGTTTCTTTCTAACTTGCCGCAATCGACGCAGTTAAGGTGCTCTTCCTGCGGAAACCATGACATAGGTGAAATTGATGATGAGAAGTTATTACTACGGCGAATCCGTTGAGAAGCCGTCAATACGGCCGACAGGCCGCTTTGGCGGCTGTATGTACTCTATATAGTAAAACCAGTTCTTTATCGTAAAGAAAGTATGAAGGTCTAAAAGTTGGGAAAAGAAGATGGTCGGAGCGTTTTCTTCTTGGGATTTGGGGGCGAAGCCCCAACCAGTCGACGGCGGCCGCTAGACCACTGAACTACTGGTCTTCAGATAATTGGATTATTTGGATAATGGGAATTTTGTGGTCGCTGGGTTTTTAGATGGTTCGGATAACACCAACTTCGCAGACCTCGGATTTAAATGATTCAGATCGGGATATCAGATTCGGATATCCGAAAATGATTCATTCGGATCCAGTATATACTGTATACTGCTACTGACAACGAAAGGTTCCTAACTCATGGTGAGCTTTTGCGATGCTATTTTGACAGGATGTAGGGCCCTGAGAGCAGAGTCCAGAACCACAGTCAGTTTTTGCTGAACGCTTTTATAAAGACCTGAAAAAGTGGTGTGAAGACGTGTGCGCAACACTCATCAACCTCTACGACACCGCACAAGATGTGCCTCGGTGGTTTTCCAGTTCGAGTCCGATTGCAGCCAACACTTTCGCACGAAGTTTGTTAGTTTGTAGTTATTACGATCTATCATGATCACAGGAGTCAATTTTAGAAATTTAATGCTATGTGCTAGTTTTTCAAGTATTCATATCTGTACCACCACCATATGCCGTATACCAATGATACCGTAATTGCACACAAATACGCTTATATTGGAAATAGGTGTAACTGGTATAAAATATACCACTAACCTACTTTTATATATTATATAAGGTGTAATATATAAAATATACAAAATATTTTTATATTGAAATTAGGTAACTGTTATTCAAAAAAGATACCACCCGTGACTTTTCCTTTGATTGCAGATTATAACACAGGCCTACCGACAGTTCTGCGCGCTCCGGTATTTCGGCCGTGTCTGCCACACGCGTGGGCGACAGCTGGTTACATTGATGTTCACCCAGGACCCTTGTCTACATCTACAGATTACGCGTTCAACGAAGAAGAAGTGGTCGTTCCTTGCCAGCGCCAGAATATTGTTCCTCACTGGCTTTTGTAAGATGCTGCTGCTGACACTCGCTTGTGTCTTACTTGTTTCACAGTTTTGTACCATAGCGGTTAACTAGAAGGGAAATTATAAATATAAGACTTTCAATTTAATAATATATAAGGCCTTTTACTTCCAAAGAAATGATATGGTGCAGATATGAGTAGTTGAAAAACTAGCACATATGAAGGCGCAGACAGCCTTGGTTTGTTGCAAGCATTGATGGTCTAAAATTGCTTCCTGTGATCATGAGAAAGCGTAATAACAACAAACTGTCGCCTGTATCACCTGTCGTCCCGTTGATCATCGACTTGCTCGAGCGGGCGCCAGCAGCGTCTCCATTCGTCCCTGTCGCGTGCCAGAGTGGTCCAATGGATCCTCCTCGCTCGAGGGACACGAAGAGCGTCATATCGGTCGTTCAGGGCTTTCACGAAGAAGTCCGACCAACGCGTTGGTGGGCGTCCTGGTGTTCTTTTGACATCCCGCGGAATCCAGTCTGTGACGGCTCTCGTCCAGCGGGTGTCTGCGAATCGCATTACGTGGCCGGCCCACCTAATTTTCGACGACTTGGCCCATGCGACAGCGTCTCTGATCTTCGAACGTCGGCGAAGCTCGGAACTCCGGAGGCCTTCTCTCACTTGCGTGAGTCGTGTCACTCCGAGCATCGTCCTCTCGATTCCACGCTGCGCGACGCTGATCGCGTGTTCATCCTGCTTTCGTATAGCCCAGGTCTCTGAGGCGTATGTTAGGGCAGGAAGAACAGTGGAGTCGAATAGGTGGGCACGGAGTCGGACGTTCTTCGTTTTCTTCACGACTTCTTCGACGCTCTTGAAAGCTCCCCAAGCCGCTCGTTTCCTCCTGCTCAGCTCTGGTGCTAGGTCGTTGGCCATGTTGACTTCGCGACCCAGATACACATAGCTGGAGTATTCGGAGATGTTCGTTCCGTTGAGCGAGAATGGGGCATCAGAAACCCATCCGTTCTTCATGAACATCGTCTTCGTAAGATTCAGCTGCAGTCCAACGCTTCCACATACACGATCGAAGTCGGCCAGCATTCGCTCCGCCTGAGTGATGCTCGGTGTTATGAGCACGATGTCGTCAGCGAAGCGAAGATGGTGCAGTTGCCGGCCGTCGACCTTCACTCCCATGTCATCCCATTCTAGTTCGCGCATGACGTTTTCGAGGGTGGCGCTGAAGAGCTTCGGGGATATGGTATCCCCTTGTCGAACCCCTCTCTTCACGTCAATGACGACGTCGTTGTAGAATGGTGAGATCTTGGTCGTGAATCCACTGTACAGCTCTCGAAGGACTCTGATGTACTGAGTAGGAACGCCCTGGGTGAGCAGGGCTTCCATAACCGCTTCAGTCTCGACGGAGTCGAATGCCTTCTTCAGGTCAATGAACGTAAGGCACAGCGGCAGCTTGTACTCTCGCGACACTTCGATGAGCTTCGTAATGGTGTGTATGTGGTCGATCGTGCTGAATCCTCTCCGAAATCCTGCTTGTTCGCATGGCTGTCCTTCGTCCAGCGTTCTACTAATCCTATTCAGGATGACTCGAGTGAACAGCTTGTAGACTACGGACAGCAGGCAGATCGGGCGATAGTTGCCAATGTCGTGCACGTCTCCCTTCTTGTACAGCAAGACGGTCTTGCTGGTCTTCCACTGAGATGGAACCTTGCATTCGGACAGGTAGCGTGTGAAGAGCCGCGCCAAGGTGTTGATGAGCGCTGGCGGGAGGTTCTTCAGGTGTTCAGCTCTGATCCTGTCAGGACCGGGTGCTGTACGTTTCTTCACCGACGAGATGGCGTGTCGGATCTCGGAAGGGAGAACAGAGGGGATGACGTATCCATCCTGCGGAAGATGGCGTAGGGGCAGGTGGACGTGGCTATCGAAGAGATCGGAGTAGAAGTCGTGGATGACTTTCTCCATGGTCCTTCTGGAAGAGGTGACGGTTCCGTCAGGACGTCGGAGAGCGGTCATCTTGGTCTTGAAGTTGGCGAAGTTCCGGCGGGCATTGCGGATGCTCAGCCCTGCCTCTGCTGCTTCAGCCAACACTTCCGCCCTTCTCTCCTTCAGATCTTCCTTTATCGCCGCTCTGCATAGCTTTGCAAGCTCGGACGTCAGTTGATAGTTGCCTGGCGCTCGTGCTGCTCCACGTTGGCGTATCAGCTCGAGAGTTTCCGGAGACAGGCGTCTCTTGGTGGTCTTCAAGCTCTCGGCTCCCTTAGCACTATCGTGGAGATGGTGCACGAAGCGATCGTATTCCTCGTCGACGTTGTCCATGACGGCATCTTCCCAAAGGCCGACAAGAGAGGTGTAGAGATCCCAGTTGATGGTCGTTCTGGGACTCCTCTTCTTGAACTTCGCGGCCTTCTCTCCTTGACGCGAAAAGCGGAACCTCGCGCGAAGGAGGCGGTGGTCCGATCCCGTGTAGAACTTGGGGACAACGGAGACATCGGTCAGGCAATACTTGCGATTGAAGATGATGTGGTCGATCTCGTTGTGAAACTGGCCACCGGGGGATTCCCAGGTCCATCGTAGGGAGGGAGGCTTCTGGAACTGCGAGTTTCCATGGATGGTCTTGGTCGACATGATAAACTCAGACAGCCTTTCACCTTGCTCGTTCCACTCCAAACCGTGGGTTCCGATGTGAAGTTCTTCCAGCGACCTTCGTGGCCCGATCTTGGCATTGAAGTCGCCGACGATCACCTTGTAGAAGGTGTGATCTTCCTTATAGAACTTCTCCAGCTCCACGTAGAAGGCCTCGCGTCTTCGTCATCGTAGTCGGATGTTGGGGCATACGCGACGAACACAGTCAAGGCTGGCACGGAGCCACATCGCTTCAGTCGCAGACGTCCGATTCGGCTTGTCAGAGACTCGTACGAATCGATGTTCATGGCCAAGTGCGTGTTGACGAGGACACCAACGCCGCCTACTCCCCTGCTGTCGCATGTTCCGAGGAACAGTTCTTCTCCGGAGTCGTAGGCGGCGTGTAGGGGGTGGTGTCTTCTCGTCTCGGTCAGTCCGATGACGTCGTACTTGATCTTCCTGGCTTGCATCATCAGGTCCTCGACGGATGCTTCCGACGCAAGCGTGCGGGCGTTGTAAGTACAGATCGTCATCCTAGTCCTTCTCAGTTTGCGCAGCCTGGTTAGGCCCTGAGATTTTAG
>OX375870.1:8820388-8842146 GCA_947359475.1 Heligmosomoides polygyrus bakeri
CTCTCCATATGCTATTTGCAGGTTATCTGGCGCACATCGCTGTCACTTTTCGAGTTTTCCTGGATGAAGAGCAAGTGAAGGATGATAGTGTCTCCCCTATCGAGGAGATTGGAAACATTTATCATCTGGGCAGCCAGATTGGCGTAGTTTGCCTATTTCGATGTAGTATTGCTTATTTCTAGCGTTTCTCGGTGCAATCCCAAGGGGGGGGGACCACCTTATAATGGGACTTGCGTCCTACCCCTCGATCTCTCGGCATGTCCTTTCTCACCCCCAACCCAGAGCCCCCTGGGTAGACCCATCAAAAACATTACAACAAAGACAAGAACGAGCATAAGCAATACTTACTTACTTTGATACTTTGATGGTCCTTTTGTCGGCTGGAGGTCTTCTCAGCGGGGACCACAACTCTTCCAGACCGCTCGATCTCTGGCTGTTTGCATACAGTGAGGCAGACTCCGCTCTCTGAAAGATCTTGAGAATGAGTCTGCCCATCGCGTTGGCGGTCGTCCCAGTGGTCTCTTATGGTCTCTCGGGAGCTATTCTGTGACACGGAGACTCCATCTATCGTCCTTTCGTCGAAGCAGGTGTCCGGCCCAGCGATATTTGGACTTCTTCATGTACTGCAGCGGGTCTGCTAATTGCGACTTCTCCCGTAGCTCCGAGCTTCGTAGGCCTTCTTGCCATTGCTGACGATGCTTGTCCTTAGAAGACATCTCTCCAGTGCACGGTGCGTAGTTTGCATCGCTCTGGCGATTGTCTTGTTGTCGGGCCAGGTTTCCGTCGCGTAACACATCGCAGGCGTTGAATATCGAGGCCTTGAGGCCGGCATCCTTGACCTGATCGGTGACTTCACGAATCGAACTGAAGGCTGCCCATGCTGCGCGTCTCCTGCGGGCGATTTCAGGAGCGAGGTCGTTATCCATGTTCAGCTCTTCTTCCCAGATAGACGTAGGAGTCGACCTGTTGTAGAGCGACTCCATTTAAACCTTTCGAGTCCCATGTCACACCACTGGTTGAACATAAACTGCGTTTTGGACATATTCATGTCCAATCCAATCTTCATACCTGCCACATTGAGCTCGTTCAGCATTTCCTCGACTTCTGCCGTGCTGGTAGAGATGAGAACAATATCGTCGGCGAAGCGAAGCTTGCTGATCCGTTTACCGTCGACAAGGTAGCCTTTAGCCTCGTCCCATTTCAAGTCTTTCATGGCATCCTGGAGTGCCGCTGTGAATAGCTTAGGAGAAATCGTGTCTCCCTGCCGTACTCCTTTCCCGATAGGAATTTTAAGCTTTCGATCGAACAGCTGGATGGTAGTCGATGTGTTCGAGAAGAAGTCGGATGTAGGGCGATGGTATACCAGCGTGCACAAGTGCGTTCAAAACGGCGTTGATTTCCACCGAGTCGAACGCTTTCCTGTAATCCACGAAGACAAGGACAAGTGGGAGGTGGTATTCGCGGCTCCTCTCGATGAGCTGTGAGACAGTCTGAATATGGTCCATGCAGGAGAAATCCTTGCGAAACCCTGCTTGCTCCACGGGCTGATATTCATCCAAGCAGCGCTCCATGCGGTTAAGCAGTATCTTGGTGAAGATCTTGTACACAACCGAGAGAAGACTGATGGGTCGGTAGTTGTTGATATCCTCCTGCTGACCTTTTTTGAAGATTAAAACTGTTTTCGACTCCTTCCATGAATCCGGAATCCTACCAAGTCGAAGGTAGTGGTTGAAGTGCTTGGCAAGAAGTGAGCAGAGGGCACTGCCACCCGCACGAAGGAGATCAGCAGAAATGCCGTCCGGTCCGGGAGCAGTGCCCGGCTTCATCCTTCTGATGGCATGAGCAACTTCTGATTCCAGAATGGGAGGTACTTCCTCAGCTGGTGGCATCAAGCATTTCGGGACAGTGATGGAAGAACGGAACAGATCTGTGTAGAATTCTTGAACGATGGCCTCCATCGCTCTTCGAGACGTTTGCGTTGTTCCATCCTTATCCACAAGGGCTGACATTGTTGCCTTCTGATCGCAGAGATCTCGTTAGCAGCGCTTTATGCTTGAACCTTTCCCAGCGGCTTCTAACAGCTTCAATCTTCTGTAGGCTTGAATGGACTCCTTCACTGCAATTCGACAGGCCTTCGAGATGGTGACTTTTTCCAGATGGGAAGCGTTAGGATCCAGTTTAACAGCTCTTCTTTGCTCCAAGAGCTTAATCGCATGTGCGTTGAGTCTTGAAGCAGACGGCGATGTGGCTCCGCAAGAGCTGCTAGCACATTTCAACAGTCCTTTGGAGGGAAGGTCGTAGTCTTCCGATGGATCTTCAAGAAGATTCCAATCATACGACTTTATTGAATATTCCAACTCCTCAGACTTGAATGTGGGGATTCTCACCGGTGCGGTTTATGAGTGTCACGCTTGAACATCCTCTTTTGAGAGTCAGTTTCGCACGGACAAGACGGTGATCCGAGCCGGTGTCAAATGAAGGCAGCACGGAGACGTCGAACAGACTCCAGCGTCTGTTTGTAAGAACATGGTCGATCTCCGAACGTGTTTCTCCATTTGGGCTTTCCCAGGTCCATCGTCGGTTTGAAGGCTTCTTAAACATAGAATTTCCATGGTAGAGACGGCACGCGGATAGGAAGTCTATCAGGCGCTCTCCGTTTTCGTTCCTTGAGGAAGTTCCATGTGGTCCTAGCCTCCATTCGTGCTGATCATTCGTACCGACGATGGCGTTAAAGTCACCAACGACAACTTTGTAGTAGCTCTTCTCGTCGTTGACAGTCCTTTCGAACAGCTTGTAGAATTCCTCCTTTTCTTCATCTGTGGCCGCAGATGTTGGAGCATATCCATTTATGATGGAGATGGTTCCTTGATCTTTGGTTTCCAGACGAGGAACAGCTACTCGCGGACTGATGATCTTGTAAGAGTCTACTAGGTGGTGCACTGTCGAATTGACGAGAAATCCAACTCCGCCAATATTCTTTCTGTCCACCTTTGCTCCTATAATGAGAAGCTCGTTGTGGTCGGTCCTTCTTATGGTTTCCGTTCTGCCTTTCGTTTCCTGCAGGGCGATAACGTCGTATTTGATGTTGCGGCTTCTGTAAAGCAGTGTCCGAAAATCCTGCTCAGATGCGATCGAACGACAGTTATAAGTGCAGACGAATAGGCAGTTTCCGTGTCGTGGTGGGAGGGAGTTTCCGGTAGTCCGATTCCAATGACGTCCTGATAGTTTAACTCCGAGATTAGATGGCCCCTCGCCGGAGTTGGATGCAACCGACGTCGTAGAGGTCCACCTCCGGCGCGCGGAGGACTGGGGCACGGGTTTAGTTGTTTGAGCCATACCGGTGGTCTGGTTACTCACATGTTCCTGGCCAGGGATACAGGAGAGCCGCCCATACACGACAAAGCGTCGCGTACTGCGTGACCGTTTGTGCCGTTAGCCATCACAAAGTGATGTTCACCCCTTCACCGCGATGAGGTGGCACATGAAGGGGCATAAGCAATAATAATCAGCAAGAAATACGCTCCAGGTGTCTCCGGGTCACCTCTACGTATCGCCCGACGGTGAATAAGTCGACACTCACGCATTCGGTAGTGCAGGAATTGTCACGGGGATTTACCGCTGGAGCCTGTTAATGTCTTTATAATTAAAATTCCAAAATATTCCAGCGACGGAACCCGCCGTTTTCACGGGAGTGCATCGGGTAAGCACTTTTATATGTGATGTTGTGTGAGTTTATCTTTAAATACTGCATATTTACATGTGACTATGGAGTGGCCTCCCGCCTTGGGACTGCACCCGTTTCTCTTCGTTCTGATATCGCTCAAATGCGCCCCCCCCCCCCAACTTGGATTGCACCTCACCTCTCCTCAACAAATGGTGACTAGACAGGAAGATCAAATACGAAGATACTAAATGAATTCGCTTATACTAGTAGCGTCTAACAAGCGTTTGATTTTTTAAAAGGAAAGCTTGGAAGTGGATGCAGTTGGCAGCAGATGGAATGGAGCATGGATGGGGTATGGTTTTGTCCAGCGGTTAATAGAGGCGAAAACCGGATATTTCAGGTGAACACCTACATCACCTGTCGTCTCGTTGGTCGTCGAGTAGGTTGCGGAATGAAAGAAAATTCATGATTATTGAGAAATTACATGGGCGCAACATTGTAAGACGGTATCCCCTGTATCACAGGTCGTCCCGTTGATCGTCGAGTAGGTCGTGGGAAGGGCACCAGCAACGTCTCCACGTCTCCCAGCTCGTGCCACCAGCTGCGTGCTCCAGTGGATCCTCTTCGCTCGAGGAATACGAAGATAATCACAACGTTCGCTCAGGGGTTTAGTGTCCAGCGTGTTGTTGTGCATCTTGGCGTTGCCTCGACTTACTATACTTATATGGCCGTCTTCCTTGTCATGCGGGCGACAGCATCGCTTCCATTTCCTTCGATATCCCTCCATCGTCATCCAGACACTGTTGCCATTCGAGCTTGCTGACGTTGAGACGAGCAGCTTAATTCATTCCCAGCTGAGATGGCAGTTGGGTCAGCGGTGCGGCGAACGTGTCGACCTACTCTACTGGAGGTGTTCTACGAGGGCGTTTGACGTCTCTCGTGACCCACTGTTGTGGTCTTTTCATCCAACGGTTGTCCTGTCTCCTTCTGACGTGCCTGGCCCATCGGCATTCGGCCTTCCACACGTAATCCGCTAGATCACGAAGATGAGACATTCTTCTCATGTCGGAGTTGCGAACTCCAACTCGTTGCCGAGTTCACCAGTTCACCTGCCTCGTGCAACTCAGCAAGCATCGCCTCCGCTTCAGCGGTAGAACTCGAGAAGAGTACGATATTGTCAGCAACTCGTTCTTTTGACACCCCGCGGAATTCATTTGATTACAGCTTTAGCAATGGTTGTAAGCGAGCGTAGGCGGCTTACTTCATCTTCGACGAGTTGTTCTGTTCGGGACCATCTTTGATTCTTGAATCTCGCTTCTCCAATGAATGTTCTCTTTATACCTTGCTGTACGACACTGATCGTATGTTCATTCTGCTTTCGTAAAACCCATATCTCTGAGGCCAACTTATACAGATTCACAGACAGCTCATCAGGTAGCAAAATTAGTAACCGCTTTTTCTTTTGTAAAACTCGTTCCACCATCTTATTATAAATTTTTGCGCGAGTTCCTGCAATTGTTGCATTGGAGAACGGTGGGAGCTGACGGCGCAAAGTGGCTTTGGTGTAACGGAACTATCCATTGCAGTCCTGCATAGGTGTAAAACACAGTAGTGGCCAGCCGATGAACAAGTCAGCCCTTTTTCCTTCCCGGACAAATCTGGTACCAATTCACCGACCTCGGGGGGAAGGGGGGCAGACACAACTCCAACGCCGCGCTAACACCCTTGGCGTAGGCGACGAAATTGGACGAGTTGTCGCGGTCCGACTGCTTCCGATAGGGTCCGCTAGTGACTCGCGTTGGAGTGCGAATGTGTGCGCCGGCGATCTCGACCGTGCAGAAGAAGAAAAGAGACATGAGATGAGGATGAGACAAGTCTAATGTCTGCTGGTAGGGAAGTGGGAGTGATTGTTAACAAAGTGCGGGCGGAATCAGACTCAATCTATTTCAAATGAATGAAGGGAAATAGTCAAGGATCTGGTGAGGGAAATTCGAAACAAGGACTGGGACGGGGTTACTAACTTGACGTTTCAGAAGCAAGTGTTTGTAAGTCTCTATGGGAGGGGGGGGGGGGATGAGCGCACTAATCCACACTTAACCGTCACCAACTCACTTGTCATAGTTCACGTGTAATGCCATTGACAAGCAAACGCGAAGGACCTCCTTATTTCTCCAATCTGCAAAGAGAGGTAGAGGAATTTTACTGCTTCCTTTTTCTTCCAAGCGCCTCCACCAAGAGAGTTCCTCTTCTACTTCATTTGGGCTCTCTGTGGTGAAAAAATAGTCGAGGAGCTTAAACACTGGCAAGATTTCGTGCTCCACGGCTAACCTCACTTCACCGAGCGCACGTCCGAGTTACAGCGCTTCGACGTCGCGTTGAGTTACGTCCTGGAGCCACCCCGGAGGGGTGGAAGGCTTGGCTGGCCTGGGAGGGAAATTTGAGACAGGAGCCTGGAAGGGGATGCACGAGACAGCCATCACCTCATCCCTCTGCGCTAAATGCACACAAAAAAAAGCACCCGATCAGAGAATGGTCTCAACAGATCGCCGTATACAGACTGCTCTACTGGATACAACACCCTGGTCAGTATACATGTCGTAAACAAGTGATTTTGCGCCCCGACATTAAACCAGAGTGATCTGGATTTGAAAACCAGCAGGGAATATCCACATCGGCAAGATCATTTACTACTGCGTAAGCTCTCGTATTTCCATAGAATTGCCTCCCGATAGCGGGAAACGAGGTTGTCGCTGCCTTGACTTGGGATTCTGGCTTAGAGCCGTTCAGTCATAGTCCCCCAGATGGTAGTTTCGGACTATTGACCGATCGCTCAAGTCCATGAGCCAAATGTAGAGCCTGCTGTTTCTTTTGTACTAAGCAGGATTACTATCGCAACAATTAGTCAACAGAAGGGTAAAACCAACTTGTCTCATGAGGGTCTGAACCCAGCTCGCTTTCCAGGTTAGTGGGTGAACAACCCAACGCTTGGCGAATTCGGCTTCGCAATGGTAGAAGAGCTGACATCAAAGGATCAAAAAGCAACGTCGCTATAGACGCTTAGCTGCCACGAGCCACTTATCCCTCTGGTAATATTTCTGTCACCTCTTACCAGAAACCATCTAGATTAAAAGGATGCATAGGCCACGCTTTCGCGGTCTGTACTCATACTGAACGTCAGGATCAAGCGAACTTTTGCCCCTTTGCTCTACGAGGAGTTTCCTTATTCTCTCAGCTGGCATTAGGATACCTGCGTCACAGTTTGACGGACGTACCACCCCAGTCAAAATCCGCTCCTGACACCGTCTTCGGAGGGGGTCACAAGGCCACTAGGCGGCCCTGCTTAACACTTTGAAAAAGAGCTGATGTTGAATCTCTTCTCACAGCATAAGTAAAGAATCAATACTCGGGGATATTCGATCTAAGTAGTCAACCTGCTAAATGGTGAGCTCCACTGAGGGAATTTGAACAACGCTGTCTTTAAAGAGTTGTTTACCTTATGGCTTTCCTCTCACTCACTATATCATCCTCGGAGATTAGAGATTCTCGATCGTATTTTCAACAAGCACATAAAAGACGTGGAATGCTCCTAGTAGGTTAGCAATGAGAATGTCGTACATTCTGGAAAAGGTACTACAGTTTTATGCCCACTGGACAACATCGTATGGCTAAGCTGCCGGACGGCAGCTTCTGTGCGATTCCTGCCATTTACTTAAAGAAAACCCTGACCGGATTTCACAACTGAGTACAATTCTACTCGAGCACATATCTGGTAAAGTGTAATTCTTTGAGTGTCGTTTGCATTATAAATAACACCGTTTATATGTTACAGAAATCGCTGAAGTATCAGCACACAAGGTGTAGGTGTGATAATGAATGTGGGACTCTCAAGCCCTCTAGCTCGCCAGGTCAATCTCTTTCTTCAACTTGGAACTACGCCACCATAATGTACAGTGGAGATGACACATATCTCTGAATTGAAATGACTGCGTATCAGTTGGGACAGAACAACTTGGGACGGGCGCGTGTAGCGCAGTCGGAGGAGGCGCGACTGTCGCGTGCACCCGATACCAGGTTCCTGGTTCGGATTTCCCGCCCAGGCCAACCAAGCCTTCCATCCCTCCGGGGTCGGTGAATTGGTACCAGACTTGTCTGGGAAGGATAGAGCGCTGACTTGTTTATCGGCTGGCCACCGCAAGTCATTGTATGGCCAAAAACGCATTCATGTCGCCTCCACGACATCCCGTAGAAGTAGAATGCGCTGGCGCATCCCAGAAGGGATTGAGTAACGCCGTCCTTTATCCTTATCCTTTATCCTTTATCAGTTGGATCTAATGATGAAGGGTACATACTTATGAGCGGTACGATGACTTTTTGGTTTCTTTATAAAGTCTATGCAGAAGCGCTAGGTGTTGAATTCGGACGTTCAGTTCATATGGCATAACTTCTGATTCCGTTCAGACCATGAACCAGGAACCTCGATATTGCAAACTGCCGAAGGCGGCAGTAAGCTAAAGCCTTTATTCCTTATTCAGTTTTGTACGGCTGATCCGTTGTTGTCTTTGTAAACAAAACCTACGTTACTAACATTAGTTTTACAGAGGTCATTCTATAGTTTGCCTGAGAGAAGCAATAAGGGATAGCATACGGTACTAGCCAACAAAAATCCTGGCAGGCAAATCTGTAACGCGTTTAGTTTGCACAAGGGGAATTGAAACACCAACAAATGTCAATGCATGAGCTGTAGAAGAGCAAGAAAGTTGGCAGGAGTAACGGTTAGCTTACTATACTATTTGTGACTGCGTGGGAAACACCTGACGATGCCATTGTCTCAGACATTGCAGAATGTGGTTGTCTGAAACAGTGCCTGCCTTAGCTATTCGTGCATTCCAACGAGGTGGACTAGTGAAGTAAGCCAGCACACCTTTTTTCAAGAAGTGATCGATCTACTACAGCGCCACTGTTTGGCCGTTGCATAGAACGCGTAGAAATACCAAGAATGACGAGGTGACGCAAGATTTTTATTATATGATACATACAAGGATTACGGGAACTTCCTCTACCTCTTCGTCCCTCTGCAAAAAGATGGGTCGGAAAGGTTGAATAAGCAGTTTGGTGACCAAATGATCTAGGGTTGTCCTACGAGAGGGTCAAGTCAATCGAGGGCAAAAAGATCACGCTGACAAACATAAGCGATTATGGGGCATCGCGTTCGGCTGCAACTATGCGGTATAATAACTCTGAAATGCATTACTTTGTGTAACATGGAAAGGGCAGTGACAATGGAGCATATACCTGAGTATTTGGCGACCAATGCAGAGGGTTAATATTCCTACAGTTCTAAACTTATGACACAAACATCTATGTCTCAGGGAGGATCATCGTGGTACATTCATCACTACCAATAGGGAGCCTACAAAATATTTGTGTTTTTAGAAAGTATGCCGGAACAGACTGGACGTTGGCTGCGGATGGCGTCTTTTCAATGCATCCGACCAGCGCGAGAAGAATGACCAGTTATTATACATACGATACACGGAGTATCCAACGGCAAGGTAGTCTTTAAAACGATTGTGCCTCTAACGAACCCTTTTTCATAGTGGGATAAATTTAGACGATTTGACCTAAAGGCAACAGTGCCATTAGCAATCGCGCTGACAAATAAGACGGTGGAGGTGAACACAATCATATGGTCGATGCTAAAATGTTTTTCCAGCAGCTTTTCTAGATTCTGTTTCAATTTCGTAATGTATAAATTTAGAAGTCCTAGATGAAGCGATGAAGCAGGACATGGGCAGGATGAAAGGCTGTACTTTCCACCTCCTCGTGTCTGAAATAGGAAGCGCGACCAGCTGAGATTGTACAGTTCCCTTAAAGGACGCGAATACGACGGTGGAGAGGTGACGGAACGCAATGAAAGAAATTGTATTGCTCCTCATATGTGTACTCCATCTCTTTCAGCAGCCATTACCCTGCCTACCAAGGGTGTCGTGCTTTTCTTGAGCATTTTCTGAGCACTAGAATGCTGTGTTGAATTATTGTTTTATTTACGGTCACTTTTTCGAATGTACGTCGTAAGCGTACGTGAAGTGGAGAAGAAGGTCGTACACAGCCAAGGTAAGCCACTGATTTTCCAAATTGGTAATAAGGTGCGTTATGACCGATGCAGAACGCACTACATTTGAACACGAACACGCTCTCATCGACCGTCTGATGGCTGTATCACCTATGATAAGGCGAGGAGGCGGGCAACCATGGCCAGCAAATGAGGCCGCATTATTGGCATGGCAGGCGGCGAAGCCACGCCGTAGGGCGCGTGAGTAAATGTGGTAAGGTAATCCATTCCAAGTCTCAGGTGCTCTACACAGGTCCACAAGAGATCTGTGAGATGAAGGTGGCCAAGTGACGGCAGTTAATGAACTCATGAAAGATGTCTTCGATATTACCATCCTGGGCGATGTGCCAAACACGATGCAGAGGCACCCCGCTTTCAAATCCAGCAAACGAGAAATTGTGGCTCACGGCAGTCGAAGAAAGGCTGACTTGTGTAACAGATCTTCTCAGAAGATGAGACAGAAAAATATCACTCGAAGAAAATCAAGGAAACCGAATGGAGGGAGTATTACGACAGGCATTCGCAATACGAAGATTGCCAGCATCCATAAAAGCAGGTAACCAAGCAGGAAACGTTTCCAGGGATAGCTGAAAGAAACCTTTTCTTGATGGGTCTGCGCAGCACTTTGCCACAGCGGAGCAAGTCGCCACATTGGAAACTGCGGCCCAAAAAATTATCATATGCTTGGAAGAAGAGGAATATCATGAATCTCTCGTTAATGAGAGGTGAAATCCCGACGAGGTGGAAGCATTCTTTCGTAACACCGATTCCGAAGAAGGGGCCGTTCAACCATGTTAGCAGTTACCGCCCAATAAGTATAACCTCATTCTTCTGCCGTGTCGCCGAGAAAATCCTACAGAAAAGATCAATGAACATCTTGAATATAACCACTTTCTAAGCCTATGCCAGCATTTTTTCGTCAAGGGCAAGTCAACTGAGACTCAACTCTTGGAAGCAATGAATGACTGGACGGATGCAGTTGATAAGAAGAAAGTTGTTCACGTCACCTATTTTGACTTTATGAAGGCGTTTGATAAAGTTCCACACTATAAACTTTTGTATAAACTCAAAAGAGCGGGTATCCATCCATTGCTTCTGCGATGGGTTCGTGACTTTCTCTCCAACAGGACTTTCCAAGTTCGGATCAATGGCACTTTCTCTAATTATCGTGCGGCAACTAGCGGAGTTCCTCAGGGTAGAGCACTATCACCTCTTTTTTTCAACATTTACATCCAGGATCTATGCTCTATTTTCTCAGGTCTAGATGTTAGTTACAAAATTGTTGCCGATGACGTGAAAATCTACAAGACAATTGAGTCAAGCTCTGATTGTGATGTGTTGCAGTCGGCGATTAATGTGGTAGCTCGTTGGTTTGCAGAATGGGAATCCCGTTTGTCCAGTGATAAAACTAAAGTACTTTATTTAGCATGTAGCCTGTCATTGGTCTAAAGACTGGGCTATGACTATAGGCTAAACGAAATTTCGCTGCAAGTTGTGGACAAAGTCTGTGATTTGGGTATTATAATATCTAAAGAGCTCAGTGTTGAGGAACATGTTATAAAAATCACTAATAGGGCTAATGCGAAAGTATGTAATCTTTTTCGAGCAATTAAATCTAAGGATATTTCAATTCTTGTTCGTACCTACAAAATGTACGTTCGCCCTATTCTTGAATATGCAACCTCAATATTCTCGCCGCAGGAGAAGGGACTGATACCAAAATTGGAGAGTGTGCAAGGCAACTTTACTAGAAAACTAATGGTCAGGTTGATGGATTCAGCTATAGCAATATTCCTAGAGGCGCAGCTAGAAACAGGTTTGTCGGGTTGCAGACCCTAGAGCTCAGACGTAGACGTAATGACCTGGTGATGCTTTACAAAATTATTTTCAACCTAACACAAGTTGATCGCAGGATGCTGTCCTTCCGGGACTCAGTCACCCGAGGTGGAGCTATAAAATTGGTTCCGCCAAGATTCAGAACTAAAATCCGTAGAGACTTCTTTGTCTACCGATCTATAAACAAATTCAACAGCCTTTCAAAACCACATCCATTCCATTGAAACTGTCTCTTTTCAAGTCGTTGGTGAAAAAGCTCCTAAGTGGTCATCAGTTCAAACAAGCCGCCACTTGAGTGTTGCCCAATAATGACGAGTTTGTAATTTACACATTCACTGTTCTACCTTGTCGTTATTTATCTCTGGTCTTGTAATGTTATCCTTTTGTTGTTATCCTTTTGTTTTCACGACTTGCATGTTTATTCTGCTCAGGTCAAAAATTAAATAAATTAAATAAAGAGTGTACCAGAGAAAGGCCGCACATTATGGTTACAGCTGTGGACGTCCGAGGGTGACTCCATAGATAAAATGGATTTGAAAAAAATGTAAGTGGAGTGTTATGTGTTAGATAAAAGCGAAGAGCTCTTCTTCCATCGCTTAGCATAAAGGCATCTTCAGATTTTTCGCTTATTGTATCTTTCAAAGCTTCGTGACTCGCAGTCTTTCCTGCTTCAGACGCTGCAATGCGCAACGGCAGCACCCAGAGAATTGCCAAGTCTCCTCAGCGTGTCTTCTTTTAGTCCAACATTTTTGATCTCACTTGGACATAGAAAACCCTCCACACTGTTTCTTATACGCTAACACTCCTTGCCCTACTGACGATCATCCGGGAGTAATGGTAGCCGTCATTGTTCTTATTATCTTGTATGGGGCTAAGAGGTGAAACAGGATATTACATAATACTTTAGTCCTGCATCTCATTATATATATACATATATATTAGTTTTTCTGCTGTTCTCTTTTTGATTCGACCATTCGGGAGTTGGTCTTCGCCTGTTCAGTTATCCCTCGATATGTTTAGTACTGTCTCTTGTGATCCGCCGGCTCGTTCGTTCGTTCCTCGTTTTTTGTGGTTTGTGGTGTGTAGATAAGTGGATGAATTCATGTATTTTGGGTTTTTACTAGAGGGAGTGAAATCAAGTTTATTACTGTGATGTAATCCCAAAGTCATATTTCTTTCAGTGTATGTCACAATCGTTGGAATAACTGTTACCCTACGTGAGGATATGTGGATGAGCTAAAATGTCAGTTGTTAGCAGAGCTCGACGAGCGCGCAAATTGCAGCGCGATGCTGGCGAAAGATCTGATGAAGGTGAGCTACTAGTAATGATGCATTTGATTGGGACGTCAGGGATTGGGCTGTTACGTATGAATTTCTGGTGCTCGTTTCGGATGCGCTTCGTGTCTCTGTGTATATATGTCCTGTCTCCTTTTGTTCGATTTTTCTGAGTTAAACTCGTAAAAGTCATCCGCTATGATGCTAGGATCAAAGAAGTAATATGTACAAAATGAAAGCCTAGATCAATCCGCAAATTGCCTCAGGGGACGTGTACTCGCAGTGCCTTAGGACATGCGAACATAAAGGAGAAAATCACCATGTTCTGTTCGTTGGACAGTCTTGCAAAGTGAATCGTGAGTCTGCTACGAAAATTCTTTCGCAGACTGTCGAACTGGAGCCGTACACTCGTAAACTGGAATTTTAGCATTCTCTTCCAAGTGCGCGCCAATTCAGCAGATGAATTAGTACAACTATTCCCACAGCCGTCGAATAGTAAGTGAATGGCGATGACCGTTCCCCATCATGGTGTCACTGGAAGCTGTTCGCTTCTGCGATACATATTGACTGAACACGGACATTCGAGTACAGCCTACAGACTATTATGACAGGCCGACCTACATATGGAGATCCCATGTCTCATCACATGGTTGATGACTGTCGTTGTTGTCAGAAGATGGCAGAGGTGACGTTAGAAGTCGCCTTCGTTCTGCGAAAGATGGTTATGGCTGCGACTGCGAAAGATGGTTATGGCTGTCGCTGCGGCTTTGGATGTGGAGCACGAAACGCTAATGGTGAGCGAATCATTGAGTATGCCGATATGTCTAACCAGCTCAACAAGCAAAGTCACGGAGCGCACAACTAGTCAAAAAATAACGGAACGCGTGGACAAGGGAAGCTTAATCCATAAAGATCAGCACAGATTTCTGAAGAGAAAACCTACTGTTTCAGCATTAATGTCCACAATTCCAATCTGGCATGGAGAAATTGACAAGTGGAACTTTATTTCTGTCTGTTACATGGACTACGCGAAGACGTTTGACTCCATTTCAATTAGGCTTCTTTTGGAAAAACTATTTTTTTATGACATAAGTGGACAAGGCTGAGTTCCTGGAATCTTTCTTAATCAACAGGCTGCTGCGTGTCCTAATAAACGAAAGATTATCCCGCTCATATCCCACCCTAAATGGTCCTAAGTGGTGTACTCCAAGGAACTTGCATTGGTCCGCTGATGTTCCTCCTTTTGTTATTGATCCGTTCTATGCCCTTCCTTCAGGTGTGCACTGTAGTATCTATGCTGCTGAATCCAAAGCTTTAATCATTAGCGATTGTTCTAAATTATAAGGCGCAATTAAAGCTGTTTCTGCCTGGTCGAAGAGGTGGGATTTTGGTTTTGATTTTCGCTATCAGACACTTATAATGAAAATTGGAAGCAACCATCATTGTTTCAATTAGAAGGTCGCAGACTTCGGGGTCGTCTGCAGTCATAAGCCTGACTATGAAAACTACATAGCTAACATAATTAATCGAGCAACCTCAAAATCAAATTTCATATTGCGGGCTTTCGGATACGCGAATCTAAATTCCCTCAACCGTGAATTCACACAGAGGGCTCCCGTTTAGAATTAGACCTGTAAGGCCTCCAACGATTTCATTCTAGGGATCGTTTCTTGTAGGGATTGTAGCAACAATTAAAGCAACAACAACAACAGAATTATTGAGCTGCAAGAAGCTCTAAGAGGGTAAAGCGATGCACATTTAATATAAGGGTGTCCCATAATTTTCTGGGCTATTTGAACCATGAGTGTTTGGCGCGTTATAACATCTTTATAAAAGATCCAAACGGATTGTTCTCTTGGCACAACAAGGCGATCCGAATATACTTCGCAATAGCATATCGATTACCTCTAGCGGCCTACTGCCGGCACCTTGGCAATTTCTTGAAAATGAAATTGCCGACTGCCGAAATCGCGACTTGCTTCTTCATCACTTTTCTCATGTATTGTCTGCGTACGCTGCTCACAAAGCTATCGTTGCTTTGTAAGGTCCAAACGCCTGCAGCAAGCCAACGTGTGAAACTTGGTCCAATCGTTTCCGGAAGGAAATGTACAGCATTTTGCTGCTCAAAGAAGAATTTGTTTTCATTTTGGTTCACGAGTCGGGGAGTCGTGCACTACTCGTTTTTACCAGATGGACAAACGATTACAGCAGACTTGTTCATTGAAGATATGCTGCAAATGGAGCGTAAGCTGCTTGAGAAGTACCCGAGATTTGATACTATTCGTGTGCTAATGGATAATGCACGACCGCATCGAGCGAAACGAACGCAGGTGACGATGAGGAATGAGTCTATCGAAATTGTTGCCCATCCTGCGTATTCGCCAGATATCAGCCCTTATGGCTACGCAGCATTTAGAAGTCTTGCTCACTTTTTCATGAACAAACGATGCTCGCAACGTCAAGAGGTTCAGTGCGCAATCGACGAATGGATCGGCAGCAGGTCAGCTTCTTTCTGGGAGAATGCAATCCATTCTCTGTCCATTCGTTGGAGAAAGGTTGCGGGCTACCGATGGGGAATAAATACATTGATTGATTACCCTTTGTCATTATCTTGTTGTAATAACTTTCAATAAAAATGGTATGATAGCCCAGGAAATTATGGGACACCCTAATAGTTGTCTATTTTAGGATCAGCGCCTGTTGTCATCATAGCTTTCCCTCTTTTTGCTATCTCTTACGCGCGTATGGAATCTTGCCCAATTCTATGACCCTCTCCCCTGCCATAGCTGCCAAGGTTGGTGAGGGTTCCGGACCTACTACGTTGGTATCCGGGGTCTCCGCGGTCGGACTTGCAGTGTTGGCGGCACACTGCCTCCTTCACCAAAAATGTTGCACCATCCCTGTTTCAGAAAATGCCTCTTCCTTATATGATCGTTTGTTTCCTGTTTATCGCTCTCCTATGTCGATGTGCTCAGTGTTTTTTCTATCGGTTTTTTTCTCTACCTTTTTTATCTCTGTGTGCATACTCTATCTACTGGCATTTGTCGCGTTGATGTTGCGGTACCAGTCGTTTGTTTTAGCAATATTTCCATTATCAAATAAATGAATAAATAAATAAATAAATAAAGATGCGGATTCACATAACCTCGTCATTGCGTATTGCGTATGACACCGTATTTCGAAAGCGTGGCTATCACCTTGTGTCTTTCTGTAAGTGGACTACCAGTACACGTTCGACGTTATCGTTGTTAAGCATGCTATCGAGGGTGGTCACCAGGGGTGTGCCTAAATGAAATCCGAAATTTTGTAAATCGTAAATCGTAATTACGACAAAACAGCCGTAAATCGTAAATCGTAAACCGTAAATCGTAATTAGACTAGAGCTTCAAAGTTGGTCTCAGAGAAAACGGTCTCTGCATTACGCCACCATGTTTGCAAGAGACGTTGTTTTTGTGCTTCGTACCAAACAAACACCTTTGCCCTTTTTAGTATATAAATTGAATCATGGCTTTCAGTGAAGAAAATTCTTGCTTATTGATTAACTTTGTGAGTAAGAAAATCACAAGCGACAACATAAAATATTTAGCTCATCACAAAAAGGTTCTATAGCATGTAGCTTCAAATTTTTGCCCTGAGGTTCGACTTAGGGTGCGTTACGTTAGGTACCTTCCACAACTGTAGGAGGCGAAGCGAGGGGGTAGGCTGACCGGGTTCCGCGCCCGCCTCGGACGAGATTTCACTACGAAATTAGGTGAGTTGAGCAGAACTCGCTTTTTCTCATTTCTTTTGTGCAAGTTCAGTGTCCGACCACATGCCGCCCTTCTTGATTTTCTACATTTCCTTACTCTTCGACGGTTTCATAGGTTTCGCTCAGGCCATTTTTCCTTTGCTTGTTTCATAGTTTGTTAGTTGAGTGCAATCCTTATTTGCATGTGGATGTGGTTAGTACGAAAGTTATGCCTTCTTAAAGTGTATTATAAGGATAAGGCGTAGCAGGAGTCACTCAGCTTTCCAAAGCATATGAAAATTAGAATATCAACGGGAAAGAAGGGCGAAAAACGAGTAAAGTCTTCACTCTTCAATTACAGAAAGTCTGCTTCGCGACGCATAGTCTGTCCTGTTTATCCGCTATACCTTGTCCGAGGAGGGCTCAACAACCCGCCACGCTACAGTAATCGGGGAGGGGGGGGGGCGTGCTACCATAACTCAGGGAGACACCTAACGTACGAACCCGGTACTGTATCCTATCTTTTCGACATTTTGCATCTCTAAATTAAGCAAATACCACTCGTTGTGACTCGATGTCAAAGCCGATTTCCTGATAAAAATTAAAGTGCAAATGTTGCAAAAAGCGTAAAACCAGACGATACTTGGCACTACTAGCCGCGCTGAACCAAAAATAAAGGGAGTGCGCACGAAGAAAATGAAAAAATGGCAATCTCCAATGTTCTAGATAAGCTTTGGTATAGAAGTGCTACTACAATCTATTTTAATTGACCTATAAATACAGAGTGTCCCCGAAAAGGTCACAGTGTAGGGCAGCACTACACAACGTCTTGCGTTGTGCGAAACTAAAAATTTTACAGAAGGCCTATGTTATAATGCGGCGACGCGTCGGCGTATAACGAAGTATAACAGGCTAATTTGGATTCAATATGCATTCCTATCAAGGCGGATAACCACTCAGTACAAGGTGACCCCTGAGCCGTTTTGCGCAGAGGCTTTGATAAAAAATAAAAATTGAAATGGGTGGGGTTTCCTACCTCAAACCGCCTCATAGCATTGAACCGCAGCAGAGAATCATGAATTATGCAAAGGCTTAATAACTATTTTTGCACCCTTTCTTTAAACTGTCACATCTTCGACGGTATACAAGCTATACGCGAATTTTTAAATGATCGCGGAGTAATGTCTTTCAATCGAAACTAAATTTCGGAGCGTACCAGAGGCTTTGCGCAGCTCCGTGAGGAATTTCCGCATTTCCACGGATTCATCACAAGATAGGGATCGTTGACTCGAGATGCACCATGCTAGATTCACTTTCCTACATTTGACCTTCACGGTATTTTAATGCCGTTTCAGCATTCGTGATGCATTTTCTCGCACCACTCAAAGACATGTCCTTTATCCGTTGTAAGCAAATCTGTCAACAATTTACCTAGAAATGGTTGAAGGAGACCTTCGTTGGGCCGGCTGAGGAATCAAACTATCTTGCTCGAGCACCTTTCTGCAGTATCACTCATCTAGACTCCAAAAAGCTGATGAAAGCAAGACCATGAAATATTCTACACACAGATTCTGAACGCCTACGGGAGGGTCTACTGTCAAAAATTATTCTAAGTGTGCTCAAACTGGAGCTTGCTAGATGTGAGTGCCTGGTGATCAAAGACCACATTTACGAAAATTTACTATTTACGATCCCAAATGTCGCGAATCGTAAATCGAGAAAAAAAAATCCTCCAAAATCGCCGTAAATCGTAAAATCGTAAATCGTAAATCGTAATTACGCACACCCCTGGTGGTCACAGATACGAATGTTCTGCCGTATGAGAATGTCGCCACGAAGCACCGCCCGCTGATCTACATTTTTAAGTTCGCCCCATCGAGGCAGGACAGATTCGAAAGCAGAACGTAGAGGATGTATCTGCTGCTATAAGGAAGTCTGCAAAGAAAAAGGGCGCACGGTTGCCATGAATCAAAGAAGGTGACCGCAGTACATAAGTGGTTGAAATATTTTTGTCCAGACTGTTTTCATAAATTTTTACAAGAGATGTGGCTAGTTATTTTGTGCATGACCATTTTTGTAAGATGTGAGTAGCTGTTTTTGAATAGTATCGGTTTTGTGAGGCTTGAATAGTGTGTAGTGTTGATTATTTGTTTTTATCAATGCTTAGAAGCAAGTGGCTCCCGGGCCACTGTGCAGTAGCATTGCTAGGATCCAACATATCTGATGAGTACTCGTAGACTATGAAAAAGCGAGAAATAGGCCGCAGCAAACAGCTCTATAACCGCGGTCCGAATTCGGCCCGTGCGGTCGTCAGTGGTTTAACGAGAAACTCGAGGCGCGTATGGTCAACGACATCTTTACTGAATTTCCAACGAACGCCATCGTCAGACCGAGGACATTGAGACATTCGTGGGTTTCAACGATGAAAAAGGCCATCTACTGACGAACCACAAGCGGGCAATGAAACGATGGCATGACGACTTTCAGAACATTTCGACAGTAGAAGTCGCCCATCCGTCTAACTCTTTCGTCTCTCCTATCCACGGTCATATGCAGAAAAGCCATGTATAGGAAACGAGGCGGCTTTGAGGGCGAGGAAGCCATGCAAAGCAAAGGGTCTTGACGACATACCGGCTATTGAAGTTGAGGTGCTGGAATCCTAGGACAGTCGTGCGTCACCAACTACCGTCCAATTCGCAGCTCTCGCACGACGGTCTTGCCCAGCTGGAAAATCTTCGTGCGAATTGTAAATGTAGATAGACATCGCGAGAAGCAGATACCGTTGCACCTACAATACCGCTCGCGCCGCACGGTCAAAAGTGGGCGAAAAAACGCCAACATGGCGTCGCAAAGCGTCGCACGCTCATAACTCCTTCAGTTTTAGGTTTCTTGAATAAAGGTTGGCACCATTCGATTCGCCTCTTCGAGATCTACACAAATATATTAAAACTTTAGCGGAACACCCGTATTTTCGCCACGGGTGGTCCAAAACTGACTGGACGGGCGATTAGAGCAGCTTATTTCCCAGGATATGCGTGCTTTTGGAGTATCTCAAAGATGGCGTACGTCGCCAGGGCTCTGTCATGCCAGGAATGCCCCGAGAGTGCGCCGTGCACAATGCACACAGAACCTAACCTATCAATCGAGTGGGCGAGCGCATGTCCCCTGCGCTTCTATCTTTTCTCACTGGGAAGTGCGACGTTTTCAAGACTATTTCGAGCCGTTTGGAGAATGTTATCAGAAATTCTCCGCCATCCCACTCAGGATTAGCTCCATTCTGTTCCAGCGAAACTTTGGTGTGCGCCGTGACAAATGCATACAGAATCGAACCTAATCGAGGGGGGGGGGGGGGGGGGAGACAGCTTGTAGACCAGTGATGTGCGGAATTTCCGTTTCCGTGTTCCGAATTCCGGTTTCCGGCCATTTTGGGCTCTTCCGTTCCGTTCCGCGTTCCGCCTGTTTTTGTGCCGGAAGGCGGAAACGGAAATGGGCACTGTTCCACACTGCTTTCTATTGAACACAACCAGCTTATCAATTAAAAGAGTTCTCCTTCAATTGTGAGAGAATTACTGTTTGATAACTCCAGTATTAATATTCTTGAAATTGGTTAGGCTACCAAAAAAAACACTCAAAATGGCAGCAGCAGGGTGCAGAGCAAATTTAGTGTGCCACAAAGGCTATGCGTGCATTGTATGCAAAGAAAAGGCACTCAACATTTGAATGATCATAAAATTTTTGATCCATTAGTTACTAATAGCTCACAAAAACTTTGTATTCTTTATTTCTTTCTATTGTTTGTAAGCATATCGCGCAGTATCATGAGACAAAGGGTTCAACGAAGGCTGTGCAATGCGGATGTCTGCTCCAAGATTACATCAGTGTTCTTGTTCATCAGTGCTTAATTTCCTTAGGTGTGATACTCATTCATAGAGAGTTATGCGATTCATTTTTTAATGAAGCATCACGAATATCTACCATGAGCTGCTGTTTCGATTGATTAGGGTGACTTATTGAACTCTGGAACACTATTACTATTACTTCGAGAACCATCTTGGAACTGTCCAGCTGCGTCGCCTTGGGCGTAGGGTTTCTAGGCTGGCACAGACTGAATATTCCTGTGGAAGTTTGGACGCACCATGACCAGTCAGTCATCCAGTTCGTCTTACCAGGGAATGCCGTCAGCTTCCCATGGAACTTCGGATTGAGATCTATATCGCGCAGTATTGCGCGGGAATCAGCGGTTTGGCTATCAGCGCCGCCAGCAGCAGCGGTGGCGCAGTGGTAGAGTGCTCGCTCCAAAGGATTGGGTTCATCGGTTCGGTTCCCGCCGCTGGCGGGTTTTTTGCATTTTGTGATCTATCTTCGACGAGGACCTATAATCTCATTTTTAGCACATTTTTGAGCGAACGGCTAGTGACGACTTGCATTTACGTCTATTTGAAGACGGAAACGTATTTCAGGTTGAATGTTTTATTCATGACGTGAAGCAAGTCAGAAATTCAAATCAAAACAAAACAAAAAGTAAAAATAAAATCAAAAATCAACAAAACTTAAACATAATAAATAAAAAGTAAAGGCACTAGTTACACGACTTCGGTCGAATAAAAAATTTTCGCTGAAACTTCGTCTAGGGGGGTTATTTGGGGTGCTGAGCACGAATCTGACATCCGTTTTTCACGATTCGCTCGGATACCACCCATACCGTTGCTACAACCGTTCGGCCGAAGTCGTGTCGGTGGAGTCGGAACTTTTAACTAGTGCCCAGCGAAATCGGTGACTCTGCCTGGACCACCCTAGTTAAAGGTATAGGTGGTCTCCGACCGAATCGTGAAAAACGGATGTCAGATTCATGCTCAGCACCCCAAATAACCCCCCTAGACGAGGTTTCCGCGAAAATTTTTTATTCGACCGAAGTGTCGGTGGAGTCGGAACTTTTAACTAGTGCCTTTACTTTTTATTTATTGTGTTTATTAAGTTTTGTTGATTTTTGATTTTATTTTTACTTTTTATTTTGTTTTGATTTGAATTTCTGACTTGCTTCACGTCATGAATAAAACATTCAACCTGAAACACGTTTCCGTCTTCAAATAGACGTAAATGCAAGTCGCCACTAGCCGTTCGCTCAAAAATGTGCTAAAAATGAG